>BLKR01000075.1:600000-935408 GCA_011170035.1 Teleogryllus occipitalis | reverse complement strand
GGCGCTCTGCAGGCGAGCTGGCGAATTACTCCATTCGTCAATTGGCGGGTCGTTCATTTACTCATCGTTGATTATATTTACTTTTTTCGAGCGCGTCATGTCCTATGGTCGTTAGTTCCGTGCAGTGTCGTGCATGTCTTATCCTAGGAATTCCTTTCCCTCTGGAATACGACGAGTCCCGGCGCCGTCTTCCAGGTCGGCTTATGTGGGTTTCCCATCTCCAGGTGTCTCCCCCCAGGGGCTCCGCCCCAGCCGGGATAAGCTCTAAGCTCCTGTTATGTGTGGTAGTGTGGTGCTTGTGTGTGTGTGTGTGTGTGTGTGTGTGTGTGTGTGTGTGATGCAAAAGGGACAAGGCTGCGAAAGGAAACATCACAATGCTGGCCGTGACCCATTTGTTACAATATGGCTGTAACGGCATTCAACGGGCATTAATCGGAGAAACCCCGAAAACCTACCGAACAGAGTTCTCAGACGCTTCAGTTCTCCGCAGACAGCTTCATTTATAAACGAAATATTATATATATATATATATATATATATATATATATATATATATATATATTTAAAATTATTTCCAACTCCAAAATTCGACTCTCCGACGCAATGGAAAACCTGAAATGGAACTATTGGAGTTGCATCTAGGAATTGATAGGGTATTCACGTTTTTCAGATAAATTTTGTTCGTTGTAATGACTAAACATCGGATGTTTAGGAAGTTACCTGCTTTATTCTAATTAACATTTTTAAAGGATTTTGATATTTTTAAAGGATTGATACGCAAGAATAATGAAAACTTAAAATTCTGACGAATATTTATTTTGACTATTTTCACGTAAATGTATTGTAAGGGCCAGGCATATTTAACTTTCTTCGCCTTTTTTCTTGAAATGTATTTATATTTTCTTCTAGTTTTGGCTAAAAAATTTTAGTTAAATCATTTCCAATTTTACCTACTAATCCCAGTCGATCGGTATCGTTGCAGTTTCGATGTTTAGCTCCCATATCTCTCATTTTTACATTCTGTCGATTATAAAAATGAGCGATATGAAAGCTAAACGTCACCACTGTGAAGTATTCGAAACCCAAAACTTATTTGATTCTCCTTTGGCAACTTCCGTCACACATCGCATCGCCGATGCCCGTGTGTCTGCCCGCCGCTTTCCCGCAACTCGCGACCCAATTGTTGGTCTTGATCAGCGTTTGCTTTCGTGCCCGCCCCTGCTTTTTAACAATCGTTTTTGTTAGCAATGTCAGTTTATTTTTTAAAAACGTTTAACAAAGTAATTGTGCCAATTTATATCAATATTCATTTAGTTTACTTTGGCTAAAGAGAAAAAAATCATATGAATATTAAATTATGCTTTTTTAAACGAATTTTCTTCGTCTTAGGAAATGCAAAGGAATCAGAAATTTCATCTGGGAGAACTAGTATCCGTGATAAATGAACACCGTGATATGGGATGCGCGGTGAACCAATGGCCTGAAGAAAAAAGAGAGCCGAGGGCGTCTGTGCGGCGCAGCGCGTTGAAAGAGGTGCGGGCGGACGCGAAGCCATTTGCCCATTCTCCGCTGCGGCCACGCCCCCGCCCCCGCCCCCGCCCCTTGCGCCGCTCCCTCGCTGTTAATTAGTAGCCGCTCCCTGGCGAGGCCCCGCCCCCGCCGCCCACGCCTGCGCCTGCGCCGCGCAGCCACCCTTCGGGCACCAGCCAACCCTTCGCGGCCGGCCATGGAGCGCGCGCACGCTCGGGAAGTTTATGATCCTCTCCACCCCAATGCAAATACTACATCATTGTTTGGAATATGTGAGATAATTATACTTGAATATTTTTAAGTATCATTTTGCTTGTTTCCGATGCCAATAGCAGCGACGTCCTTAAAATAATGGTATTGATACCACAACGAAGATTTATCTGCGCGTACAATGAATAAAAATTACACTTTAACGCGCTTATTTGCCTTTAATACCGATTTGTACAGACAATCGAAATAATTAATCTCTTTACTTACTAAAGGGGCACGTTCTTATTTCATTTATTTCTTGGAAAAAGTAAAGGACTTCATCACATTTCACATTTCAAGACATTTACTTTTTTATTGCCTTCGAAGTCTTAAAACCACACACCTGACTTGTTTTCCTTACTTAGCGGCAATAAAACATTTATGGTTCTGATGATTTCATATTTCAATTGCCTCTTCTAAGTTGTTTTTTTCAGTCGGGTCTGATCCTTTCTACGCTATTATTTTCTCTGACTGGTTTTGATAATCGTTATATTAAAGTCGTGAGTTCGAGAAATAGTGTTTTCTTAGTTTTGTATTTTTTTTCCTTATTAACGGTAGCGGAACACACCCACCCACAAACCAACCATATCCGGGGAAGGATTCATATTTTAGAATGGTTAGCATGAGGATGGTAATCGAAGAGGTGAGTTCGCCAATGAGTTATAATCGGCGATAACTACAAATTCAAAATTATCTTTGAAACACGTCGTGCGTTTTGGGCGTCTTCGGCCTTGCAGCGGCCGCTGGTAACAGTCGAGGTGAAGCAAGACACGCCAGGAGAGTGGCGTTGACGATGAATTGGATTGATTGATTGTTATTGATTACGTCACACTACGGCGCGTCAACTATAATGGCCATTATTCCCGTGGTGTAGTGCGTGTTTTGCTCGGTAGGTGGCGGTGGTCTCCCCTCCCTTGGTGGTCAGATCCGGCGCTGACATACCGTCGGCTAACGGGGTTTTCCCCAGCCAGGTACCTCCCACCAGCGGGGTACCGCTCCTGCCGAGAGAAATTATGTCCCCGACCGGTCTCCCGGAATATGTGGTAGTGCATGTTAGTGTAAGTGTGTGTTTGAGGGATAGGACCAGGAAGAGGAAGGAAAGATCGCGCGCGGTCCGTGGCCCTTTTGTTAGGGTACTGCTCCGGCGATGAATTGGATCTAGCTATCGTAGGCGGGAGCGGGGGAGCGGGGTGGGGGTGGCGCGCGCGGGCGCAGTTGTTTACGCGCGGAGCGGGGTCCTTCGACTTCCGTCGCGCGGAGTGGCGCGGCAGAGGCGGAACCGGGGCGAGAGGAGGGGGGAGGGGAGGGGAGGGAAGGTCGCTGGAGGTCGCGCGCTTCCTGTGCGCGGTCCCATCTGGCGCAAGCACGCATCGGCAGCGGAGGAGAAAGGCAGGGGGAGAGGGAGAGGAGGAGGAGGAGAGGAGAGGCGGCGATCTGGAACGACGTCCCTCGCAGCACCCACGCGCTTGCTTACCTATTCTGCGCCCGCTCTGCACTGGTTGCTCCGCCTGCTTCCCGGAAAATAGCACGGTTCCATTCTGTATTCTAACCGCAAGTCCAAAACAAAGAAGGAGAAATGTCAACCGTAAACTTGTTTCATCATCTCTGCAACCATTAACCAAGAAAATTGACACATTTGAGACCCTCAGGACACTAATTATATTTATGCTTTCGCATGCACTACTGAGTGAGAGAGACAGACAGACTGAGAGAGAGAGAGAGGGAGAGAGAGAGAGAGAGAGAGAGGGAGAGAGAGTGAGGGAGATAGAGAGTGAGGGATATATATATATATATATATATATATATATATATATAGAGAGAGAGAGAGAGAGAGAGAGAGAGAGAGAGAGAGAGAGAGACTGAGAGAGAGCTGTGGTGGTTCGTACTTAGGTTGCACAGTCTCCAGATAATCGAAATATGTTTTATAATATATTAGGAATATTCATTATCGTTCAATATTCAAGATATTGCAGCAATATCGATGTATGTGAAATCATTTGAAACCAAATATCGTCCAACTGGCGTTCTCTCTAGCGTCCCATGTCCTTCCAGGTATTGCACCACGCTCGTGGCTCTTACATCTAATACTGCGTTTTACTCTTTGGTCCTTAGCTTCAACACAGGGCCTTCAGTGCAGCAACCGATGGCTGGGGGGGGGGGGGCGCCGAGCACTGCGCGGTGTCCCAAGGGGATTCCCAATTTTGTCTTTATCTGTCACTAGCTGTAACTGTTTTCATTTGATATTAGGTTTATTGATTCAAAATATATACTTGATGAATTGTTTGTGTAAAGTAGGCCGATCTGGAAGGAAGTCCCATTCTGTCTCTCACGGCGGGGGCATATTTCCTCCTGCAGTTACAATCGGAGAGCGCTGGTGAGAATACGAGTGTGTGGGAAGGAACTTTCATTATTACAAAGTATATCAGGGTAGAGAAATTTTCGAAATAAAACAATATTTGTGTAAAACGTGTGGAAACAATAGTGCTTTTTGCTATTTTCTGGAGTCAATCACCGTTTATTCGAAACCAAGTTCTTTTTTGTTTTGTATGAATTATATTACCGTCAAGTGTTTCAATGCAGAACTAATACAACAACTTAAGTGTCCAGTGGAAGGTGTATGTACCTCACACGGACGCTACGCTTAAAATTATGTAATAAAAGTTTCAATATAGACTTAGTTTAAGACTTTAACTTAGTTTTAATTAATATACTTGAATTGCTTACATATACATTAGTGTTTTCAATTTTGGAAATTACATTTCCGACATTCGATGGAGGTGCAACCTCCAGTCTGTTTGGGCACCAGCCGCCACTGAGACTGAGAGGAAGGGAGACAGACAGAGAGAGAGAGAGAGGGAGAATGAGCGAAAGAGAGGCTGAGAGAGAGGGAGACAGAGAAGGAGACTGAGAGACAGGGGGACTGAGAGAAAGGGAGATAGAGGAAGTTTGTCAGGGAGGGACTGTAAGAGAGGGAGAGAGGGAGACAGAGAGAGGGAGACTGAAAGAGAGGGAGATTGAGAGACAGACTCAGAGACAGACAGACTCAGAGACAGACAGACTCAGAGACAGGGGCAGGCGCATTTGTGCGAGGCCAAATAATCTCATTGTACATAACATTGTACCTGTCAGAACCCCTGAAAGACGAAAGTCGGAAAGAAAGAAAATAAATTTAAAAAAGATTGCATTATCAATATGAATTCTCGCTCCTCCGTTGTTAACATAGTGTGTAACCGTTATAAATATCAGATGTTTCGTCGCCTTGGGTAGATAGTACCACCATAGCTAATTTCTACCATAAATTGAGTATTGGACTTGTGATTAAATTAAAAACTCTATTACAATGTAGAACCTCATGAATAAAGCCTATATCAGTTGCGGTTTGCAGCTTAAGACCTATAAATCTAACGTACTGGAATGTATTCTCAGAACGACTAATTGGAAAGGAAAGCGCGCACAAATCGCGAAGAAATTTGCAATGACCACAGCATCCCGCAATGAGCACAGCGCATGTCAAGTCGCTGGCAAATCTTATGAGATGCGCGCACCCGAAAATAGAATGGGAATTCGTGAACAGGGCGCATTGGGGATTTTCTGTTCTTCCAAACCCCGATCTCTTTTGCCCAGGAGTATTCGTGTACCCTAGTCCGCTAGCTCCCATACTAATCGCTCCGATGCATTTTAACACGGAATGATATTTTTGTTTATAGAATGCTTCAAACTGTTAGGACAATTGATAAGTAGACATTTGTGTTAATTTTTACTTACTGTTTTACTTTTATTGATCTTAAAATATTAATGATGTCTCACCATATCGTACTGTCCTTTCACAACAAGAGGCTTCTACCCCGTGTTGCAAAATACAAGATATGGGTAGGGCTTATGAGTACGTTACAAGGTTAGGTCAGATCGACATTTCTACTCAGCTCAGAAATCGAGCCTACTGACTATACTTAGAAGTAATTAGCATAAAAATAAAATATAACAAAATAAAAATATTTCAGAAAGAGATTCAATAAATATGTTAGATTGCTTAAGATTTCGTTATGTTAGACTGTAGTCAAACGTACAAGATCGAAGATAAGCACCTAGTTTTCACGTACCATTTGTTCTTCGTTTATTATCGATTTATTTTTGAGGGTCATTTTTGACAGTTTTAATTTTTGTCCTGAATCTTCATTTCCTGCCTTTGCCCCTCAATGCAACGCGTTCACTCCAGTGCCGCCTCCGCTCCGGACCCACCCGCTCTCTGCCTCCGCCCCTCCCCGGCGCAACTTCCTTCCCTCTCCCCGCCAGTGGCCCGGGATGCACGCGCCGCAGCTCTTCAGCTTTGGCAGCGAAGGAGGGGGCACGAATAACTGATCTTATCCCATCACCTGGACCCCACCATCACAACCCATAAAATACCTAGGGCTTCATCTGGACACGAAACTAACCTGGAAAACCCACATAGATATCAAAATTAAACAAGCAAGAAATAAATTATTCCAACTCCAGCCACTAATAAACAACCATAAATCTCTGTCATACACAAACAGTACAACACTATACAAAACAATAATCAGACCACTACAACTTTATGCATGCCCCATATGAACAAACGCAGCCCCCACAAATGTCAATAAAATTCAAGTTATGCAAAATAAATGTTTAAGATTAATCACAAATGCCCCCTGGTCATAAGTAATACACAACTTCATTCAGAATTAAACATCAATACAATAATAAACCAAATAGCACAAATATCACACAACTTCTACCAAAACCTAACAGACATACCATTACAAACTTCCGAAAAATCCAACCCACACACGAATAAAAAATAGATTCCCTTTTGAAGCATTCCTCAAAATTTTATTCAACCACGATTCTTAACACCGAGGTTCTCCCCTAGAGTATCCTCTCCAATGTATAAATTAAGTTAGCTTAGATATTTTAACTAGAATAAGTCTGAAAAAATACATCTGTAAAGTAATTGTACTGAACGATGTAAATCCTCCAAAATGAATAAATGTGTTTAAAAAAACTAATCTTATTACCTTAACCTACAGAACTTACCTTTCTGTGGAAGTAACCGGCCCTTTGGCCGGCAACCAAAGTTTGCACCTACATGCTATGGTTGCTATACAAGCTGGTAAAGTTTTTCTCTTTGGTCTTCTTGTTTCTCCCTTTCCTATATCTTGAAATACTATTTTTTAAAGTTAATGTCGGTAGTGAGTTAATTGTCATCATTCCTTATTTCGAAAATAAAATACTAAGCACTAAACATGTCCAAAATGGGTGCAAAACACGAGCCCATAAAGAGAGCATAATTTGTCATTTGGAAGGAAGCCCAAATTCGACTTTAATAGCCAGCGACCTCCAGAGGGCTGCGCTGTTGGCTGGCCGCCGGGCCATTCTGTGCGCGCGAAAGGCAGCGGCTCGGGGGAGGGCGCGGGCGGCTAACAAATGACGCGCTGGACGGCGGCCAGGCCGGACCGGGCGGCCAGGTAGAGCGGCCGGCGCAGATTAATTGCCGCGGCCACGACCCCGCCCCCACTGAAGCCGCCCGGTGTCTGAAGGCTTCCTTGTAGCGACCGGCTACTCTCATCGGATCGCCCGACTGCATCCCGCGGACGATCTTCCCTCACCCTCCCTTCCCAGTAAATCCCCTTTCACTTTTCGTGACCTGAGATGGCAGATCCCGACTCCATCCCGTTTCGTTCATCCCATGTTCCTGAAGGAGTACAAATTTTAGTTCAGTTTACATTCATAAGTAACGCAAATAGGTGTTCTCGGATCAGTCCAGACAAAAATTCGAACATAGGTGAAATGGCAGAATCTTCGTAATTGCATATGTTAAGACAGCGAGGTAAGATGATGTCCGTGTGAGGTGGATTTCATGTTCTGTTTCCACAAACTTTTAAGCGGTGATTTTCAACGTTGGCAGTGGTGTAAAAGAGCATGCAAATGTTTCTTTAAAACAGACAGAAGTGGAAGAATTGTAATTGAAAAATATAATATTAAGCAGACCTCGAACAACGAAGAAATCAATCCTTAAAAATCATGAAAACGGGAGGCAGTCGGGCTATGCCTTTTGGGGGAAGTAGGTAAACGGCTTAGGAAAAATGAAAGGGAGAATGCAGTCCGTGCCTTTCCTTGGTTCCTCCAATCAATGCCAGGCGAATGCTGAAACAGTACCTTCAAAAAAGGCCACGGGCCCCATGTGTAATTTTCTTTCTCATCCTTGACTCTCCTTCCCATTGCACAACACACACGCGCACACATACATGCACTATACTACCTCCCAAATGTCGAGAACTTTGAGTCTGTATCGGCTCGGGTTTGTGGCATGTGGGGAAGGACACTCCGACGTGTAGTTCACCGCCGGATCTCATATTCCAAAGGGGAGGATCTCCGCCACCTCCCGGGATATAATATGCACTTCACTTAAGGGTCTTGACTCATCCAGAAACATTAAATACTTTTTTACTCAACCCGGAAGCATTCAGTGGACTGGTCACCCTGCATCCGGTTTCTCGCTTGAACGTCCGATAAAGAAAGAGCTAGGACACGATTGAAGAGTGCATCGGCTGTCTCTCAAATATTGTAGATAAAGTACATTATTCGGCAATATCTAAGAGCACAGTCACTTGTAAATGTCAGGTCCACAAAATTTTCTGTCATTGAATATATTTAAGAACCACCACTACAAACAAATGTAAATGAAACTCAATATGATGTGGAAAATCAGATTTACTTTGTATTTTCAGCGCTCTTTAGAGCGAAAACATGTTAAAATACCATTGAGAAAGGATGCTACTTATAGGCGTCCTCGATGCGCGATCGCGCGTTGGTGAGGACTGCGATAATGTCTTGAATGCGAAACCTCCAAGCCCACAAGCTGCAGCCACGTCCACACCGGATTGAAAGCAAAGGAATCGGTTTCGACCCTTACCACTCTTGACCAATTTTCTAAGGGTTCACTGTGGATGCTTCCTACGTCCGGAAACAACTGTTTCTGAGCTGAGAATGCTCGAGATCCTCCACAAGTATACGCGCTCAATGCGTTGGCTCAGAGAAACAAGGAGAGAATAAAAGAAGGGTCCGCTTGCAGAGTAGGGAAGCACCCGGGCGGGCGGTAGCCACGGCGAAAGCAGCAGCTATCAGGCATCGCTCGCCCGCCAATCGAGCCGCCTCCCGCTGCTGACCGATCTCGAGATGGCGCGAGATACGAGGGACGCGGGCGGCCGCTGCCCACTCGAGCCCACCTGGGCAGGCGCCAACGGTCGCAGGCTCAGCGAGTGACGTGCAACATCCCCTGGATTTGTTGCCCAGCTGGCCGTGGCTGATGATCGTGAGAAGTTACAATGTTGCTACTTATTCGCAGACGTTCAAACTTTGCTGAACCCTCGAGTGGGCACTTATGGGTTTTTCCGGTGAAACAAAATGTAAGTTCGTAGATTTGATCTCATTAGTTACCGTTTTCATTATCTTCTATCTCTTTTGCAATGTGTCAAATTATGCCATTTTTTAGTAGTATGAAACGTTCGCTCAGCGCATGACCTGGTATCAACTTTGCTACCATGCGCCTGGTTTTGCAATTAAAATGTAGTTTACATTTTCTTTGTAATATTTTTACAAATATTGAAGTCGGCCAAGCCAAATTTGAACTATTCTGGAGCCAAAATACATTTCTTTAGAAACAGTACTACATAAATGCTGTATAATTATCTAGCAACAAATGTCTTATATTTTCTATAAATTTCATTTCAAAGAACGAAATAGGTGAATGGAGATATTTTAAAATAATACAGATGTTATGAGTTTGCAGCCAAACACCGGAGCACCCTTCGTTTTATTTTGATACGTAAAATTACCAAAACATTGTAATACAATCCGCTTGAGAGTCACTACATTACAAAGAAATATTGAGTGAAGTTGTAATTCGTACAGAATGCGCAAGAGGAGAAAAAGTTTTCAAAGAATGCCAATAACATCTAGAAAATATCCGTTTCAGTTCAAGAGTCTTCAGTTTATGGATAAATTATATTTTTCAATGAAAATCAATGAAGCACAAGGGCAGACGTTTTTTGAAGTAGATGTATACAAAATATGTAGGTTGCTCTCGAGTGATTCCCAAAATGATTGGTCCTTGCTCCTGTACGTAAAACGAAAAATTGTGTTTAAAGATTTACTGTAGATTTCATTGCAATATGAATCTAAATATATTTTATATATTATAATATATCTTATCAGATAATTATTTTCACACTTTATTTCTACTTTTTTAAATTTTCATACAAAGTTTTTAGTATTTGTTTAAAAATTAGGTCATTTCCCCCTTATTTTTAAGTCATTTTAGAGGTAAGTTTCAAAGGATTTTTAGGACATTAGAATCCGCACCCTGGTGATGAGAGAGATCAGTGAAGAACAATGAGAATAGACACTGAGGTTCGTTAGTGAGGAGGGCACTTAGAAAGGGCAGAGGGGAGGGCAGTGATGTTTAGAAGTCCTTTAATACATCATGCCAAAAAAGAAGTATATTTTGCTCTGTGGTGACAGGTGTTTTCACGTAAGTCTGACTTCACGCACGCTTAACTATCCTTAGAACATCCACATTTTGATACGTCGTAGAAAAAGGAAATTTAATGTAATCGTCGGTTGGAGATGAATATTTAAAACTTGTTTCTTTATAGCATCTTACTCGAGAAATCTCTCAATCTACCTATATACTAGAATCAGGTGTATACTATATACCTGTGTATACTATATACCTATAATCAGGTGTATACCTATATACTAGGTGATTGCTGCCATTAATTATTTTGCCATTGCGAAAAGAATAAGTATGGAAGAATTCGAGATTCTATTTTAGTCGACGTTGTCCAAGGGAGGATTTACAATCTTTATTGAGAATGAATATTCCAAACGTATATTTTCGATCTTTCATTTCATCTTCGCAGTTCAAAGGAACAAACAACACCATGTAACTGAGAAAAGGAACAGACAGCCTTGGCCAGGGCAGCCATTATCTGAACGAGTACCCCGCTGGGGCAGCCAGGGCGCAAAAGAAGTTTCCTGAAAAGTGAGGAAAGAGCGAAATCGTCTATCACGGGTCCGCGAGCGACCGGTAAGACCTTGAAAGGGGCGTAATTGGCGAGCACTTCGTGGCCCCGCGGCCTCGCAGCGTGACGCCGAGTCCCTGGCCGAGGACGGTCCAGCGAGAACTCACCCTCCTCACGAAAACACGCCCGGGGCCCCTCCCCCTGCCTCCCGGCGTGCCTAAACCTTTTGGGGGCCCTTGGGCAGCGCGCGGTTGCCCAACCGACGGTGCACAAAGGCCGGCGGAGGCCTCAAAGGGACAGCGCGCCAAGGGCCGGCCGGCCGGCCTGCCCTCAAGGCCGCACTTGCACTTTCGGAGGCAGGCGCGCCGCGCCGGTCAGCCGCCCCGCCGAAGGCCCGGCCCTTCCAGCCCCGCCTCGCCAGGCCTCTCTCCAGCGTTCCCAGGCCCACAGCATCCACGAGCAGTGCCACGCCCTCCCTTTCTGCGCGGACGAACCACCCTCCTACGCAACCTTCTATCGAGGCTCTAGCGGTACATCTTTGGTTTTGTAAATTGGATGGTGAATATCAGACGCGTGTCTACGGTATGGCAGACATGGCACATGCCATGGGCGCCACTCACAAGGGGTGCTGTTTAGAGAATACCCACTAGAAAAAAAACAACGTTAATTTGACGTATGCTGACAGGGGCGCAAATTCCATGCTTGCATGTGCGCCTGAATACCTAAATGGGAGCCTCTGGGTGCATTTCTTTCTTCTGGTCTTATCAACACGAAACATTTTCCCCACAAAATAATTATTTAGGTGTATGTTTGTCCGTAATATAGTGTATTCACAAAAATTCTATCTGTCTGGATAACTTAACGAAAAAACTGTTCTACTTTCCTGGATGTTTATAACGTGAATTTGCAATTCAATCATCGGAAAAGTGAGAATCAACTGAAAACCTGAAACAAATTTTTAAGAGAAACTGGAAGAAGAGAAGAAATAAAACTTCTAAAAAGTCTATGCAAGAAGGAACAGTGTCGCAATAAATGAAAGATAATACATTCCTTTGCTGCGATCGTGATTTTTTTACACATAGAAAAAATTAATGCAATAAACGGGTTCCAAAGCACAGTTTGTTTTAAAAATTAATTTTTAATTGCGAAATACTTTCGTAATGTTTACAAATTCACAATATGTCTTAATTACATCATTATCTCTTTTTACGAACGTTTACTGGGACTTCGTAGCTATGCTCATCATTATACATCAAGAAGGTGCAGAATAGTCTAACACTCGCGAGGCGAGCGACCGGCTTTTGTCCGCCTCGAAGTTCGCACTGGGCCCTCTGCGAGCGCCCGGCCGCTCCCTCGGCCGGTGATGCAACCCCACGCCGCCTTCGGAAAGTGGCGCCCCTGGCCAGGAATGCACACCCGGAAATGGACTCTGCTGAAAAAACACGGCCAGCGGCTCCGTGTGAAACGGTTGGCGGCTGCGGCGTTAATGAGCCCGCACTCCGCACGGCAGCGCCCTCTCCGCTTGCGTTCGCTTCGCTCTTCGTCGATTCCCGCACCCCCACCCGCACCGGTGGCCGTGGCGAGGCGGTCATTTATTAACATTCGGGATACATGCGCCACAGCTCATTGGCTCTTGCGGCAAAAATGGTGGCTGAAACTAACTTTAACTTATACAGCTTTATCTACGGAAGTATCCGGTGCTTCGGTCACATAACCAGGGAATAGTTTTTTTACTTTCTTTTTTTATCTTCAGATTGTTATTGAGATTTCTATTTTCAATTATTAGGCCAGAATTATTTTAGACATCTTTTATCAAATCCATTCAAACCAGAAACGAATTAATCGGAAACCATAGTTTAGATTAAAGAATTTTGTTCTATTAATTCATGACTTTTTACATCTCCATTTTCATCTTGTTCAGGAGTCTAAATTTAAGGTAAACAGAAACTATCATAAAAATGTTAATTTTTCTACCTTTAAGATTAAAGTCAACTTTACACTAAATTCCAATTATTACAAATATGTACCAGTTACAAATGAACTCTCCTAAAATACATTGTTTTTTTTATTTCAAACAATTTAAACTTATTTACTTCAGTAATAAATACTGTGCGTAAGATATGGGAAAATATGCTAAATATGCAATAAAAAGGAAAAGTAAACGACTTTTGAAATACCAATAGAACTTTATTTATACAAGAAGATGGCTTTATATTCTTTACGTTCTTCGTTTATTCTTAACATTATGTCTACAATGCCTTTTCGTGTCCATTGAACTATATTTTTTTTGTCTCTTTTCTGTAAAGAACCTGATAAAGTTTTTCCACCTATGCGCCGTTTGTTGACTCTATCGTTAAAGTGACCAACAGTAATCTCCCAACATGTTGGTGTTCCAGCGTCCCTGATAACGTTTTCCCATCAATTTCAGATCTTGATAAAAACGCTGACCTTGTTCTTAACTTATACCACCTAAAGTGTCCCGAAAAAAATGGATGGGACATAATGGACTGTTTAAAAAGTGAACCTTGAGGCTCATTAAACATCCCAATTTTTTGAAAGCATCCAACAATTGGCAACAATTGCGTATAGTCTGGGTATTTGTTTGTTGCCTAGGAACTTATTTACAAAGTGTTTAAATGCAATCCACGCTTCTTTTCATTTACTGTCTTATGTAGTTCAAATTGGGAATCGAACATAATTTTTCTAATATCAGGTCCAACGAAGATACCCTCTTTTAATTTTGTTTCAGACAGTTTCGGAAACTTTTCACAATGGCATTTGAAACACTGTCCATCTTTAGGTAACACCTTCACAAATTGTTTCAAGAGACATAATTTTATGTAAAATGGAAGGAGCAGAATCTTGTGTTGATCTACCAGATGTTCCCGAAGAATGTTCTTTTCGCCTGGCTTTCAAGATTTTCTTACCGGCCAATTCTTTCTAGACCAATGCTGAAATCGTGCCCTACTATCCCTTTCACATAGGAAACATGGGAATATAGTAAAAACACTTTTCTGGCCACGAAGCATGCTATTTTTAAGTCACTATATATGTATCATCCATTGATGAACGGAGTAGTTTATTTTCTTTAAAACTACCCTGAGGTCTTCGTAACTTTCCTTCATGTACAGAAAAACAACAGGTAATGATGCATAGGTGTTGCAATTACTTAATAGAACTTCTTTTAAGCTAATTTTAGAGCAATCAATAAACAGCCTCAATTATTGTTTTTGTATTCAATTCCGAACTCATTCACCAAACTGGCAATATTGGAGCAATATACCATATCATATTCTTGTTCGAAAAATTTAGCCAATTGCTGCTCTCTTCTCCTGTAATCATGAACTGAAGTTCCTTCTGCTAAGTTATTTTCCTTGAGTCTGCAGCTAAGCAATTCAGCTTTATCCTTTGTTAAGCCTTAATCTCTGATAAAATCATAGAGCTCAGTCTGAGTTCTGAGGTTCCACACTGTTTACGGAACACAAACTCATCATCAGCAGGTTCATCTTTATCGCCGGGAGATTTATCACTTGACATATTATCCAGATTAACAGTTGAACACTGGTGGTTTAGGAACATGGAAATCCGTACTATGGCCGAATTGCAGATGGCAGGTTAGGATACTGAATTACTTTTTTGAGTTGTAACCAGTAACATCAATGCAACAAAAGTAGCAATCATCTGAATGAAAAAAAGGATACTTTCTCCTTTTTTGACCATTTTCTAAGGTCTTCTGCACAAATGTAACATACTTTATAAGGCATTAAAAAGTTGTCCTGATCACCAAGTTTAATTCCGAATTATGAAAAATACACAACTAACAAAATCTGTAATGTTCTGTTGATGCATTTTAATCAGAAATATGCCAGAAATATGTCAGGACTGCTCTTACAACCACGACTAGCCATGGCTGAGCATTAACTACTAAATTAGTATATTATCTTGATAGCAACAATGGAAACACGTGCTCCTTGAAATAAACAAAACTCCTTGTGAAATGCAACTCCGACTGTGAAATCCCCACGCCTATCGATGCTCGGTAGTGGAAAGGATCACAATATAGAAATATTTTACCAAAACGTATAATACCCTTTTGTCGTCCTGCACAGAGAAAATGTTAGCATGCGAATAAATGGTGAGTGATACGGCGTTTTTAATGTTATTTGGGGAATCAGCACTCTTAAAACAATAAGAATTAGGTGAACACACAAAAAGTTTTTTGGTCGTTGGCCTGTGTAATTTATGCTCTACAATTGGTTGGCTCAATCGCCGGGAATGTCAAAAAAAGATCGATGCGGTTCTAGTTTGGATACGTTGGTATCGATACCAACCTCAGAGCGCAGTAACAATACCTCGATATTATTGAAATTGAATTTTCGACTCTTTAAAGGGTATAGCCGAATAAGGGGGTGAAAAGTGCCCCCAAACCAAATCGATAATTGCGATGCTCATACGAAAGAGAATAAAAAAATGCTGTAGCTTCACAAACAATCCTCCTAGGGCAATCTGTTGCAGAGATACAACGAGAAACGTGATTTTCATGTTTTCTTTCTTTCTCAGCTCCTCAGACCCCTCTCTACCATCCGTACCTAGGATTTTGGGAGGGAGCGTCTCCCACTCCCTCACCCTTTCCCCTCTCTTTAGGGAGCCTACCCTATTGATAATTTGCTGGGGCAGTCGCAGTCCACGTTCCTTGTTTATCGCCTAGACGCCGCTGTGATCCGTATATCCTTGATGGAATTGAGGTTAATGACAGAATAGGGTAGGGAACCATTGATGGAGCGATTCCATAGAACACATATTGGCAGGAGAAACGGGAGTACCCCGGCAAAACCTGCCACGAACTCGCTTTGTGCGCCACAAATTCCACTTGCAACTACCTCGGATCGAACCCGGACACCAGCGGAGGAAGGCGTGCAGTATGACCGCTACGCCATGGGCAGCAGATTTTTACATATATTTTACTATATTAAGTGTTTTACATATTTTGCATACATTTTATATCTCTAGCAAAACTTTTTAATATTACAATTTTATTTTTCAAAAACCATTAATACATTTTCAAACATACGTTTTATTCTAAAAACCGGCATATTTTTTCTTACTCATATTCGGAATTGCGTGTTGAACACGCGAGTTGCCCCACCGTGAATACGCGATCACATGTCTGCCCTGCGTAACTGTTGAGACAAGTGCGCGCGAACACGGAGAATATTATGTGTAACATAGAAAGTATCATCGAGGTCGTATTTCTTGATTTGAAATCCCAATTTATATTGATAGTCGCCGTCTTGGTTTAATAAATAGTATTTTATTAATTTAATTTCAAATTGTGAAAAATGAAGTTTGTTTGTAAATATCCCATAAAATAAAATGAACTCTTACTTGCTGCTACCGCTTACGCAGTAGAGAGAAAGTTATGTCATGCTGCGCGAAAAAAGGGGAATTTTCGGCAAAAATTAATTTATTTGTTTTTTCCGCTGAAATTCTAAATTTAGCAACTGGATATATCCACATTTTCGTTACCAGGACCCTGTAATAAGAGTTTTTCTGCCAAAAATTAGCCGTTTTTTTTCGCTTACTCTCTACTCCGTAGCAAGAAAGTAAAAATATATGAAATCTTACAGCGCGTAGCAATTGAAAACTGAAGAGCGCTATTACTTCTTTGGTTCTTTTTTTATTAAAAGTTTTTTTACAGAGTATACATAGTTCAGTACATAATACACTTTACATTTACTAATTTACCTAAAATTAAACTACAAACTAATTTGGGTGAGAAAATCTTCTCCAGACATCTCTAAAAACAATCTATCTCGGAAAATTTGACTAGGAATGTCTGGTATGGATATCTATATTTATTCTGGTTCTATGAGGAGTTTTCCGGAGTCTGATGTTGTCTAGGTGTGTAATTTGAGGTATGGAGGATAAAACTGGGTTGAGAGATATGCCATATGGTGTTGTGTGGAGTCAATTTGGAATTCTTTGTGGAGCTGTGAGTTTGTGACAAACCAACGAGCATTTGTGATAGTTCTAAGAAAATGGTTTTGGACTATTTGGAGCTTGTTTAGATTTGTTTTTGCAGCGAAAATCCAAACTGGGCAGGCGTAAAGGAGGATGGTCTTATGAGTTTTGTAGATGGTTATGGCGGTTGGGAGTAGGAGGGCCTCTTTGGTTGTGCACGGCTTGTGCGCTTGTGTGTCCGCGACTGTTGAATGCTTTTATTGCGATTTGTTTCTTGCTACTGCTATTACATTTTTGATCCGAAGTAAGGACTTCCACGTGTCTGCCGACCGAGAAAGTTGCAACATCGCCCTACCCCACCCCTAGCTGTCAAGCAGACAAATATTATTCAGACAATAGGGGAGATGTTCACAGGTATTTCTATGTTTCTTATTAGAAACTCAATAAAGGAATAGCATATTTTGTAAATGTGGTATATTGCGGTAATTTGAGATTTTAGAAATAGCATCTCCAAACAAACTATGAAACATCGGTAGAAACACGTTCCTCTCATTCAATTAAATAGAAAAATTCCCAATTACTCTAAAAGACAATTACCTTCGACAGTTTTCTAGGGTTTGAATAACAGACGAGCGTAATGTTTTTAATATATTACCTATTCAGGGATCCCTGTGGAAGGGGGAGTTTTTTTTTGGCTTTTTATACTTCTGCTTAAACTGCGACTTGATAGATGTAGGAAAGGGCTTCATATTAACAAAAACTAGATACTTGAAATATTATTGTCATTAACACATTGTTCAAAATTATGGGACAATCTTTCATATTTCCTATTTTTCACGCAATATCTACATTTTATTTTATTTTTTTATATAATTCAGCGCATTCTCTCTCTCACTGCACTGCAAATCACAGTGTTTTTCCACTCGTTAGATCCAATTCAGTCAGTCTACAGGAGAATTCTGCTGTGATCGGCAGTTTTCCGTCGTTCCTTTGATCAACACCAGGCGAATGCCAGAGTAGTTCTCTAACAAACGGATCACGAACTGTCCGCAATATTTCCTTTCCTTTTCCTTGCCCTATTCTCACCCCTGTGCATTTCCCTGCACCATCGGTTCACCCATTCGTACACTTATTTACATGCACTACACTACCAGACATGTCGAGACACCAGACGGAAACTTAGAACTTGTCCCGGCTGGCAGGAGACATCTGGATGGGGAACTCCCCGTAAGCTGACAAGTAGTCGTTCGGTGCCAGATATCACCGTCCACGTGAGGAAGAATACCGGCACCTCGCGTGATAAAAACCTGCACCGCACTTACGGGTCAAATGAACAAAGCGGTTGACGCGCCCGAAAACCCAATATAATCAATTAGTCAATCAACCAGCGTCTTTGGTGTGTTCGCCATGGCGTCCGTGCCACTCAGTTCCGTTCGGGGCGAGGCAGGCTGGTGGGCGGAAAAGGCGGGGCGCGTCGCAGCTCGGCCTCCGCCCACTCGCTCAAGAAGGCAGCGCAGAAGAGGAAGGAAATGTGGTTCGGCCTTTCGCAGATAGGGCCGATGAGCGCCGCTGTTCACCTCTCGGCTGGTGCCTTGCAGGATGGTCGCCTTTGGGCCCCGTGCCATCTTAAGCGCCCAGTCCGAATGCCTTTGGAGCTCCGGCATAAATTAGTTCTTTACGTTCTAGGGAACTCCGAATACTTCAATATATATGTGATATTTGTTGGGTGCATAGGGGAGGGAAGAAGATACTCATGGTATCTGTCATTTTCATTGCCAACTTATATGTTTCAAGTTTGAATCAAATTTTCTGGGTCGATAGTGATAAGCATTAGGTACAAGTTGCTTTGAAGATACAATGCTAAATTAATCATCTTAGAGGCTGGAAACTGTCGTTGCGAAAATTTAATTCACTGAATTGTTCCAAAAGTCTTAGGGAGTCTGAAAGGATGGGAACTATTTAAGTAATATGTGATAATGAAAACACTAGGGATTTGTAAATAGAAAGCAATATTTGATAAAGTTTTAGAAAAACTTGAAACTTAGAAAAAGCAAATATTTCCTTACATCAATAAGAACTTGTTTATTCGCTCATTTAAAAGGTGAAAGAAGTTTTCATTAAGACTTAGGCTCTAAGTAAAATTACACAAGTCCCTCACCAACTATGGGCCACCCCCATAACTTCTAAAGGGTTCAAGATATCGAAATGCAGTTTTCGCTCAACAATGAGGAATAATGGGGCACGTAATAGACCGTAGGGAAATTGTAATACTTTTATTTTTCGAGAAATGTAACCATATTTTTTTTTTAAATAGTGCTGTTTCTTTCATTAGCAATAGATAGAACATAAAAAGAGGAATACAATGATGTATATTTCGTGAATGTTTTGATAGTAATTTGAATTCAAAATTATACTTTCTTACATGTGATTTGAAATTAAACCGATTATCTGATTATTCCACTCGTAAAACTAAAACCAGTAGTGTGTGTATATACAGTTTAGTTACGTAGAAGAATTTTCCTAAGAATGAGCCAAAGTGACAGTTCGCTAAACGAGTGAACATCACATGTAACTTAGAGAATTATCCCTCCGCCACGATAGCTGTTCAGCCACGCCTCTTCGTAAAGTGTTTGAAAACATCACTATACAAAAGTCCAAGAGTTTTGCTGAGGTATAGGCACGTACGCTAGACCGGGAAATATTTAAATTAAATTACGTATGTGTAAAATCATTTAACATGCTCTCACAATCAGTAAAAGAAAACTGCCACGAATGAAAACAGAAAGCTGTCAATCACAGCTCGCCACCCGACAGCTCAATAGCCGGAAACAGGTGCACCAGTATGCATCTCACATTCAAGTCTCGGTTTTAAAATAAACATAATAATTATCACACAGAAAGTAAATTCAATGTAATGTTTATAGAAAAAAATAATTTTTACAGAAGAGCACATAACACTGCACTTCCTAATTTCAATTATTTCTCGTGGCGCACTATATTTTTGTCGGACGAGGACATCACAAAAGGAAGCGACGAAGCCATTTACAAGTTAGCCAACTGCAAACGAACGAATGCAGGATGGGAGTCTAATGGGTCCAAGGACACAACGACCACAGAACCTTCAGTTATGCTGCCTGCACTAGCTGTCATTTTGGCTCATTCTTAGGAAAATCCTTCTATACGTAAGATAATATTTCCTTTCAGTAGACTTCGCAGAGCCTTCGGGAAAGATAGTCTTCGTAGCGCCGAGACTATTACGGGGAGAGGGGAGAAACAACTGAATAAATAAATGAAAAATAAAAAAATAAATGAACTAAGACACTTAATTTTTTTGTGCACATATGTTGTAGTGGTTGTAGTTGTAGTTGTTGCTCCTACTGCCTTGGAATTTGTTTGCGATTCTGACCTGCTTTATATGGTTGGGAATTTGTGGATTCGCCACCACAAGGCCTCCCGATGGGACTATTTTTTGATTTCAATATTGGTCACCATCTGTATAACAGTGTCGCATTAATCCATCCTTTGTGGCATCCATCGGCTGAGCGAATAGAGTATATCTGATTACGATGAGAATTAGAGAAGCTTATTACAGGCACAAAGCCAATGTTCTTTTACATGCCACAAGTAAAACAAGGCACAATAAGGATTTTCCATCCTTCGAAAATAATCCTTCCTCGGCAGAGTTTGAAACCGTGACTTGGGTTTGTGCAGCCTCATGACTTTCAGTTTACGAACCTACGATTTTTTACAAACACTCAACATCAATCTACTGCTACTGCAAACTTTGCTGCTACAAAAGTAAATTGTCAATACGACACTGTGAAGAGATGTGGAAACAATTGGCCACGCTTAATTCTTAACAGTTTCTCTTGCTGTGATAACCGACACTTTACTGCACAAAAAGGGACGTCTTGTATTTGATGAAGTTTTGAAAAGAGTGAACGGAACATTGAGTTATGTTGCAATAGGAAATATCTGCACTTATGGAATGAGAAACGTTTTTTGCTTTACCCTCAAGAATTTGTGTGCTCGCCGTTTCAACATAGGTTCCTATCACTTCAATTCTTAGCTTTTAAGATTGAAAGGTTGAAGTAGAGTTTCAGAACTATCTGCATCATCAATTGTTTCACCTGGAAGCGAGTTCTTGTTTTGTGCCCCTGAGCCTAAAAGGAAAACAAACAGGCGTCACTTCGAGAGAAGGGCGTCTCAGAAAAACAATTCTGCCGGAAACAGGCAGCAGCAACCCTTCTGAGGTTCCGCCGATAACAAGAATGAGCCAAAGTGACAGTTCGCTAAACGAGTGAACATCACATGTAACTTAGAGAATTATCCCTCCGCCACGATAGCTGTTCAGCCACGCCTCTTCGTAAAGTGTTTGAAAACATCACTATACAAAAGTCCAAGAGTTTTGCTGAGGTATAGGCACGTACGCTAGACCGGGAAATATTTAAATTAAATTACGTATGTGTAAAATCATTTAACATGCTCTCACAATCAGTAAAAGAAAACTGCCACGAATGAAAACAGAAAGCTGTCAATCACAGCTCGCCACCCGACAGCTCAATAGCCGGAAACAGGTGCACCAGTATGCATCTCACATTCAAGTCTCGGTTTTAAAATAAACATAATAATTATCACACAGAAAGTAAATTCAATGTAATGTTTATAGAAAAAAATAATTTTTACAGAAGAGCACATAACACTGCACTTCCTAATTTCAATTATTTCTCGTGGCGCACTATATTTTTGTCGGACGAGGACATCACAAAAGGAAGCGACGAAGCCATTTACAAGTTAGCCAACTGCAAACGAACGAATGCAGGATGGGAGTCTAATGGGTCCAAGGACACAACGACCACAGAACCTTCAGTTATGCTGCCTGCACTAGCTGTCATTTTGGCTCATTCTTAGGAAAATCCTTCTATACGTAAGATAATATTTCCTTTCAGTAGACTTCGCAGAGCCTTCGGGAAAGATAGTCTTCGTAGCGCCGAGACTATTACGGGGAGAGGGGAGAAACAACTGAATAAATAAATGAAAAATAAAAAAATAAATGAACTAAGACACTTAATTTTTTTGTGCACATATGTTGTAGTGGTTGTAGTTGTAGTTGTTGCTCCTACTGCCTTGGAATTTGTTTGCGATTCTGACCTGCTTTATATGGTTGGGAATTTGTGGATTCGCCACCACAAGGCCTCCCGATGGGACTATTTTTTGATTTCAATATTGGTCACCATCTGTATAACAGTGTCGCATTAATCCATCCTTTGTGGCATCCATCGGCTGAGCGAATAGAGTATATCTGATTACGATGAGAATTAGAGAAGCTTATTACAGGCACAAAGCCAATGTTCTTTTACATGCCACAAGTAAAACAAGGCACAATAAGGATTTTCCATCCTTCGAAAATAATCCTTCCTCGGCAGAGTTTGAAACCGTGACTTGGGTTTGTGCAGCCTCATGACTTTCAGTTTACGAACCTACGATTTTTTACAAACACTCAACATCAATCTACTGCTACTGCAAACTTTGCTGCTACAAAAGTAAATTGTCAATACGACACTGTGAAGAGATGTGGAAACAATTGGCCACGCTTAATTCTTAACAGTTTCTCTTGCTGTGATAACCGACACTTTACTGCACAAAAAGGGACGTCTTGTATTTGATGAAGTTTTGAAAAGAGTGAACGGAACATTGAGTTATGTTGCAATAGGAAATATCTGCACTTATGGAATGAGAAACGTTTTTTGCTTTACCCTCAAGAATTTGTGTGCTCGCCGTTTCAACATAGGTTCCTATCACTTCAATTCTTAGCTTTTAAGATTGAAAGGTTGAAGTAGAGTTTCAGAACTATCTGCATCATCAATTGTTTCACCTGGAAGCGAGTTCTTGTTTTGTGCCCCTGAGCCTAAAAGGAAAACAAACAGGCGTCACTTCGAGAGAAGGGCGTCTCAGAAAAACAATTCTGCCGGAAACAGGCAGCAGCAACCCTTCTGAGGTTCCGCCGATAACGACCTCGGCTGACCCACGTTATCAAGCGCGCATCTGCCTTTCTCTCCCGAACACGGCAGCCGCGGCCTCTTGCCCAAAATAGCAACGGGCGTGCACCCCCTCCCCCCTTCGGGCCGGTGGCGAACGCCGCCATAAAACCTTCAGTCAGCGGCCGCTGAATATGGAGCCAACCCGCCGGCCGGCGCTTTGAGCGC
The DNA here is from genome assembly GCA_011170035.1 of Teleogryllus occipitalis. NCBI lineage: Eukaryota > Metazoa > Arthropoda > Insecta > Orthoptera > Gryllidae > Teleogryllus > Teleogryllus occipitalis. Next base: position 912,418 of record BLKR01000075.1, on the reverse strand, counting down.
CCGGGAGAGGGGTAATTGCAGCCTTGCTTTCCCTGGGCGGAGGCGAATGTTGGCGCTCGCCCATTGTGCGGGCGACCGCGGAAGGCCGGCGCTCCCATTTCGCCTATTTAACTTTTCTTGAGCGCGCCGCCGCGGTTGATACTGAAAAGGATCTGCCTCTGGGGCTGTTTGTGCGCGCTTCTAGGGCTGGCTCTGTTCGGGCCCGACGAGGCTTGCTTTCGCCGACCTTTCTTCCTCGCAAATTAAATTCAAACTTTGTTCAATATGGGTCTTCCGAGCGGCGGAGTTCAAGTTGCAGGAAGGAGAGAGGGGTTGGAGTTGAGCGAAATACTACCTTTTCTACCGAGTATGAGCTTATCAAAAGGTCTCAACTAGAATTCAGAATTTGGCATAGAATAAGAAACCTTATGCAATTAATGTAATGTTACAGCCCTTCTTCATATTCAGTTAATTAACAGTAAAATGATCGTTAAAAATCCTTTACTAATTATTTCCTCAACATCCATAAGCCTTCGAAAGATGGCATTGCTAACAAGCTGAAGAACTGCAGTCCTCCTAAAGTCTTATTTAAGCAATCGATCGTTTTAGAGTGAAACATAAGAATGAATTATTCCCATCACTACCCAATAAAATCTGGCGTCCCTCAATAAGTGTATTGGGTCCATTTCTGTATGTACTATACACATATGATACTACAAATCACTGAGAATACTGTAACGGCTACATTCGCCGACACACTTCCATAATGGCAACTGACAACGAACTGAAGAAGCATCAAAACTACCGCAAGCTCATCTGAACTAAACTACAACTATGGTTCAATTTTGGCGAATAAAAGTAAATGAAATGAAATCGAAACAAATCACTTTTCTATGAATAAGAGAACTTGTCCTCCTGTACATACTAAATCATCATGATGTACCGCACCGGTAGCGGTAGCTCAATGCGATTAACTGATGTCACTGCAGCGCCTCTAACCGGGAGGTCCTAGGTTCGAGTCCTGACGGCGGCAGGATTTTCGACACTAGCTTTTCAGCTAGGTCGAATTCATTCGCTGTCTGGAGGAGAATTCTAGCGGCCGGCTGTTCTGATCGATAGTTTTCCGTGGTTTCTCCGATCAACACCAGGCGAATGCCGGAGCAGTACCCTACCAAACGGGCCACGGACCGCGCGCGATCTGTCCTTCCTCTTCCTTGTCCTATCCTCTCCCCTTACCTAATTCATACGCACGCAAATAGGCGGAGAGAAGGTCGTGCAGTTATTTTCTGGCTAACGTATTAGGCGAGGGCGTGCCAGCGGAGGACGCTATCGAGCATCTCACCAAGACACTCAGCCTTCTTTTGCCAGGGCAGGTGAGCACCTGCCAAGCTCACGACTTCTTCGAAGTAAACAATTGACAAAAATTAATTTTTTTGAGGACAAATAAAGATATTGAAATTTTCAATTCTTGTTGTTAATGTATTTTGCTGTATCTCTATATTTATAAAATCAATCAGTATGGAAAAATTCTAGTATTTAATTTTGGCATCATCGGATATAGTGGACCTCGGATACAATGAACCAAAACTGTCAGTTCCCAGAAGTCCACTATTACCAGAGTCGACTTTACTTGGATCTTTTCGCACGCACTTTGAACATTCCAGGTGTATGTTTCCAGCGGTGCTTCGCAGTGAGACGGAGAATTTAGATTATTCTGCGCGATTGTTGAGCAGAAGTACGATCATAAGGTATATCATTTGTCGAATCTGGTCACTGGAATGTGCTCTCAGTTGAGTAGGGGGAGCGCGAGTCCGTATCTCTTGCGCCACTTCATTCCTTGCCCGGTGGGGCGTGGATGAATGTGCACTACCGGGCGTGGGCGTGCACAAGTGTTGCTGCACGATTACTGATTGCTTAAGCAAAAATACACCGCACGAATGCCGTGTGAATTTGGTGATAAGTGCGAATTGGAGAGTGAATGGGTAAGCGAACAGAAAAGTACAAAATAATATATGATATTAAAAAAAAGTTTCTTAAGGGAATCGGTCAAAGCGCAATTCTTCATGAAGTCTATCCATGACCTGTTAACTATATATTAGTTTTTAAGATCTTCTTGTTCTTGTTCTTGTTCTTCTTCTCTTTTAGGGCTTTTATCCAGCCGACGACAGCCGGTAATCCATTACGGCTCAATGGGCAACATATTCGACCATACACCAACACACTTGCGGGCTCGTCTGATCTGGGGCCAGCAGAACGTGAGGCCCTCCGCGACAACACATACGTGAGAGACAGGGAACAAACAGCCATGCCCAAGGTGAGACTCGAACCCGCCACCTTTGGGACCGAAGCGCCACGTCGGCACACGCTGTTACGCCACCTCGGCCACCCAGATCGGCGGTTAAACATTTTCTCACAGTTATCGCGTATCTTTTCAGTCTGCCACCGAAGTCCCGAGATGTGCTACGGCGGTAGCGCATATTATTTTTAATGTATAGGCTTCGAAATTAATAAACTCCCTCTTTGATAATCCGCAAAAATCTGCTTCAGCAGACTATTTTAAAATATTAGATCATACAAGTAGAACAAAATAAAGCGGAGACATATCTGTGATACGAATTTTCTTCTTAATCTTCTAGCCTGAACGTTAATTTTCATCCTCCTAGCTTCTAACAATCGTCTTTTCCTCCCTCATCCGTCTTAGAATTTGATGTCTTTTGCCGTGACATTTCCTGCAGTTCTGAATGTTTTACTCTCCTGACGCTAGGACGTGGTTTCAGGCAAGGTCATGGTGCGTAACCAACGAAGGAAAGGAAAGAAAGTGCGACGCTGGCCTCTTATCACTTTTAACTCACGAGAATCCTCCTTCTACCCGCTTTGCCCAGAAACCCAGATATATTTTTCTATTGATTTATTGAAATTATTCCACTGAACAATTAATTTTGTGAATTCAGTCACTCAAGAGCCAATATTTATCCATGGCTGATATGAATACTAGCTATATCATTAGATAACCATTTTTTTATGAATTCGTAAAAGTATACTTTAAAATTGTAAAACTACATTTATTTTGCAATAGTATACAAATAATCAGATTCTTTGTGGACACCAATATCATTCAAACCTTTACGACAATCAGATATGGTTTTCACAAGTTAAGAAGGAAAATAACAACATCGTACTCAAATAATTTAAGCCCAACAATTTATATAAATTTGCATTACAAAGGGAAAATAGTTTATTCTTTGGCAGTTTAGTCGAGAGGAAAGATTCAATCCTTCTTATTTCCAAACTTGAATTTTTCAGATTCTCTACTGGAATTGCATATCTTTAGGCATTTTAAAAGTCCATCCGAGTTCGGGATACATGAAAGATGTACCAACCATGTTTGCGCGTCTCGTGATGAGGAAAGAGAAGCTCACAGACGCACTTGGCGAGCGGGCCGGAGAGTCCCCCGGCCGAACAGCCGCCCATCTCCGCGTGTTCTTGGGAAAAGACGCCGAAGTATCTTGTTGTGGCGCTTAACAGCTGCCCGCTGGCAAGCTTACACCAAATATGTATGCCAGACACCTACCATCGCCATATGCAGCACACTTACCATCGCCGTCTGCTCACCGCGTGCGTGCGTTCTTTGTGGACATTCGCTTGCGAGGTCTGCGGCTGCGCCGCCTTCCTCCCTGCGTCCGATTCGCTCGGCGGAAAACCGTGCGGCGCGCCTCGTGGCGCTCCCGTACCTCTCCCTCCCCACACCAAACAAATATCTCAGAAATACCGACGCATTCGGAGTTCTGAGCATAAGACTGCCAGAACTCTGAATAAGTCGCTCTTTCTAGGCATAAAGGACCAATTTTTGCCGGAGCTTTAAAGGCACTTGGAAGGCGACCATCCTGCGCGACACCGGCCGAGAGGCGAACAGCGACGCACAGCGGTCCTACGAAAAGCATAACGAAAAGGGCCGATGCCGTGAGAGTAGTGTTCATTGCGTGCATTCACATGCCTACACAGCCTAAAACAAGTTCAGGGACCGATTGCACTTTGGAGCCTCCATTTTCATTAATCCTCAACTGGCGTGGAGAGTTTTTGTTACATAACCAGCGTCTGATCCAGCCATTTGATCCCATATATTTAACTTGTTTAAATAATAATTAACTCTGTGACAGATTACTGACAAACAATCATAAATAAAACCTTATTTTTACCAATTGTTTGAAATCTAATTTTTTGGTATAATTATTTTCTGATACACATATTTAACGATAAAATACACACATGACTGCAAAAATAGTCTCGTAGACAATCCTTACAAATGATATTCATGGCACATTGACAAGAAACATATATCTCAATTTTTTTTCTGTCATTTTTTCTGGCATATCGCGCAGAGCTTGATTTGCCTACCTACTTGTGGATTGCATTCAGGGCCGGGAATCGGTTTCTTCTATATAATTGAAGTGGCTTCTCGTAGTTCTCTGGTTAGGTACACGTTCAAGAGTGATGTTGTTGCGAGGTTCGGCAAGCTGACATACCAGCATATTCAAGAATCCTTGCTATGACAGTCATACCCAATTTTTATGTCTCCAGTGTCACTATGATCACTCTCCACCTCTTCTAACCATCTAGAGATAGCGATATCATGGCCTGTGTCAGCACAAGACACAATTTTCGATGAAAACGCCATTACTAAGACAGTTGCGTAACTGGCATGGTGGTGCCGCTGTCACATCAACAAATGTTTTCATTTACGCCACAGCAAAATAACTTCATGAAATTCAACAGTATTTCTCAAATCAAAAGATAAGCATATTATTTGAAGGTACACAGCATACAGATATCATTTCTTACTAATAAATAAGTAAAACAGACTACAAGGAGAATTCAATTATATCTTAAGTATTCAATTAATAAATCAAGGATTTTATGTTGAACCGTTGCTAGAGTTACTAGGTGGCTAGCAGAATCTCTTTTCCAAATGTTTAACATTTCCCCAAGTTGACAGGATAAAAAAGCATAAAAATTAGAAATTCAGTATATTTACGAAAATAAAACATTTCTTGATGTAAGGCAACGGGGTCTCTTGTGAAATTTTCAGGGGAGGCTAAGGACTTCCTGCCCCCTCCCTCCACCATGTGCTCTCCTCTCTTTACATTTATTAACGCATAATGTGTACATTCCAATAATGCACGTATACTTCAGAGAATGTATCTATACTCAAATGCATCGATTGTTAAAGAATGCATTATTCAAAAAAGCTACTTCATAAAATGAAGACTATTGATATTTTACGCCGAAGTGTCGTTGCCCTCGCATGATGTTAGGTGCAGCATGCCTTGGGCCGGAAAGTGCAGAGTCACCGTCGACGGGGCCTGGTCCAGGAGAGGGAGGCTGCGCGACCCTCGTCCGTCCATTCGGCCGCGCTACCTGCCCCCGGCTTCCCACAGCGCTGGTCACGTCATTCAACTCTCTCTCCCTCTCTCACTTTACCCCTCCGCGCCCGGCGGAGGGTCCAGCAGCGGCCTTTGTGGTGCCCCCTGTTTGCGAAGGAGTTTCGCAACTCCCACGCGAGGGCGCCCGACCGCGCGCGCGCGCGCGCACGCAAATTCCCACACTGGGAGGGCAGGGCTGCCACCTGCGCGTCCGTTGCGCGGGGTCGGCGCCCCCCTCACGTGCGCCCGGCTGTTGTTTTCCTCCCGAGGAGCGCGTCTTCCGATTGCAGCCCTCGCTCGACCACCCGCTCGCGATTTGGGAGCACAATCGCCCACCCACCCCCGCCGTTCGTCGAAACCTTTGTGCACGACCCACGCTTTCCCTTCCCCTATGCTTTTATGCAAGGAATGACTCAAGAATTGGGAAGAAGAAATCAGAATATTCTATGATTCATTGTGCTCCAGTCTCCATCCATGCCCGTTTGAATAAACTGCTCCGACTCCCAAAAATATTTCGTGCTGCTTTCCTTGCATTCGGAAATGTAAATGCAATTTGCTGATCGTTCAGAAAAATACTGAGTACATTTTAATTTTGTATCATCGAGAATAATGCGGCACAACCTTAGTAAGTAATTTCATGTTATAGTAATTCTAATGGTATTGCCTTACCTACCAAAAGACGGAAATTTATGCTACTTGTAGGCTCCTTTTGAAATGTGTTAATGAATGTTAGTAGATCAAGTTTCAACTAACATTTTAATTCTTTTTTACATTGTTTTCCTTCAGCACTGCGCGTGATTTAAATAGCCTTCTGGTTCTTGTATTATGTAACTGGCACCTACGATAATTTGTATGTTCTCAATATTTGCTTAGCAGGTCAAATAATACGAATAAATACTACAATCTTTCTAGTGGCCTTTTTTAAGAAGCCTGAGCACTCCGTGCACCGAAACTGGTAAACGATGGCAAGAGAAGTGAGTGATGAAAGAGCCGAACATGTGAAAGAGCACGACCAGACATAGCACACCTAGCGGACGGAGGCATATATTAAAAATGACAAATTAATATATGCTCGTCATGAAAATGGAATAGATTAAAAGTAAAGAAATGCCACAAACGTTTAAGCATGAGTACGAATAAAGTTTCTTTTAACACTATTTAAAAATTTAAAATGCAATAAAACTCTTCCTTATGGCGTCTACGTGCGAGACCTGCAATGGCCCCCAGGTGTCTGTCACTTGCGCCGGGGCGTAGCGCGGGGGCGGCGGCCGGGGTCCTCGACCTTCTTCTCCTGGAGTGAAAGTGTCGCGGGCAGCGACCTCTCAGCCCGGCTCGTGTTTGCGCCTCCGCCAGCCCCGGAGCAAAATATTTGCGTCGCGCCGCGGCGCCGTCGGCGTCGGCCTCGCCCCGGGCGCGTTCCCACGCCCGCGCCCGCGGCCACTGACCTCGCCTCGCCCCGCCCCGCCCACGCTCACTGCCCTCCGCCCCGCCCCCGCCGTCACCACCCACGCACCACCCCCTTCCCAATCATCACACCACGACACCACCTTTGCCGTCGCCCCCACCGCTCCAACCCCTCCAGCACCTTCGCCTTCGACGCCACCCCAACACTGTCTGCCCCCCCCCCCGACGCGACGCCATCGTCTCTACCTCTTCCAGCCAAGAAAAGACAGTAGCGCCGAAAAGAGTGCAGTGTAGTCTAAAGCTAGTTGCGCCCACCCAGAAAATATGACTTGCCCTTATCGCAAGTCAACAAAATTGTATCCAAAATTAAAGCCTAATTTTAGGATCTAGGAAAAAATTGATCCAGCGCGCATTTCCCAAAAATTAGGGCAGAACAAAGAGAAACATTCAACAATAACATTAAGAGATTCTTATGGGCTAATAAACAGGAAAACTCAAACATCTCAGAAAAATATGAAATCCTAACCAAAAGTAAAGGCTAAATTTGGCCCCAGAGAAAAAAATGTTTCATCCCATATTTTCCAATAATCAGGGCTGTACAAAGAGAATGGGTTAACATATGGTCTTATTCCTGTTATTTGATGTATTGTACAACAGCTTATAAAAACTAGTGGCACTACGGACATTGGCATCACCGCCGCCGCCGCCTCCGGCGCACTTGTCGCTCCGCGCCGGGGACGAAGGGTTGCCTGGCAGGGGCGGAAAGCGAAAGGGTCCGGGTGAAGGGTGAATGGGCGGCCCATTAGAGCGGCCTACCTGCACCGCGGCCGCTCACCCCTTCGCACCCACCGAGGACGATGCCCTTGCAGCCCCGCGCCGCTCTGCGGGTCTTTGGGTGGCCCACATCACGCACTGGGACAAGGTTAAAAAAGATTACCCTTTGGGTCGGGGCCCGCCCCTCCCCTCCCCTCCCCACCCCGAGGCGCATGGGTAGAAAAAAGAAACAGCCTTTATACTTCCGACTGGGGTTTTGCAACGGAGAAGCTTTTGCAAGGAAATAAATAGCACATTAGGTCATATTTGTGGGGCGGCCTGCCAGGCGTTGCGATTTCACCAGAAATTCGCACTTTATGTTTTCTCTATCGTAGCTCTGATGTTTGGGGGAGATTCTTTAGTTATTTGAAATTACAATTTGGGATGTTTGTAACGCCCCAGTATTACTATTTGCAGAACGAACCGAATATGGATTATCTATTAGCAAAAGACTTTGTTGGCGAAGTGAAAGGTTTGTACCCTTCCCTTGCTTGGCAGGGGCTTAGGACCTTTCCGCTCTCCGGACGATGCCCTCTGCACAACGCTGGGCACTTCCGTCTCTTGGGTGCAGGTTCACTTGACTCACCTCATGGCTGGACGAAATCCGGAAAAACCTTGCCCACCGCGGTACCTACATCCGCCTTTCTATTTCTTTCTTTGGCAGAAGAAGCAATGGAGATATTTGCTAATCCATTCTTTTATTTCTGAATTTATCATCTTCGCATTGTATGTGACCTCTCCTTCCTCCTTTTGTATTTTTATTCAATGTCACGAGAATGTAATTCGTTTGTATCTTGACTAACAAAAAATGAAAAGATCACCGGAGATAAATTTCAGAGACAAGTTCTCAAATTGCCAGAGATTTATGTAAATTTCATTTTTAACTCCTCGGAAAAATAGGAATGACGTTCAAAAATACACACACACGGTTCGGTCCATAGAGGCCATTCTGTCTCTATCTGCCTTTGTCGCTGTCTGACTCCGTCTTTGTCTCTGACTGTCACTATCTGTCAGTTTCCGTCTGTCTGTCTCTGTTTCTATATGTCTCTATCTGTCTCGCTTTGTCTCTGTATCTGTCTCTCTCTGTCTGTATCTATCTCCGTCTGTCTCTCTTTTTGTCTCTTTGAGTCTCTGTGTCTCTCTGCCTATGGCTATGATTGGTTAATACATCTGAAAGCAAGAAATTAAATTAATGCCCCAATTATTTGATTAAGTTAATCCGACATCTAGGATTTCTATTTTTTTCTATATTTAAGGTATTAAATATTTCATCTAATATTTCTTAATGTGAATAGCACATTAGGATGCCGCGTGTTATCATAGTTAACGGCTTGTTGATTGAATCTCTGAAAGAGTGAGCGTTTCCTTCGCGTAGAGATCTGAAACCTTTATTAGTTGTGGGCTGAAACATCATGATTGTTTAGATTGTTATCGAATTTTTGGACAGATTTTGTTTTCTTAAGTATTTCTTTTTATTAAGTATTTGAATTTCATAAACATTTTTTAAAAGTCATCAGGGAGTACAGTATAATTATTCGTTTAATGCAGGAACATCGGAGAGTGTTTCTTCCAGTGAATTTTTCCGTTTGTTTCCACTAAATATCGTCTGGGTTGTTCAATGCAGCATATGTTATTCAGTGGCGTCGCTGTAGATAGTTTCGCCCGGGGCGGTGACGATGGTGTATTAACTCATTGATTTGTCCTTTAAAATTATCTACTTCTTTAATAAAATAATATATAACAATTGTGTTTCATAAGAAAAAGTGGACAGAGCAAACTTGGGTAATTCCGTGCCATTGGTTATTTCGTTCACCATGGAATTCAGCTCTAAACAGATGTTGCAATTTTGACAATTTGTTATCAACAGAGTTGACAAGCTTCATTTTTGACTGTAGAACGTGGGAAACATTTAATTTGTAGTCTTCACACAAAGGGCCTCCCGCTTATACTGGGTACAGCAGAAATAAAAATTGACATTATGTATTACACTTCCCGTAGGATTAAATATGTCTAATGCAGATTCTAAGCTCATTAATTCTTTTTTCTTCATTAACACGTACACGACGCTGTCTTGTACGTCATTTGGGACTGACCTTTTGGTGATCTCTGGAGTAGCTGAGTAGCAGCTTTCGTGTTTTGACCCGTTGTCTACTGACTCTGTGTACTTCTTTGGAAGGCTGGCCTAAGTCATAAAAATTGAATAAGTCTGTTGCGAAGGTAGGTACAAAGTTCCTTGTAAAACGTATTGCTGTTGGATAGGACTTGCTGTTGGACTGTATTGATGAATTTGCGGTTGCATTCTCATGAGTTGAACTATGAACTTCTTGAACTTGAACTATGAACTATAGAACTTGCTGTTCAAACGACTGCTGTTGACCTTGCATCTGACTGCTGCTTACAGTTTCTCGTACCTTTAAACATTTCCTTCATTTGGGAATGCTGATCAGCGAACATTTTAGTTTCACTGGTAACTATTATTTAATACTTTAACACATGTCAATGAGAATGAAACGGCGTGGACACGTTTAAAAACTGAACTGCACTGGAGCGGCGCAGCCGTTGCTGATCGGGAGCGAACATTGAGCTTATCTCTTCGGAGAATTATTTTCAAAAATTTCCTCTCCATAGAACCCTGTGGAGACGGGAATTTTTTTAATAATTCGGGTTCATTGGTGATTGAGCTACTGCGTTACGGCTTACGTAGATAGAGGGGGATTTTTTAATCACTAAAACTAGCTTAATTTTATCTAATTTAACAATTATTATGTAAGCACTTTGGCATAGCTTTAAACAATTTTATTTCTTAATAGAAAGTTATGTTCATTCGTTTGCTTCTTTCTTCCTGGTTATATTTTTTTTATTCACACATCATTCATACTTATTACATTATATAAATAACCATTCATTCATCCCATTCACTCTCACTGCACAACACTTAACTTACACTTAAACTCTTCGGAGAGTGACAAGCCGTTCACGACGGAAGCTGAAGGGACAAATTATTTGAGCAAAATGTTTATTCAAAAAGTAGAGTAGAAATAAAATATCTTCAATGGTGTGGTAAAAGTGTGGAAAAAATCTCTAAAATTACGTAAAGCAGATTACAAATGTTGAAAGACTTAGATTATTATGGTTCAATGAATTGGGACGAGAAAGAAATACATAGTATGGAGAGTATATTCATTCTGTTGAAAAGTTGTGTTATGCAATCACATATTAATTAGTGTATTATTTTTCTCGCACCAAAATTTCTGGATGTTGCAAAGCAGTCACTTCATATAAATTAGGAAGTTTCCAAAAGTGATGTGGAGATGTGTAATTGTTTTAATGACTTAGAGACACTACTTGTCAAGTGAAATCTTTCTTGAGTTTAATTGTTTTTATATAATGAGGGACTATACTAAGCATCAAAAATGAAATAGTAATTTACATTGCAAGGCAAGAAAGTGGATGTTTTCATGTCTAGATGGAAGAGTTCCCGAATGAGACCTATATACTGTGACATACCAGACTGTCATACAATATTTTGATGGGAATTGGGGACAAAAATGTATTAAATTCATCGTAAAAAGTGTAAATGTTGAGGGCATAGGCATGCAGGCAGGGCGTTCCTTAGCAACCAGGGAAGCGGAAGTAAATAAACATAGCGCGGCAAGTAACGGACATAAGATTGTGATATAAAGGCATGTAGAATTGGTGGTAACCTGGTAATGGGGTATGACGTAGAAACAAGGAGATTGTTTTAAAAAAGAAGAGACAAGAATGTATGAAAGTTATCCAGAGTTGAACTTTGTAATATTGGAGAGACGAGTTTTAGGCCGTGTATCGTACACATCGTACTGCAGAGGTTATTGTAAATGATAGACGCGGGACTTGGTGGAATTTTGCGGGAAATAATTGAGCAGTGAGGACTTATAAATATTTTGTGGGCGTAATTTTATTTGGGACTTTTGAATAATTCTGGCACCAGGAGTGCGCAAATCGGACTTAAAGAAAATACGGACGTGAGAGCAGGGAAGAGAGGCTCGAGACATATCTTGTAGGTTAGGTGATGAATGTTATATTTTATCGCTTTAAAAGTTGGAGGAATTAATTAGAAGAAATAGACTTTCATTATGAAGAGTTCTTAACGACCATAAATGAAGATTTGAATAGCAGGTTAACGGGGCTTGGTCAAAAAAATTTACACTAGTTGTTTGCCAACGTTTCGGAAACTTTTATTTCCATCCTCAGGGCTTGCAACATCAAGAACAACTCAACCCATTCACTGCACCATCCTCCATCTCCGGCACCTCACATGCAATGAGGGACACAACATCACCCTCACCACACCAACACACAGCATGACTGATACTAGCACGATGTTGGGTGGTGAGAAGGGTGCAGTGAATGGGAACTACCACATATTTCGGGAGACCGGTCGGGAGCTTAGAGCTTGTCCCGGCTGGGGCGGTGCCCCGCTGGTGGGAGAGTCCAGGTTAGGGGGAACCCCACTAGCCGACGGTAGGTCGGCGCCGGATCTCGGCATCCAGCGGGGGAAGATCACCGCCATCTCCTGAGGAAAAAACATGCACTACACTAACGGGACTAATGACCATAGCAGTTGACGCGCCCGGAAACATGAATCAATCAATCAATCAATCAATCAACTTACAACGTTCTCATTCTGAAAAAGAATAGCTGATTATCATTTCTTTAGCATTTTGTGCAATCCACAGTTTAATCATTTCTTTCCAGAAACATATTTCAGATTCCTCACTTCTTCCGTATGGAGAGCGGATCGAATGATCGTTTGCTAGGAAGAAAGAAAGAACTGGCGACGATTATTTTCGTAAGAACCCAACCGCCAGAGCTAGTAGGATAATTATTTCCATTTAGATGTGTTTGTGGGAAATTTAAAATCGCAACCCTTTTCCTAGCGCCAAAAAAAATTATATAAATTCGGAAACCGGTTGCAGAAATAATTTGACAGAAACGGAGAGCGTTTCAATACAGTCAAGAAATCTCGCCGTGAGATGTACAATATTTTATTCGAATTTTCAATTTTATGACAATGAATCCTTGTTATATACAAATTTAATTGACGATCACGAGAACATACTACTATTTTCCGTTCGTTGGTAGTATCTTGTTTTCTAATAATATTCAGTACAGAAAGTACATTCGGCCAGCCTGGATAGTCGAGGTCGCTAAGTCTGAAGGACTGTAGCTTCCTCAGCTCGAAGGAAGGCTCGTGTTCGAATCCCGCCGGGGACATGGGACATATTTGTGTTGTACGTACGTGTTCTCCCTACCGTTAAAAAAGCACAGTGATCCAACATGACCAAATTGTTGAAAAGTGACTTGCACATTGAAAAGTATATTCGGTTCGTTTCCAGGCTGGTGTTGAAAAAATTTGAACTTTCATGTCCCATTACGTGTAAGTATGCGTCACTTTCTATACAGTCTCGAATAATTAATATTTATTTTAATCCATCATGTTGTTTGTGGGTTTTGGGTAGTAAATTAACAGAATATTATCTGTTTTAATTTTTTTTTATTTTATTCTTTATTTTCATTTCCTGACCAAAACCCATGAACATCATGATGTATTCTACTACAGAAGGGTCGTGAAATACAGCATATTTATTTTAATTGTGATATTATTGCATTTGTTTTCATTTGCACTGTAAAATTCTATATATATACCTGTAACAAGTATTGTTCTTAAGCTTCTGCGGCAATGACGATCAAGTTTTTCGTCCAAGTTCCCTTGATCCATTGAGTAAATGCTACTACGTGGAACTCTTCTCCTTTGTGCTTGTCAGTTGGGACTCGGCGGAGGCAGCGTTGCCGTACTTCACTGCCCCGAGCACGTGCGCTGCAGGACCTTGCGCCGGCACTCTAAGGCGAATACTAAATTTCAGCCATACACTTTTCAGTCCGATACATATACTGCCTGAATACCTTTAATTATGATTAGAGAGCGGATTGTGTCCTTTGTGTGTGTGTGTGTGTGTGTGTGTGTGTGTGTGTGTGTGTGTGTGTGTGTGTGTGTGTGTGTGTGTGTGTGTGTGTGTGTGTGTTCAGAATCATAGGTTGTCGATATATTAATTCGTTTCATTATCAGTGCATCCACATAATGGATTATATGGTGCCTACTTTGCCTATTTTAGAATTGAGGGCCTATTGTGAGATAAATGCCTATTTTCACATTATTTTCGCTTTTCGAAGACATGTTTTTCATTTGAATGTATGGTTTCCTCAACCGTAACTTTAAACTCGCTCGTGTAATTTTATCCGATGCTTACCTTACCGATCTTACCTGTTGAAGGCAGAAGAAAATCTCCAAGTCTTTTATCCCAGAATGACACATGTGTCATGTTTGGCCCACGCTGTACATCACATGGCAGAGAGTGTTCGAGTTCATTTTCCCGCAGTCAATTCTGTGATATATTCAGTTAAAAAAGTGTTTCTCAAGGCACCATCTCGAATTTCTGTTTTCAAAGAGGCTCTTCAAGGCAACCCACTGCCACCTCAACTAACTCTGACACGCTAGGGTTCGTGGCTCCAAGCTGCGTTGTATTGCGTTGAGCATGCCACTCATAAAAGAGGATGTATTTTCTTTCGACGAAGATCAAGCTGTCGCTATATCTGAAGCAAAAAAAGGGCTTAGTATCTCTAAATTTTGCAGAAAATCTGGCTGTTATCGCTACTAATTTCAGTAAAATCTCTGGTATTTTAACAAAGCTGGAAGAGAGAGGTATGCCTCTTGTAGATGTAGTAACTACAATTCAAAATCTTCAATCTGCTTTAGCCAAGTCCCAGGCAACATCGCTAAAGAAGTAACGGCAAAATTTGAAGAAAAAAAAAATATTGCAACGTCAGGGTAAAAGTGAGTTCGATATTGGAAGGCAAAAGTCAGACATCTAATGTTGTACCTATGGAGCAGAGATTGGTGTCTTCTATGAAGTATGCCCCTATGTGTTCACGTGATGTTGAAAGGTCGTTTCAAGATTCAAAAATGTTTTCAGTGACAGGAGATCACAGTTTCCTTCAGCACTTCTTGAGCAGTACTGGGTAGTACACTACCATTTCAGTGCGTGATACTTTTCAATGTGCTTGTTTGGCACTTTCGCCTTGGCATTAGCAGATACATATTCTACTTACTATTAAAATAACTTTGCTTCAACGAGTTGTCATCTTCGTAAGATTTACATGAATGGTTAATTATTTACGGTGTTTGACACGTATATCTCATTTGGTATCACCAGAATGTCCTCTTTTTTTAACATTGTCCTCCTGTTCTCCCTCCTTTTTTAAATTTACATGGAATGTGCTTTTTGTTCTGTTGAATTGAAAATAATAATGGCATAATTTTAAAGTAAATTATTTCATTAAAGGGACTTCATGTCTTGAAAATTTACATTTTTACTCCAATAAATGGCTTCCATAATAGATTATTAAGGCTTATTGTGATATAAAACTTATTTGTGCTTATTGTTTGGTGGATGGCGAAGGTGAGTGCGAGGGTGAAGTTATCCCGTCGGAAGCTTTAATTGTTAAGGACGCAAAGTCTAATGTGATTTTCAAAGACTATTATGGTTTGGAATTGTTGAGTACATTGTCTATACATCGTCGACTATAAAAAATGCAAAATGTCATCCTTTTTTTGGTAAAATGTCCTCCGCTGGGAAAAAAAATTCTGGTAACCCTGGTTTCATCCCTTTGTAGTAATTTGTTACCATAATAAAATGTAAAATTAGCAAAAAATATCAAAAGTGATTAGTTTTTTACTGATAAATGAGTGCCTTTTCTGCATGTAAATTCCTATTTACATGCCTATTTTTGAGAATATTAGCGCCTTTTTCCCTGCCTATTTTCCATTTTGAAAAGCCTCTCCATCCGCTCTCGGCGTCATCAATGGATGACAGAAGCGCTCAGATGCAACGACGCTCTATTCTCTTCATTTATTCATTCCACGTAGCTGGCAAGATGGGGAGAGTACGTCACTGAAAATCTGCTGCTATTGGGTGTCACTAGGAAACCTCTGTCGGCGTCATCTAATGCCTCTCAAACATCAAGCCCAAAGAAGTTTGATACACATTTTAGATGGTCCATTTGGTAAATACTTGGATGGATTTGCATCTGTACAGCAATTGTAGCTTCACATTTGCACTCAGCTTTCGTTGTGCTGGATGCAGAGGATTGGGGCGGGAGGAGGAAGTACTTATTTTGCCAGTAATTGCTGTAAATAAATTAAGTAATATTATTCGTCAATTTGTGCAATTGGTTTCGAACACTCCAAGTATAAATGTATCGTGTGAACATTTCGTATCAACATTCGTATTCACATCAACCTCGTTAAAATGTGCTAACACATTTCCTCGTGCATTGCGAATTGTCTTTTCCTTTCTAAACTGCTTCAGAAGTTCGATTTTTAGCGTAAATGTCTTTTTGTTTTACTAAACATTAAATCCTCCAGTCCCTTTGCGGCTTCAATTCTAATAGAATCAGGAATATATTCCAGCATTTCTAATGCGTCTGCGAATATGCATGATTGCTCAAGAGCAGGCGTGCTGCTGGCCATGCAATTGTTAATTACAGTAATTCAATCCTATTAAGTCAATACAATACCATTAATCGTACAGACCATAATGTCAAAATATTAGAATTCCGATCGAATAAGATAAAACATTCTGTATAATACGAGTCTAAAATACCATAACATGTTCTTTAATATATGAGTATATTATTTCTCTAATTAAACAAGTAACTTACACACGGTCTCTTTCAGACAATGGTAAAATAAGTAGACTGATTATTTACTAAAATATAAAATAGCTTTTCTTGTCCAGAACAACGAAATGAATGAAGACTTACATAGCTGCAATGTATCAAATTTCTATCAACAAAATTATCAGTTCCGCTGCAGATAAAATTGTTTACACAGAGTGAGTCATATACCAGGAAAACGGTCTGATCATAATATCCTCAGTGAGTCAGAATAATAAAACTGTTTTCCTTAACCTTTTCCTTTTTTACGTCAAGAGCTGCCGACGTAATTGATACTTAAAAATAAGGCAATGAAAATATTTTTATCTTCTTGCACGAGTCGAGGAAAAAGTATGATAATTTACGTGAGAGATAGTGGAATGGATTCAACGAAGAAGTTCGGGTAGCTTGCTGACTTAATGTACAAAGATTAACGTATTATCATTGAACAGTTGTTTTTATTGATATTTGTTTTGCAATGACAGACAGTGCAATGTTCAGCCACAAGGGATCTTGTTGATGAGCCGAGTAATTTTGTACCAGCAAAGTGTGAAGAGGGTAACTTGTTATCACCTCCCAGATAGTAATTTTCTTACCTAAAACCTTCAACCAAGGTTATTCTTAAGATTCATTTTGAAAGTTTTGAAATTTTTTACTGTGGTTTGGAGAAGCGAAAAGCTATTTACATGAATCTATACCGTAAACGAGGAAATTAATCCTTTCCTTCGTTTTGTATTTGAAGTCAGATCTATTATTTAGTCTCTTGAAGTATCATATTTCAAGGAACAATTTTAGGTCGTGTACAATTTTCGTTCTGCAGAACATTAGTTGAAGAAAGAACTGACATATGAAAACTGGTTGAGTTGCTGCTTAAGTTCTTTGAATTTATCTCGCATATACCTTTATACACATTTGCTGATTCGAATATTATTTTGTTTTTACAAATATTTTATTGTCAACAATACAATATTCCAATAGGATTGAGAGTTTAATCTAGAATTTCAAGATTGTCACAAGTGGATCTTCTATGAATGTTTGGTGTTCATCAGTCTATACTTTCTTAACGTTTTTCTTAAGCATCTCTCGATCTTTATGATCACTTAGCAGTTTCTTCAGATCAATGTCATTAAAATCAATAAACACATGTTAAATTACATAAGAACAAACGCGTCGTATGTAAAAATTATTTCGCCTGAATAAATGTAATGTAAATATATAATGTAATATAATATAATGTAATAATAAATATAAATAAATGAGAAAATTCATAGTGGCATACCCAAGTGGCTAATTGCGGTTTTTTTTCCCCATCCCGAAGACGACGAAAGCCACACACGTCGATTCACAAGTATAGTTTTTTACTAATTCTCTAACGAAAGTACCTCTATCTTAATTGAAGACGTCACAAATAACTATAAATTTACAAGTAAAAATATTTTTAATTAAGTATAAATGAAAAATTCTTTATAAGTTAACATTCTGTCGGATGGACACTGGAGCTACAGCTCTCCCCCCCCCTTAGGATAAATGCTGGTTTCGCCTCTAAAAATAATAAAACAAACTAATTTAAATTAAAAAGTTCTGGCTTTCTAGTGTTCAAAGATACAAATATTCATAGACTTTGTACATCGTTATAATTTAAGCTCTTCCGGTGGAACCGTATTTGTTTGGAGTTTGCTTGTAATCTTTCGTCGGGTGCCCACAATGGAGCGGAGAGTCTGCGATGTCGTCAATTCCTGCGCAATCGCTCCGATGCTCCGCATCTCCGTCGATGTGCAGGAGTTGTAGGCGGCGCTGGCCGCTGGCCCTCGCAAGGCGCAATTCGACACAGCCGCAACCGGAGCGGCGCGGCGGCGGCGGAGGGCGCTTTCTCTGCGGATTTATGAGGGCGGCCCTCGCGAATGGGCTAGAAAAAGGGCTCGGAGCCCCTCGCCCAGCGCACAGGTTTCCACGCAGGTACCCTCTCGACCAACGAATTCCGCAGCCACCACTGTTACAATCGCAGAAACTACCCTCTACGCTCGTATTTTTGAGGTTTTGAATAGATGGCACAAAGTAAATTTGCTTTCATAAATTGTGAAAGCTAGTTCACTTTATTTTTGACATCTATAGCCTTGAAGATGGTCCCAACTAGCAACGCAGATCTCTTTGCCAAAACTGAAATGATGGATAGTCTCTTCAGTTATTTAAATTATGAATGTCGAAAATATGGATTTAATATTACCATTGAAAAATAAAAAAAAACACGTTATTTTAGGAATTTTTTCCCCTGGAAATAATGATCATCATACGTTGAAAGAATAAGAATTTCCAAGTATTTTTTCACAATGCCTGAAATTTTATTTTATTTACACACATTTAACACCAAGAGCTCGGATTCTCCAGAATTTAAATAAAAATAATTTTCAGAAATATTGTGTAGTTATACATTCTGGAACAACAAATATAAAACTAATGATGTTATAGGTCAGCAATATCTAGTTAATTATCTTTTTATCGGACAAATTCTCCACCCCAAAATTTATTGTTAAAAGGCCATACAACTTTAGAGAGAATCTTTTTTTTTTTTTTTTTCAAATTATTGCACTTCGAAATTATTGCACCCTCCCAAATTGTATACCAAGCATTTCTTTATACTAGTAGGATATAAATAAAGATCGAATTTTCGTGCAGTAAAACTCTCTAAAACGTGCAGTAAATCTCTCTAATTAAAGACGTCAAAACATGCAAAAGCGTGCAATAAAAAGATCACAATTTTGCAAAACAGTGTTATGTAGCCTAAAAACTACATTTAGCCCACTTATCATCTAGTTTTATATTTTGGATGTGATATTTAAGGTGAATGAAATATTATGCTTTTAGTGTTTTGATGCAACCTGTTTGATGATCCAAATGTATACAAATTGCTGAAAATGTGCATAAGAATTTTTGAAAATGTCCCTGGGGCTTCATGTAAAGTAGCCCCATGAATTAATGTTTTTCAAAATCGCAGAGTTTTGAGTGAGGCCAGATCAACAGTGGCTTTTCCAGTTTGGAAAAAAATCCTGCGTATAGTGTAGATGCATGTTCACATACGAAAGACAGACGGACGGACGAGCGTTTTGGAAAAAAATCCTGCGTATAGTGTAGATGCATGTTCACATACGAAAGACAGACGGACGGACGAGCGTTTTGAAAGAAAAAAAAAACACTTTTTCTGTAAGAGGGGAACCCAAAACGTGTATTTCCGTTGAAATCTCGATATCGATTTTCCGCAGTATTACGTAACTTTCTCGAGACTATTCTTATTACTCTGTAAATAATCACGTACGTACGAGCAAGAAAAAATATATCGAAAGTCTGAGTTCTGTGGTTAATGGACAAGATTCGTAAACTACTAATCGGGATATCCTGATCGCGAATAATTACCAAGTGGATGATTCAATCCCTTTATTACTTCATAATAATTCACGATGAAGTAAGACTGACGGTTACATCTTTTGTGTGAGAAACGGATGCTGATATATCGCAAAGAGGTTTGAAAACTGCATTAAAAGCATTTACACAAACAAACATCATCAACACGTACAAACGCCGCAACACATGCGTAAAGATTCATGCCACACCCACAAAGCGATAGTCCCGAGTCAGTCACTTTCCTCCAACACGTCGTCCAAATCGGCAGGTAGAGAATTCGATATCTCCCATCGCCCCTGCTCCCACACCTCCGCCGCGTCCTCCCCGCCCGGCCCCGCCCTGCCTGTGACTCACGGCGGCGCCGCGCCGCGCCGCGCAGCGCCACGCCGGCTCAATAATTCATCCGCCCGCCCACCCGCCGCGGGCGCCACCGCCTCCACCCTGCCCCCGGCCACCGCCTTCTCCGCGGCGCGGCGCGGTGGTCGATAACCCGCGACCTAGGGCAACGGCGCGGCGCCACGCGGACGGGCGGGAGGGCAGGCAGGCAGGGCGCGTTGGGCGAGGTCGGGGCTCGAGGCCGCCGCCGCCACCGCGGCTGCATCTGCATACGAGGGGGCGGGGCCTCGCCGCCATTGGGCGCACGCGCGCACGCCCATTGGTCGGCCTAACGAGCGGGGCGCGCACTGTTTTACCGCCCGCCCCCTCGCCCGGGTGCGTCATGCTCCGGGATTAGATTTCGGGCGGGGATCGCCTGCCCCGCGCTTGCTGTCCATCTGCATCTCCCACACGCGTGCGCGCGCCCCGTGCTCGCCGCAGTCTGCGTCGCCCGCCCGCCCCCGCCCCCTCCCGCGGAGGGCGCCCTCGAGCACGTGCTCCTCGCCCCTAAAAAGAGCGCGCTGTTGTTCTTTCTTTTCTCTTCCTTGACGAATGGGGATCCAGAAAGCTCCTCTTCAACGCATTACCAAGACCTTCCAGTTTGACAAGTAGGAAACTCATCTTGAAATTGTCTGCCAATATGTGTCTTTTAAAACATCTCTGCCCCCAAATCTAATATGTGCGCTTTACATAAATTCCGAGAATTAAAATGTTCTAGGTGCATAGTTGTTTTTTCGTAATGTTATCATTCGCTCATTAGGCCGTCCATTTTTAAGTGCATTTTTTCTCAATGGGAATCATCCAATTGTAACCCGCGGTCATTTTACCCTTAGTCTCATATCCCAATTGATCCTCTTTCACTTTCGGCTAGAAAATTCCTAGCCCGATTGTATCCCGGCCACTGTTATGGTTCTGATTGATTAGTGTTTCCGGGCACGTCAACTGCTAAGGTAATTAGTACCGTAAGTTTAATGGATGTTTTATCGTGGGAAATGCAGGTGAACGTCCCCCCCGCTCTATGATGAGATCCGGTGTTGACCTACACGTCAACTAGCGAGGTTTCCCAACCGGGAATCTCCCAACAGCGTTGCGCCGCCCCAGGCGGGACAAGCTCTAAGCCCTTTACGGGTCTCCCGGCACGTGCTGCAGTAGTGCATGTGAGTGTGTGTGTAAGTAAGGGGGAGGAACAAGGAACAAGGGGGAGGACAAGGAAGAGGAAGGAAAAAACGCGCGCGGCTCGTCTTCCTTTTGTTGGGGCACTGCTCCGGCATTCGCCTGGTGTTGATCGGAGAAACCATTGAAAACTACCGGTCAGAGCTGCCGGCAGCTAGATTTCTCCTTCAGACAGCTGCTGAATTCTATTCCTAGCTGTCTAGCTAGAGTCGAAAATCCTGCCACCGCCGGGACTGGAACTCTAGAACCTCCTGCTCATAAACACTGCAGTGACATCAGATGATGCCCTGAGCCACCTAAGCTGATCGATGTTTCGCGAGGGGGGAGGAAACGATGTAGTACTGTTTACATTCTTGAGCGTGGCCGAATCATTGGAACATTAAATTTTAGTTAGATAACAAACAATAATTTTAATTTTTCTTATTTCTTGGTAAGACCATGACCCTGCTCTTCTCCTTGGAGCTGCCCATTCCGTGGAAATAAGTTTGAATGAATTAAGAACATTGAATACAGTTTAATTTCAAAATATTAAGCTTTCCGTATTCCTTCTAAATGATCAATTCAAAACAAAAGTGCGAGTAAAACTCAATGAACAACGTTAAAGGAAGAATTTACTGTTTTTCTCTTTCATGTCTTCAAATACGAAAGGGAAAGGACGATCTTAGTGGCACTAATATCTGGTCGAGCTCTTCCTTGTACACACGAGGAAAATCGAGAGGGGTGATATCGGGCTGTGCCTTTTTGGTGTGGTATGTACAAGGCTGGGGAAGAGTTGACTACCGGATACAATCGGAGCTTTCCTATCTCAGTTACTCCAACTTTTCACTATGTTTTGCCTTGCCCTTCTTTCTAATATTTCTTCTCTCTATTTTTCGTAGTATCGTCCTTTGACCATCTACTCTCCTGAACGTATTCTATTCTACAGCAACTTCGATGCAGTGTGCTCGTACACCCTCTCATGTGAACGACACAAGTGGATAAGGATGTGCTTCTCTCCACTGAAAAAGCTTTCTTCGACTCACTATTTCATCACAAGACCGAACGAGGTTTTACTCTGAATTAAATATTGTAAAAAACGTTCTTGGAGCGTTTTGTCAACTTCTTACCCAGGGTAAATTAATGGCAAGTGAAAAATCCGAGAATAACTTACTTGACGAAAGTATGCAAAGTAAAGTATGGAATAGCTTAGTTTTCGAGGTGAGTAAATCTCCAGTTTGTAATTATGTGTTTGTAGTCAGGATCGATTATTTAATTTGAACTAAGAAAACAAAATGATATTAAACGAAGTAATGAAATTACACATGACTTGATATAAAATGACTTCGAGAAGTATAAATAAATATTTCAAAAATTAACAAACAATAACTACGAGACACAAACACACACCCACGCATAATAATACGCAAATAGGATGTCGAAGCTGAACCGGAACCAAAGGTGGATTATTACCAGAGCGGGTAAGAGAGGCATACATTTACTCTCGCTCGGAGCTTGTTCAATCGCTTCCCGCAATGAATGAAAAATCTTCAACTCGTGCGCGACGGAATCGAGGGATAAATACTTGCGAGTAAGATAACACCCAAAAGCACACTGAAACGCTACTCCAAAACACACTACGCTGAAAGCTACTCCAAAACAAATATTCTGAAGTAAAGGGTATTCCTACTATGAAGTTTACTCGCTGTTGATTAACCGGCGCGCGGCATACTGAAAGGACTGGACTTCAATGGACAAGCGAAAGGCTGTCTAATCTTACGAAAAACTCATTTTCTCTATTTATGTATTTATTTATTAATAATTAATTAATTTACTTATTTCCTGTTCAGGAGATAATACTTTTCAGGAAGTTGAACTGGTACAATGATATTAATATTTTGGATTTTCATCCCAGTTTATGATATTTTCTTAGCTAACTATGACCTTTGTCTGATCGCTACTATATGTATTATGTGTAATTATTTTAAATGTTATTTTGTCTTAAACGGCTCTGCATATATGCATTTTTAATTTGTTGTTCATAGACCTGAGTTTGAGGATGGAGGTCTATGGAGGTCGAAAATCATCTTAAGGAAAAGGGAACGTATTCTGATTCTTGAATTTGTGGATTTACCAAGGTTGAAAAGAGGTATGCAAGATAGGAACGTAATACTCTGAATGTTAGTTCTGAGCTTTTTTCTTTATTTATCAGCTTTAGACAAGTTCTATTCTTTCCTCATTGTTATAGGCGTGCGCACGGGGATGGGGGGGGGGCAGGGGCTGAGTCTCCCTGATAATTTTGAAAGGGGGCTCCGCAGCCTTATGTAATAACGTTTTATTTTCTTAAATATGTTCAATCTCTGTTTTTCCCTTTTCTCTTGACAATTTGGGTTGTTGGGAAGTTGTGATAATAGAAGAGGAGGCACCCTCCGCCTTCCCTCATCTCGTCTCGTCTCGTCCTCGCCCCGCCCCCGCCGCCATTCGTTGGGCGGGGGAAGGGGGAGCGCTCATTGAGTGGCGGCCGCCGGAAATTCGGGCGCGGCCGCCCCTGCAGTTAATGGCGAGGGCGGCAGATGATCTCGCGCTGCGGCGGCAATGCGCTCTTGATAGCCCCGCGGCGCCCCCAGCGACGCCTCGCCTCGACTCGCCTCGCCTCGCGCCAACTTGACGAAACGCTTTAGTTTCGGGTTACTCGCTTTGGGAGGCAGGGCGCAGTGGCCCCACCTCCGCACGTTAACGCACTGCTATAATAATAATAATAATAATAATAATAATAATAATAATAATAATAATAATAATAATAATAATAATAATAATAATAATCTATAATTTAAAAAAATAAGGTATTCTGCCATGGCTTCGTTTAGAGTTTCTACTATTGAACCGATTGTAGTATTTTTTCCTTTAAATGAAAGAATGTGATCCCTAGATGTGTTATCAAATATTGTTCGTGTTGATTCACCAACATTTACGGTAATTAAATCATTCTTTAATAGTACGCTTATCAATAGTCAATTGTTTTCTTCTAAAGGGTGGCTGTTTCAAAATCATATATATATATATATATATATATATATATATATATATATATATATATATATATATATGGGTCAATAGATGTGAGTCCACGCGGCTTCATGGTGGCGCTGCTTGATGTTTTGTTTTGATTGTTAAGATTTGTTTACAATTCGTCAAGGTTTTATTTCAGTGAAATAATTGCATTGTGGCGTTAACAGTTTGCAACGTATTTGCTTTTGTGGTGTATTTTGTAGAGAACATTCGGACAGTGGGGTTTGCTCGGTTGTATTGAAGTAGTGAAGTTGTTCACAGGTTATGTCGAATTCCGAATCGTTGCCCACGCGCCCCAAAAGACGCAAACATACATTATCCGGACGCAGGGAAAGAGAAAGTCAGCATAGGTGTCGTGTTCGTGAGGTCATTTCGTTTTCTGTTGGGTTTTTGTCTATGAAATGTTACTTTTGCGTTGTACTTCCCATTGAGAGAAATTCTGCAAACGAGTTTACTCTGTGTTGCTTAAATGGGAAAATAAGTATACCATCGAGCAATATGCCAGAAGAAATCAAAGTTGTTTATAGAAGATGATGACACATCAAAAAACTTTAGAAATAACTAGTGAGAACCCGTCAAAATTTGACGGTGAGATCTGAAATAAATGTAAAAATACTGTACCCAGACTAATGTTCACAATATATTGCATTGTTTGGATCTTGAGGGTATAACGAAAATATTCTGTGATGAGTTCCCAAACTTTTGAACACGTATGGCCCATGACCAGATGGCAATGCAATATCGGCACAAAAGATATAGCACTATTATACTGAAGGATATTATTTCTTAAGTTTTTTGATGTGTCATTATCTCCTATAAACAACTCTTTGATTTCTTCTGGCATATTGCTCGAAGGTATACTTATTTTCCCATTTAAGCAACACAGAGTAAATCGTTTGCAGAATTTCTCTCACATGGAAAGTACAAAGCAGAACAAAACTGACATTTCATAGACAATGACCCAATAGAAAACGAAATGACCTCACTATCACGACACCTACGCTGACTTTCTCTTTCCCTGCTTCCAGTTAATGTATGTTTGCGTCTTTTGGGGCGCGTGGACAACGATTCGGAATTCGACATAACCTGTAAACAACTTCACTAAAGTACAACCGAGCAAAACCCACTGTGCGAATGTTCTCTACAAAATACACCACAGAAGCAAATACATGCAAACTGTCAACACCACAATGCAATTATTACACTGAAACAAAACCTTGACGAATTGTAAACAAATCTAAACAATCAAAACAAAACATCAAGCAGCGTGGACTCACATCTATGGACTTATGTATATCGATTTTGAAACTGCCACCCTTTGAAAGAAAACAATTGACTATTGATAAGCGTACTATTAAAGAATGATTTAATTAATTAATTTACACCGTAAATGTTGGTGAATCAACACAAACAATATCTGATAACACATCTAGGGATCATATTCTTTCATTTAAAAGAAAAAATACAACAATAGGTTCAGTAGAAGCTCTAAACGAAGCCATGGCAGAATACCTTATTTTTTTAAATATATAGATATCCGTCAGTGTAATAGTGCTCTTTCGCTTGTGTCATTTGGTTCCGATATTGCATGGTCACCTGGTCATGGGCCATACGTGTTCAAAATTTTGGAAACTCCACATCACAGAATATCTTCGTTGTACCCTGAAGATCCAAACAATGCAACATACTGCGCACATTAGTCTGGGCACAGTATTTTACATTTATCTCATATTTCGCCGTCAAATTTTGACGGGTTCTCACTAGTAGTCGTAGTAATAATAATAATAGTAATAATAATAGTAATAATAATAATAATAATAATAATAATAATAATAAATGGGAGCGGTGGCTCAGTGCATCAACTGATGTCACTGCAGTGCTTCTGACCGGGAGGTCTTAGGTTCGAGTCCCGACGGCGGCAGGATTTTCGACACAAGCTTTTCAGTAGGTCGAATTCAGTCGCTGCCTAGAGGAGAAGTCTTATGGACGACTGCTCTGATCGGTTGTTTTCCGTGGTTTATCAAGTCAATACGAGGCGAATGCTGGAGCAGTATCCTAACTAACGGGCCACGGATCGCGTGCTATCTTTCCTTCCTCTCCCTTGTCTTATCCTCACCCCTTACACACACACACACACACACACACGCTAACACCCACTACACTACCACACATGCCGGGAGACCGGTCGGGGATTTAAAACTTGTCCCGGCTGGGGCGGTGCCACGTTGGTAGGAGGTACCTGGTTCGGGAAAACCTTATTAATTAAATATTATTATTACTATTATTATTATTATTATTATTATTATTATTATTATTATTATTATTATTATTATATTTTGTGCGCACATCGATTCTCATCGTACTGAAATTTGGATTTAAAGAGTTAACTCCGCTCTCAATATGATACTTAAAGTGGTGGACAAGTATATAGAAATTTTGGAACATTGAATACAAAAACTTACAAATACGCATGTTACTGCCATTGTTACCATACAGCGTGCGAAAATTAATAGTAAAGCATCACAAAGAAGCTGGGCGACTGCAGCCCAAAAGTAAACTAATGCTAAATAAATGAAGCCCGTCGCCCGCGGGCGCTGTGCCGTCATCGCTTATTTTCGCTCCAGGGGAAGAAGCTCTTCCCCGAAATCACCCTATGCACCCCTGTCTCCCTCCGCTCCTCGTTACTTTTTACCCATCGCGTCGCGTCGCGTCGCGTCGCTTCGCCCAGCCGCCTCGTCCCGGGCACACGCCGGACAAAAAACTGTCCCCCGCTTTATCTATCACCCGGGTGGACACGGCGCGCGCGCGCGGCGCGCGGCGAGCGAGCCAGCGCGGTCCACGAGCCGGCACGCGAGCGGCCCGCGCGTGCCCCCACTCGCGCACGGAAGCCGCGCCCGCGGTCTCGGGCGCATCGCTTTGTGGCCCCGCGGGCTCGCGCTCCCGCCCGAGTAACACGTCAGGCCGCTGACAGCGCTCGCCCGCCGCCACGGGGGCTAATCCTCAAAGCGCACAAAAAAGCGAAAAAGAAGCAACAGGGCGCGCCGGCCCAGCCCGCCCCTGCGCGAGGACCCTCAAAAAACGGGAGGGGGAGGGAGGGAGGGATGGGGCGGTGAAATGATGAGGGAAGACGCGAGCGGCGAGGGATGGGCGCGTGGCCGCCTTGCCGCGCGCGCGCCGCGTCTGCTTAAAAAACGGGTCGGGGACGACGCCAGGAAGCGCCGGATGCGCACGCGCGCGGGGAGGAAGAATTGCGGGCCCCGCGCCCCACGACCCCGCCCCACCCCCAGCTCGTGCGCGCGGAATATTCATAGCGGCCGGCCCGGCCTTCCCCGTATCTATCGCTCTCACCTGGTGCGACGACGGCGGCGGCGACGGCGGCGGGCTGGCTGGCTGCGGGCGGCACGTGCCCCCCCCCCCGAGAAAGGTGGCGGCGCGAACCCTTTCCTAAGAGTTATGGGCTGCCGACCCCCCTTAATTTCGTTAATAACAGCTTCCTGGCCGCGGTATTAAATGCAGCACACGGCGCCTGACGCGCCTAGAAATTGGCTTTCACCGGAGGATCAGCCGGCGCGCGCGGGGGCGGGCGGCGCGACCTACTTCCAGCGCTGATGAGATGGATTTGTTGTGGGGCTTTCGATTTCGTGATAGATAATTACCGAGGGGTTGTGTGGGGGGAATCGATTGCAATTTTCCCTCATACCTGGAACTTTGGATTGAATTAAACTCACGGTCGTTTGCTTCCATTTACTAATATAATACTGCAGACTACTACTATTACTGTCTCCCGTGAATTTTTAGGTAATTATGATTTTAAAATATTTTGAAATTTTCTAGTTTGATAAACATAAAATATTTAATGACTTTGGATTGTTACGTAAAACATTCATAATAGTATATTTTAAGCAGTAACCGCTCATGGATACATTTATTCAAATTCTTTTTTAAGATAATTTTACGGAAATGCATACAATAATTCAGTTTACTTTCTGGTTGACTTAAAATCTAAAATATCAATATTATTTTAAATCATATTTATTTATTTGTTTGTTTATTTATTTGTTTATTTATTTATTTGTTTATTTGTTTATTTATTTATTTATTTATTTATTTATTTACAGTGTTTATAAAGAGAAACTTACGGTGACACTATTTCGAATGTACTTAATAGACTGCAAAGACCATTGGTTTCAAACTCGCATTACTTTTCAAAATATATTTCCTGTATAAATGGTCCCAATACTCACCTTCGTTGTTGCTTTGACAGTCTTATGCACGGGAGTATCAGGCGCGACGGAAGGGGGAGGGGCACGGGAACACCTTCTCCCCAAGCTTTTCAAGTACATCCAGAAATTTATTTTCCTTTAAGTTGTTTTTTTTATAAGATTTTCAGAATAACATTCTAAGGATGTTATAAAATAGATGTGTATATAACTGTGGTTGTAAAACGACGAGTAAAGAATTCAGGTCGATTGATGACACGGTGTACACAAATATTTTCTTGCCCTTTAATCAAAAAGTAAATAATGCGTGCGAAGAGAAAATGAACGTCACGAACTGGTGGATGTAAGGTTACTCTCGCATTGCGTTCTACTAGTACTTCTACTTCTGCTCTACCCACCGACGCCGCGATCGTCCCCAAGGTTGCCATTGTTTATTCTCAGAGAAATGTATTGAATGTATAAAGCTATAGCTATATCTTGTTACCTTCAATAAATCAATTTTAAAAAATGTTTCAACTTAGAATCAAATTTCGCATAGTTACACACGGAGGTATGGAGTTTTGGTTTGTGTCATTCCCCCCCCCCCCGCAAAAAAAGCCGTTCCAGAAACGCCCGGGCCTTTACGAGTAAACTTGTCTATATCTGGAGGTTTTAAGTTTTCAAGTGGCCATTTGGAGTCCAAATTCATTTTCCTCTTTTCTTTATAACAAATGGATCTCACTTTCCAATTTGCACCTTTCGCTAATTAAAGAGATGAATTTTATCAGCACAAAACATTTTCTGCGTCGCGCTCGAGTCCGCCTAGTCGGAATGAGAGGCCGATTGTTAATATGAAGGAACGCCTTCAAAATATTGTGTCAAGGGAGTGATTGAAATAAAATTTCGAACAAACATGGGTAATTACGAATAATAGAATTCAAGTTATGTAATAAAAACAAACAACAGAAAAATAAAAGTGGGCGTAATTTTTTGCTTATGAAAAAATTAAATGTTATGTCAAATTTATTGCAGGGCGACAAAAGGCAAGTCTTAATTTTACTTCGAGGTCTTTGTTTTATTTCTCGTATTCATAAGAAATCTCCCTCAATGGCAATGAGCTCAGCAATTTTGTATGGCCGATAAAATGAGAGATCGTATCTCTTCTTTCTATTCCCAAAGGGCATGGATCGTGAAGGTGACGCTCCTCATTCCCCGAGTGCAATTCAGCTCGTCCGCTTCGTCAGTCTGCGGAGGGAAGGTAATAATCAAGCAATAGGATGAGTTGGCCACGAAAGCCACAGAGAATGCGCGCTCTATGCCTCCCCAGGGGCTACTCACTGCAACGATTTGCTCATGAAGTAAAGGCCTCAAGAGCAACGTTTCCCTCAGGATACAGTCTTGTGCCTCGTTTTACTACTCTCAACTATTACGTCTTTACTACTACTTCTACGTCTATTGTCTATATTCTACTTCTACGTCCATTGACCAAATCCTTAAACTTCTAGGATGAAGTTATTCATTTTGACGTAATTCAGATTATTTGCTTACATTGAATCTCTTGCGAAAAAACTTGCATCCAAGACAGTAATTCCCACGTTGAATGTGTGTGTGTGAAAAATTGCTGTTACAGCTTAATATTCCACCAAAGTCTGCAAAGTCAATTAGTATCTTGTAATCTATAGAAATTTTAGTGCTCTTCTTCATTGAACTTCTTTAAATCTTAAAGATCTCTTCCGTTTGAATTGTTTGGAAATTGAATTCTTCCAGTCTACGTTACCAACAAAACTATAAGAATTACCTTCCGATTGGAGAGGCAGTCTCCCTGCGCAGAATTCTTACCTTGCTTTGGTAACGTTGTGTAGAGGAAAATGCTATTTGTGACTCATGCATTTGCAACGTCCGGAAATGACATCATTGTTACTACGCTCCAACGCTTAACGCAGTTGAAGCTACACGTAGGCTCACGTACAAGGTAACCTTTGTAACCAAAGCAAGTTTGTAAAAACACACGTGCTGCCTACGAATATGGTAAGATAGGGAGTGAGTACGATTGCACGTTTGCGTAAAATACCCACTAGCAGTAACATAAGTTCAGTATTTTAAATTTGTAATTCGAATTGAAGATTGTGTATTACGTTTCATTATTACTCTATCCTGGTGGCCTATCTCTCCTGTCGCACGCGAAAGTCGTTTCACGTTCCGTAATGAGTTTCGTCCTCAACACAGCCAAACAATACATTATTGACTTATTGAAGAAAAAACGTTTACGTACGGTACTTATTTAAGTATACACTTGCTAATGACCATCGATATGCTGCAGAAAGCATTAAATTGTTTGACGTTTTGCTGCGAGGAGGTAGGATATTTTAAGTATGGTGTGGTGCAACGACATAATGTAAAGGTCTACGTGGATTCTGAAGGAGATATGTTCTTGCAGATATTTTAAAGAGGGCCTTAGCTTGAAGTGGATTTAACAAAGTTTAGTTTTCTTTCACATTTAGAAGCTCAGACCATTAACATCGTGTAGTTTCACGAGAAGCTAAGATAAATTCTTTCCCCCGGAAACAATTGTGGAAACGCCGCATCGTCGTACGAGACTCCATTCCGCAGTCTTACAGCGTATGTAATTAGTATCTCTTCTATGACTCGTATTTCCTTTTCCGCACGTACAATACATACATTCAACACGCACGTACTGATGCTAACAATTCTGTACAGTACAATATTTATCTGGTTTTCTCCATTTCGAATAGATTTTTCTTTCTAGATCATCTTTGGTTTTATCAACACTTTTAGGAAAACAGGACGTTTGCTTGGTATGGTATTGGCATTGCTTGGTATCCAAGAGTGATATAGGAAGTTATATTTGGATAGATTTGAAATGGAAACGCGAAGCGTAATGCTTCGCTGATTTAATTCGGAGGCCCCTTCGCCCTCGCGAGGGCCTTCTTCAAGGGCGAAGGCCCTTTCAGACGCCTCGCGCCGCCCTCGTCGTTTGTTTACCTGTGCGCGCCTCTCGACTCCGCGCTACCGTCGCGCGCACTCGCGTCCTCCGCCTCGGAGGCCTCAACGGAGGCCCCTGCGATGCGCCCCAGGCCACTCACGGGGCGCGCAATGGCCCCAACGCCGCTCTCCGCGCCAGCGCCTCCCGGTCACCACCTTCATCACCTTCACCACCTCCACCACCGAAACCACCATCACCACCACCACCGCCACCACCATCACCACCACCGTCACCACAATCACCACCACAATCACCACCACCGCAATCATCACCACCACCATCCCCTCACCATCACCACCGCAATCATCACCACCACCACCATCACCACCACCACCATCGCCACCATCATCACTACCATCACCACCACCACCACCGTTCGTTCGAGCCCACTGAGTTCTTTTTTATTCTAAATCAAGAATTGCAACACATGAAGCTGTTTGCTAATCGTCCAGATTGTGTTACTTTTAGCAAATTAAATGACAATGTATTAAGGAAAATTAAGAATCAATAATCTTATTTTCAGAACAGCACTTTCCGACATACACAACTGAAATGTTTATAAATATTGTGGACAGTCCTACTAATGTAAATTTTACAATTCACGGTTGTTTACCATACTTTCTAGGAATATAGTTTTGGGTAGTAGTTAGATATTTTTTTCGTCGCTTCATATTTTTCAGCATTGCCTGATATAATCTTCACTCAAGACCTTTGCTCTTTACTTATGACGTTTAAATAGTGGTTAATGATATCCTTTTCCTTAAAGAATGGATCAAACAAGATTGCTAGAGAGTTTTTTGAAATCATTTGCCGTGAAATCATGCTAATGGACTCGAAATGCAATTTTCTTTTTCTTAATTTCTCTCGCCATTTGAGGGCAGGCGTGAGTTGGGCCACTGTGCGCGGCGGGGGTGGAGGGGGCGACTGCGAGGGGTGGCCGCCCTCACCAGGTGGCGCTCCGCCCGCCGTCGGTTGCGTCGCGGGGTCCTCGCGCGCGGTCAGGTAGGCCCCGCCGCCGCCGCCACTGCAGTTTGCATAGGTGGCAGCTGCTCCTAGGGCCCTTGGTAATTGGGACTTTTGTGGCCGCCGCTTCCGCCTCCACCTTCCCGCCACCCCCTCCCACCCGCCCGGCCCTCAGCCCTTCCGCCATCCGCTCGCCACGCGCCACGCGCTCGGCATGTGGCCTGGTTAATCATAATTAAAAAAGGCAGTTCTTAACTGCCCCTTATCAGCGCTGTCCGCGAGCTGATAAGGGCGAGATGCGGTCCTTCCGCTGCGGCCGTTGGAGGCGACATCTTCCTCGGGAGACCCAGCCGTGGTTAGACGCCTACTAAATGCCTTGGCAGATGATTGGGGGCCCGTTTGCGCAAATTGAAATTGCGCTCTTACAAAACCGCTTGGCAAGACGACGCAAGTCTTCTGAATTATGTCAGAGACAAACCATTCCATGAAACAGCTACGATTTCAAATATTTCTGTTTCGCAATTGCGACTCGGTCAAATCTACTACATTGATGTAGTAAATTTGTCCCAGTCACGCGATAGACGGTCCAGGAGGAAATTTCGGAAGTTTTTCCCCACCGGTTCTATATGAATTTTGGGGTGCTGAATTCGAGTTTGAGGTTTCTTTGAGAAATACAATGAAAATTGCAAAAAACCCTAAACATTTCGAACGTTTTTCAATTTTTCGCTTATATTTCGAAAACTGCGCGCTTTATAGAAATGACCTTCAAATACAAAAGTAGAGTAGAGAAAATTTTCTACAAAATACACAATTTAGCTTTAATTTTTCTTTATAGTGCGCGCCGAAAAAGCGACGTTGTAGTCCCCTGGCTAAAACGGGAGAAAAGCCCTCTCCCGCTCTATTTTCTCGTTGCTGCGTTCTAGTTTCACTACAGCAGGCATGCCAAGGTCGCGGGCAAGGTAACAAGCTTACTAGAGCTTGCGGGCACTGCGTCCAAAGAAATTGGCGCGAGATTTAAAAGTAAGGGTTGTACAAATTCCTCCGGAGTGGCGGTATGTGACTGGATCCCTGCTTCATGTCAGTTTTTGGGAGAAGTTACTTGACAGTTATTGTCACAAATTTAGCTATATTAATTTCCATTTTCTCTTTAGGGCAAAGAAATGATTCATTAAAATGAAACAATATATCAGTCCGATTTCAAATTCTCAATTGAGAGTAAAATTTTAAAAAATTGAATCCAAAGAACCTTGATTTTGCAATCTTGTTTACTTCAAAATGATATAAAAGAATGAAATTTCTACGTTTAGATTAGCAGGTTTAACAGACCAATATTCGTGTCTATTAAAAGTACTGCCCGTCCGTAAGCGAGAATTATAATCTTATAGGACGTGTTAATTTATTTCACATTATTGCTAAATACATTAAACAATTGAATGATGTGATAATTCAACACAAAACGAATAAAGGAAAAAAATCGCCATTCAAACATATTCCTGTCACTTAGCATAGATGTTTATAAAAGGGAAAATTTAGTAATAATATAAACATCAAATACTAATTAGTAGTGAAGAACAGAAAGATAATACAATTTTCGGTTATTTGATAGAAAAAAATCTGCGAAACATATTTTCGTATGAAGCCAATATTCACCGCCCCGCACCGCTTCAGCTTGCGCATGTACACCCCTTTCTAGATTTTAAGGGGAAATGAGTGCAGAGTCAGGAGAACTTGTTCGTGCTTCTAGGAGCGCCGAGCTCCCCAGGCGGGCAAGTAGCTCGTGCGAGCGCGGTTTGACGTGACTGCACTTCATGCTTGAAAACGAGAATGACAAATGAATTATTTGTATCGTAAAAGATTCGTTTCTTGCGGAAACAGAAGAAACATGTTTACTAGCGCGGAGTATTTGTATACCACCAACCTCAGATAACTTCAAAGAGGAGAGGCAATATGTTCGCCGCTCTAAGCTTTGATCATTCTTGGCGACGAGACCAGCGCGCCGAGACCTAATAACGGAAAAATCTCATTTCGACATTACCATTATTGAGAATGAACGATACCGATAAAAGGCCTGTTATCGGATTGCGCTCTCTGCGGACGGAAAAGCAAAGATGCATAGCGAATGCTGGATCTCTCGCCACTGTTTATCATTTAAGCGTGTCTGTTAAACATCTTAAACGCATTATTTCCATTTTCAACGGTGATTGTAACTGAAATATGAGTACGAACTAGTATGGCACGATATCATAAAACCGTTTTACAGAATTTCAGAAAAGAATTCAAAATAATTTTAAAAATTAGACATATTAATCTATAATTCTAACAATATTGCAATCTACCTCATTATTTTGGTTAAGTAGCTCAGTCATGTTTACATAAAGCTATCCAGAAAATTCCATCTTTTTATCTTTAATAGTGTCTGAGAAAATGGGTCGTATGTGCAAAACAAGTTATTTTTCAGGAACGAATGTTAAAGTTAAATTTAACGAGACTTTTAAAAACATTTTTTCTAGAGATCACCTGCATTATATGATGAACACTTTTCTTCTATTTATTATTAACTGAAACTGCCCTCCTTAACTCTTGCCTGTTTATTCGACATTTTTTCCAACAAATAAATCATACTTTCTTAGAAAACCGTACTTCTAACCTCACGAACACAGAGAACAGATGTAAACAAACAAATGTTTCAAAACTACAACAATAAAGATGTAACAATTGTGACGGTATCGCCGTGAACAACAGAACCTCTTCTATGAGTCTACATAAGTTACAAACATTAAGATAATTAGGTTGACCGAATAAACAAAAATCAAGAGAGAAAGATAACAAAGGAGATACGTCCCCGACCTGCAGCAGAGAGAGATTCATCATTTAAGAAATCCACTTCTACTTCGAAATTTGTAATAAAGGTCATATCACTGTGTTCAAGAAATTCTAAGTTCTTTAACTAGCTTAAATTTTAAAATGTCAAAATTAACAACGAAAGTAACAACATTATTTTGATGGTGGTAGTGAATATATAGTTTCCAACACACTTCCTTGAGGGACCCGGCTTCTATTAATCGAAATGAGGAGTGGGCGGTTTTTATTTTACTTGAAAGTATCTATTTGTTAAATAGGACTTGACAAGGGTTAAGACATGAAATGAAATCATTTCCTTGATTTTATATAACATTGATGCCACACTTTGTCAAAGAATTGAGTCACATCTAGAAATGCCGCTGAGCAATTTTCAAGGTTTTCGTTCATTATGTTTACTATTCTGTGAACTTGTTCAATGGTTAAATATCGTAGTCGGAATGAAATATAATATTATAATAATGGATTAAACTCAATTGTTTTGTAATTTCATAATTAATTTTTCTACCTCATTAAAATGTTTTAATAACTTTTATCATTTCTATGGGTGGTACAAGCACATTTCAATTACATATTAGATTTTTGTCAAGATTTTATTTTCGACAGTCATATACATATCATATACATATTGAAAACAAAAAAAATTTATTAAAAAAACAAAATTTCGATTGAAGTTTTATTGAAATATTCTGTTAATGTTTGAAAAATTTTCATCTCTTAATGTTTCGAGGAGCACTTTTCCTCTTCTTCAGGAATGTAATTTGAATATAACTAGAAATTGTAATGAACTAAATTAAAATTTTCTTAACTATATTGATATGATAAAGGAGCAACTACACTCACAACACCGTTCTACGCGTATTCTATTCTCTATCACTGGCCAGAATCAGATTTGCAGGCTCATTGCAAACCTCGTTGTTAATGTTCAAACGGACAAGTCGAGAGGCTCATGAATCTAGGAGATGTGTATGCACGAAAAATGGCTGAGAAATTAGCTGTCAACTAAATTGAACAATCGGGATCTATACATTTGAACTTAGTTTAACACACTTTGTTTAACGAATAACAATGATCCCAGGTATGTTCACAGCTAAATACTTTAGTCCATAAATACATTGCTTAAAAATCTAATTATTCACAAAACATTGTAGAGCACATATTTACACCATGGTTTACTTTTTGATAGTGCGATGTTTATATATTGTGTTCAATCAACAATCACCTACATTTTTCACGTTTTCTTCGTATACCGAGATCAACTAATATTTTGATATATCTGAATACACAATGATTTGAAGGTCCAATGTTGAAAGTTAGATTTAATGGGTTATTGTATCCTTTAATTATAGACAAATACAGGTATAATACGTTTAATTCATTGTGCTCTTCTGTTTACAATAAGTATTACTTTATAATTAAGGAGTTCTTTATAATACTTATTGTAAATACAGGTGCATAATGTATTGAACATATTATGCCCGTATTTGACTGTCTATAATTAAAGGATACAACCCATTAAATTTAAAAGACAGGAATTCGTTATGAAAGATATATTTACGAAAAATCTCTACTTTCAAAATTGAAGATGTAGTGGAAATTGGAGGGAACATGTTACTTTCTCAATTTGCGACAATTCAGTCGATTTAATTAAAATAGAAATTTTATCATTATTTGGTCTTTTAACTGAAGGGTAAATACGAAACTGGGTAAATACGGTAAAGAGCTTTCGAGCGTGACATCAGAGGGAAAGACCCGAAAGGCTGAATGCGATAAGGACGAAAAATATCACTCGAGCAGGGCAGAAGTGGTCATTGGTAGATATAAACACGAGTAGAATGTAGTATCGAGTTTCTTAGCGATAAGTATTCAGTTATGGACACGCAGTCAGTAATAAATTGCTGACGCTGTAGAGCGTAAAATCGAATGAAGATATGCAGGAATTACAGTGCTAGAGAGTTGAAACTGGAGACACAAGCAGCAGTGCAGTGTTTTGTAGACAGACTTCAATTCATGGAGAAACAGTGACCTAGAAGCGAACAATCCGTGACTCATTTCGTGAGCGAGTGAATATTGATTCTAAGCGTGTGAGTGAATACTGAGGTCATTATTCGCGTAAGTATAGTGCATATCCACGTGCGTATAGTATCCCAGGATGAAGCTGGGTTCCTTCCTCGGAACGTAAGATCTGGTGCCCACATGTACTACATGACTTGCAGGATTTAATTCCTCCAGATATCTCTCTCAGAGGGATTCCTCCCTAGCCGGGAAAAGTCTAAGCTCTCGACATGCGTGGTGGTAGGTGAAAGTGAGTGTGTAGGGGTGTGTAAGGGGAGAAAAAGGAAGAAGAATGAGAAAAAACCGATCTTGCGCAGTCTGAAGAGCAGTTATTACGGTAGCAAATCGACATTCGGTTGGTTTTAATCGAAGAAAGCACTGAAAACTACAGATTTAAGAGCCGCCCACTAGAATTCTTCTCCAGAGAGTGACATTGATAAATGCATTGAATTCGATGAGCTTTTTATGGTCCTCGCCCCTGAACTGAATCTTAACCGGAGCGGCGTAGTGCAGATGCGGAAAATCGCCCCTTGCCGTGATTCGTGATTAGGGACCTGCAGTCACACTCAGCTGCGAAACTCGCTGTAAAATTAACAATTGCAATGATGTCAATGAACAGGAATAGTAGCATGTAAGCGTCGAGAGTGTATAGTAGCGGTGAAGCGTCGAGAGTGAAGGGGTGGAGCGTCGAGAGTGAAGGAGTGGAGCGTAGAGAGTGAAGGAGTGGAGCGTAGAGTGAAGGAGTGGAGCGTAGAGAATGAAGGAGTGGAGCGTAGAGAGTGAAGGAGTGGAGCGTAGAGAGTGAAGGAGTGGAGCGTAGAGAGTGAAGGGGTGGAGCGTAGAGTGTGAAGGGGTGGAGCGTCGAGAGTGAACGGGTGGAGCGTCGAGAGTGAAAGGGTGGAGCGTAGCGTGTGAAGGGGTGGAGCGTCGAGAGTGAAGGGGTGGAGCGTCGAGTGTGAAGGGGTGGAGCGTCGAGAGTGAAGGGTGGAGCGTCGAGAGTGAAGGGGTGGGCGTCGAGAGTGAAGGGGCGTCGAGAGCGTCGAGAAGGTGGAGCGTCGAGAGTGGCGTCGAGAATGGAGCGTCGAGAGTGAAGGGGTGGAGCGTCGAGAAGGGGTGAGAGTGGGTGGGCGTCGAGTGAAGCGTCGGAGTGAGAAGGTGGAACGTAGAGGTGAAGGGTGGAGCGTCGAGAGTGAAGGGTGGAGCGTCGAGAGTGAAGGGGTG
The DNA here is from genome assembly GCA_011170035.1 of Teleogryllus occipitalis. NCBI lineage: Eukaryota > Metazoa > Arthropoda > Insecta > Orthoptera > Gryllidae > Teleogryllus > Teleogryllus occipitalis. Next base: position 873,758 of record BLKR01000075.1, on the reverse strand, counting down.
GAGCGTCGGGAGTGAAGGGTGGAGCGTCGAGTGAAGGAGTGGAGTATCGAGAGTGAAGGGTGGAGCGTCGAGTGAAGAGTGAGCGTAAGTGAAGGAGTGGAGCGTAGAGAGTGAAGGGGTGGAGCGTAGAGAGTGAAGGGGTGGAGCGTAGAGAGTGAAGGGTGGAGGCGTAGAGTGAAAGGAGTGGAGCGTCGAGAGTGAACGTGGAGCGTGAGAGTCGTAGAGTGTGAAGGGTGGAGCGTCGAGGAGTGGAGCGTCGAGAGTGGTGGAGCGTAAGAGTGAGAAGGGGTGGAGCGTCGGAGTGGAGCGTCGAGTGAGGGTGGAGCGTGAGTCGTCGAGAGTGAAGGGGTGGAGCGTCAAGAGCGGGTGGAGCGTCGACGGAGTGGAGGAGTCGTAGAGTGAAGAGAGAGAGTGACGTAGAGAGTGAAGAGGGCGTAGAGAAAGGAGTGGAGCGTCGAGAGAAGTGAAAGGGTGGAGCGTACGTCGAGAGTGAACGAGAGTGAAAGGGTGGGCGTAGGAGTGAAGGGGTGGAGCGTCGAGAGTGAAAGGGTGGAGCGTAGCGTGTGAAGGGGTGGAGCGTCGAGAGTGAAGGGGTGGAGCGTAGAGTGTGAAGGGGTGGAGCGTCGAGAGTGAAGGGGTGGAGCGTCGAGAGTGAAGGGGTGGAGCGTCGAGAATGAAGGGGTGGAGCGTCGAGAGTGAAGGGGTGGAGCGTCGAGAGTGAAGGGGTGGAGCGTCGAGAGTGAAGGGGTGGAGCGTCGAGAGTGAAGGGGTGGAGCGTCGAGAGTGAAGGGGTGGAGCGTCGAGAGTGAAGGGGTGGAGCGTCGGGAGTGAAGGGGTGGAGTGTCGGGAGTGAAGGAGTGGAGTGTCGAGAGTGAAGGGGTGGAGCGTCAAGAGTGAACGGGTGGAGCGTCAAGAGTGAACGGGTGGAGCGTCAAGAGTGAACGGGTGGAGAGTCGAGAGTGAAGAGGTGGAACGTAGAGAATGAAGGGGTGGAGCGTCGAGAGTGAAGAGGTGGAACGTAGAGAATGAAGGGGTGGAGCGTCGAGAGTGAAGGAGTGGAGAGTCGGGAGTGAAGGCGTGGAGTGTAGGGAGGGGAGGTGTGGAATGTCGGGACGGGAGGAGTGTCGACTGTGTAGCGAACATGCGTCAACTTGCATTACTTCTTTCCACTTATATACTACTTACGCCGAAGAAATGCGTCGTGTGAATGTTGCCTAATATTTCGTGTGATAGTCATAAGATCGATTCATGTAACAAATTATTTGAAGTCGTTTGCGTCAACATGTAGACAAACACAGATACATACAAAGAGATACGCACATATACATACTGCATATATACAAAGTGACGCCTTCTGTATTAAGATGTCTCAGTTGTTTGAATTAACTTTCCAAAATATTATTTAGCAACATTACTACAATATTACAACTTTTCGTTCGCTCATATCTTCGCACGTTCAGAAATTCTTATTCGGCAAAAAAGTTCAGCACTTTTCGCATTATACTGGATTATTGTTCGGACCATAAATTCCCATTGATCTCCTCTATAACACAATTTTTAATCGCTCCATCCAAATCTTTCTTTCAACTTAACCACTGAACTGACTTCACAACTAACCACACGACTAACCACTGACTTTCCAGTCCCTACAAACGATGTTTTGCGGAATTTTTGTATTTACCTTGCAATTTTACCAGCTCCCTCAGTATAATAATCTACACATTCCTCACTTCCATCGTTTATCTGGAATGCCAACCTTATCGATCAAAACCACGTTGTGTTCCATTAGAGTATAAAAATGGTAGAACATAGTTTTGTAATGTTATATTGGAGTTAGGCGTTTGATATTTGCGAGAATCGGAGTGCATTGCTAAGGGTGCGTTGCTAAGAATTCATTGCCACGATTTGACATGTGTAACTGAGTTGATGTAATATTCTGCTCATTTCGTTATACGTCTTTGAGAAGTGAGCAATGTGGACGAAGTGGTTTTTGCAACGATATATAATTGAAAATAAAAACGTATTCTGCTCAAATAATGTTAATTTAGTAGTGTTTGTGTCAATTTTCCTTTCTCATATACGTAATAGAAAAAGTTATGTTGTGCCGCGGAAAATCATTGTCGAGATTTTGATGGAAATAAAGGGTTGTGGGGTCCTCTGAAACAGAATATGAGTTTCTGCCTTTCCGGTCGGCCGCCCGGTCAACCAGCTTCTCAAATCTCAAAATTTTTCGATGTTAACGAGCTCAAAAATATGCCTTTTCGGAATCGCTCAAGCGACAAACTTTCTCAAAGATAGTTCTCAACTCTCCCAACTATGCACAAATACGATTTGATACCATAAGCCGAACAGACACGTACCATCCCAAACATTTATTATGTCAAAACAAGCCCCACAAAGACAAACGTTAGCAGTATATTACCTGACTGGGATGGTATCGCCATGGTATGATTTGTCTAACCGTTGCGGTCATAGAAAATATGTAGACGTAGACACAAGATGTACGTACTTAGTAGCGTAGAAGGTGATGAATAATGAAGTGGTGCTACATATAGTTACAGAAATGGCCTGTATAAAGTACCAATATTTAGGTTTAGGTTACCTCTTTCTATTTTTATAAAACTTAAATGTAAGTAAAATGTAACAATATAAGAAAGTAAGGTGATTTAGACGTGTAGGCAGGAACCATGTTTATGTATTCACGTCTACTCACAATACCGCAAAAGCGCTAGGTACGCCCCAGTAGAATACACACACACGCACACATTCTCTCTTTCAACACAGTCAAATAACTAGTTGTTTATTTTCGAAATCATCCAAATAAGAGGTTTTTCCCTTTTGATATTCTTAAAGTCAGTTTTTTATTCAATTCTTAGGGCACCGAAAAATTATGAACACCTGGGAAAAAGTATTATTCTTTCAAGATGATAGAATTGTCTTGTAAAACATATGTTTAATAAAATATTGAAAAACGATCAAATTCATGTGCGAATAGCAATGTGCATAATACGCCCTTTTGTAGCTGCAGAAAAGAAAACAAATTTTCACCTAGAAAAACGTCAAAAATATTTCACCTGGGAGACTTACAATGCATAATGTAAGTCTGCACAATGAAGTTAAGTCAGCAATGTATCTAAAAGATATTTCCACTGTTTTCACTTATTGTCGATGTTCCCTGCTTGTGTAAATGATACGTACTGCATGGGTTTCATGATAATTGTTGCACATGATTACATACTACAGAAACCATTTAATCACTGCGGCGATTTCAAATGCGGTGATCAAATTTTTCACGTATAGTTTTGAGCTGCCAAGAAAATAACAAGGGAAGATGTTGCAATTCAAAATGTGTTCCCAAAGAAGGCTCCCAAAGAATTTTTTTTTTATTTAGGGAAGGCAGTCTGCAATGCATCTCGCCAATGTTATTGCCGGGAGTTGCCGGGTGACGCGAGTTTGGGCGGGGCGAGGGGACAGGGTGGACAGGGCGGGACGAGCGGGTGGAGCGATAAATTCACACATGAGCAAACCATTCGATGTAGAGTAACTTCAAATGCATTTCTTTCAATAGTATTTTCATGATTTTAATTGACTAAGTGATATTTTATTTAAATTCACTCTTGCCTTATTATACGGTAATAATGCTCAATCGCCCATTTAGATTAATAGAATGTTTTACAAGCTCAGGAAAAAATATTAAACTTCGGTAATGTCTTCTTAAATGTCTTTGGTGGAAATATGGCAATACGGTTGAATATTTATGCCTACGCACGCACATCTTATATGCCATTTCATCATCACATCTTTTCTCTCTTTCTTTTAACATAAAAGTCCCGTGAACTCCCTTTCTCCTTGGAAGGAAACCGCCAAAATAATTTTGCGGCTGATAATTCCTGGCGGTAGAATTTCACAATTTGCGAGATCTTGTGGTATTGAGGGTACTCTTGCTACATTGTTCACCACATCCTGAGATGAAATTTTGCCAAAGGAGACGTACTACGTCAAAATTGCTCCTATTGTTAGACCTTAGCTCTTATGGGTAAGATTATTACTTAATAATGCTCTCTCCCAAATTTACAGTTGAAAATCTTCGGAGATATTTAAATGTTAAATGTTGTGCTTAAGGTTGGAAGTCGTGTGCGATGCTGGAGGTTGCGCCTTCCATCGCGAACTAGGGGAATCGTGATTTAGGGGAATCACAGTGAATCTCGGTTTGTTGAACATGTAGTAGAGTTGTTCTAATCGGTGAGTGAAGTTCTGCATAGTGGGCTTGGTTGTGAAAATCAGTGAAAGTTATGCAATTACTTCATAATGTGAAACCTTATGATTAAGTTTAATTGTTTGATGTGATGCCAACCGTTTGGTCTACAGAAGTATAGCAAACGCGCAGGAAGAAGAAAAGTGACACAGGAAATGTGTAAGAAATTGGTTATTTTAGTAGTGTCATCAGTACTGGTTTAAGATCTCTAAAATAACTTACACAGTTCAAATATCTGATAGGCCGAGAGCTAGCAAGAAAAACCACGCATGATAAGGTCAAAGCTAAAACTTTTTGAGAAGTTAGCCAGTGTTATGAGGGAAACGCTAGTATGGCGGCCTGTGTGTGTACTAGTAAGCCATATTGAATTCAGTGTCATTTTTTAATGCTCTCTTGTATTACGAACTCAAAGATAATTTTTTACTCTCTATAGAAAATTATTTTCCATTGACGATTATGATCACGCCATATAAGATGCCCAATTTGTCACAATGTCATGAACATACGTATCATAAGTGCAAGTATGGCTGTATATTTTTAGGACCACCGTGGTCCATTTTGATAAAAAGAGGCAATTCAATACTGATAAAACGTCATTAAATGACCGCCATACTGAAAAAAATAATTTTTTCAACATTTTCATGTAATGATTGGTAAGCGCTGGAAAATAATTGTATAAGCTCAACAAAAATAAGAAAATTGAAATGAATGGTTGATTTACAACGTACCATGAGAAATTAAGAACAACATAATTAATGAAAAGAAATAATGTACAGCATTTTTATATAGCACTTTTAGATATATTTATATGTAATGTCTCTGAGATTAATCTTCAATATATCCAAAATGATAGGGCTTGTCTCTTTAACAGATAAAGAAAATGAACTTTTTTTGCCTTAATTGTCGTGATTTCTCTGCCTCTTTCTGTCTGTGGGACAGATAAAACCTGCTTTCAAACAAAGAATTAAAGAACATGTCAATAACATTAAGGAGACTGGCACAAAATTAAACTCAGTTTCTCGACATGACTTTGATATTTTCATTATTGTAATTTTGACAGTCCTGCCATTTTGGATAATGAACCACGGAAATATTCAAGATTAATCCAGGAGATATTACACACACAAACACACAATATCGTTAATGCCATGTTGGAATCGAATTTATTCGCAAACTTTGTTCTGTACTTCATAAAATAAGAATGTTCTGTCTAAAATAATACCCTAAAACATATTTATACATTGTGATGTATTCCGTTTTCCTTTATTTGGGTAACTGTACTCCATCCTTGATCTGTTTCTTCCCCATTCCATCTCTGCTTATTTTGTGTTTTGCTTGATTTCATTGATATCGTTTACAAATGAAAACGATTATTACTTTCTAGTATACGTACGTATATACGGAGTAATATGCGTAGTATAAAGAAAGTTATGTAATGCTGCGCGAAAAAAAACGGCGGATTTTCGGCGGAAAAAATACATTGTCGGGCTCCGAGGGCGAAAAAGTGCATTACACCAGTTGCGAAATTAAGAGGAAAAAATCCTCTAACACATGGTGTAGCTAGAATCCCTGTTTTGTGGGGTCTTGATGCCGAAATACTAAAAGAAGCAAAACGTCCGTCCGTTAGTGAACACTACTAGCTCCTAACCCATTCGTACGATCTTCTCCAAATTGAAGAATTCCTTGTCTATCTGACTCTAGTTGAATCATTGATATTTTTAAAAACATTCTTTAAAATTTGGGGGTACTTTGCATGAAGCTCCCCGGATATTTTCAAAATTTTCTCAAAAACTGCTCCAAATCTATATATTTAAAAAAATAAGGTATTCTGCCATGGCTTCGTTTAGAGCTTCTACTGAACCGATTGTAGTATTTTTTCTTTTAAATGAAAGAATGTGATCCCTAGATGTGTTATCAGATATTGTTTGTGTTGATTCACCAACATTTACGGTGTAAATTAATTAATTAAATCATTCTTTAATAGTACGCTTATCAATAGTCAATTGTTTTCTTCCAAATGGTGGCTGTTTTAAAATTGATATATATGAGTCGATAGATGTTCGTCCCCGCCGCTTCATGGCGCTACTTGATGTTTTGTTTTGATTGTTGAGAGTTGTTCACAATTCTTCAAGGTTTTGTTTCAGTGTAATAATTGCATTGTGAAGATGACAATTTGCATATACATATTTGCTTTAGTAGTGTATTTTGTAGAGAACATTCGGACAGTGGGTTTTGTTCGGTTGTAGTGAAGTTGTTTACAGGTTATGTCGATTTCCGAATCGTTGCCCACGCGCCCCAAAAGACGCAAACATAGTACATTGACTGGGAGCAGGGAAAGAGAAAGTCAGCGTATGTGTCGTGATAGTGAGGTCATTTCGTTTTCTGTTGGGTTATTGTCTATGAAATGTCAGTTTTGTTCTACTTTGTACTTCCCATGTTAGAGAAATTCTGTAAACTAGTTTACTGTGTGTTGCTTACATGAGAAAATAAGTTTACCTTCGAGCAATATGCCAGAAGAAATCAAACAGTAGTTTATAGGAGATTACGACACATCAAAAAACTGTAGAAATAATATCCGTCAGTATAATAGTGGTCTTTCTTTTGTGTAATTTGGTGCCGATATTGCATTGCCACCTGGTCATGGGCCATACGTGTTCAAAATTCTGTGAACACATTACAGAATATCTTCGTTATACCCTGAAGATTCAAACAATGCAACATGTTGTGAACATTAGTCTGGACACAGTATTTTACATTTATCTTAGATCACACCGTCATATTTTGACGGGTTCTCACTAGTTTTTTCTTTAAATTTCTTCTAAGAATAGGGTAAAATACACTTATAAAGGTGGCATAGGTCCGATTTTCGCGGTTAACTCTGAATTTTCGAAAATTGCAAATGTTTGAATTTTTTCGGCGTCTTCCTACAACTACAAAAATGAAGACAGAGAATTTTCCTTCAAATGAAATTTGTTGTCCATAAATAGTTCTTTCATAAAGGTCACGTACATTTTCTCTCATAACCGCTAATATACACTTTTCAATAGATTTGTAAACATTATTGCATTTGTGAGTAAAAGTGCTTCAAATGACTTCAAATGAAGTTTTTCGAAAACTCAACAGATTCCTGAAAAGCAAAGCTTCAAATTTCGATTTTACACTAACGCTTAACGCTATTTTCTTAAAAACCGCTCCAAAGTTTTCAATGAAAATTGCTATTTAGGACGGGGTTTCCGCCTTCTTTAATATTTTTAAGTTAATATTTGGGTTCTACTACTTGGAAACCGAGAAGCTGAGGAAATTTCAAAATAATGTAACTTGGGCGGCGATAGATAGCACCAGGCAAAAATGAGGGGCAAGACTGTACATTGCCAGTCCACAAAAATAAAATTAGAAACCTTTACTACGAGAAAGTCCGTGCCATTCTGTAGCATCTCTAGTTTTTACGTTAATATGCTCCCTGCTGGAGAACACCTTTTTATGAAAGGAAAAAAAAGAACAATTGTTAAGGGGCGGATTTTGATGGTCGAAGACATCACCAAAATGATCGATAAAATGATCTTAAAATGTTTTATAAATGCCCTAAAAGCAAAGGAAAATGACGTAAAAAATGTGATGAAAACTAGTTCAGATGAACAACTTAAGCTGATGGATATGTTACTGATGTAATCGAGGCTTCTTCTATTAGTTCAAGTGAACTCAGCTTCCAAACTTTTGGTTTGGACTGTTCTTTACCAGAAAATCTCTGTCTTTAGTTATCCCGAAATCGACTGAACCACCAATGACGCTGACAGGCGTCACAGAAACCTTAGATTACATACTCACAATGGTTGGCATTACAACTTCTGAGCGAAGAAATCGAATATGCTACCAGATAAAGGTACTCAGAAATTCTGTGGAGAACATTTGTTGTATCTCATAAATATTATTTGAAGCAAGTACCATTAAAATTACATTCAAATCGATAATATCAGCGCAAAATGCATTAAAAATTACAGGGAAAAGTAAAAAAAATGGCTCATTAGCCAAAATCAATAAAAAATACAAAGAAAAAATGACGTATAAAAATGGATCATTTCCCTTTGTCATAACATAAAATGAATTTCTATACTAAACGGAATTGTTGTAAAGTAAAACAAATGACATTTCATTAAAATCGTCCCCCTACTGATTATCATCTTGCGGCAGAATTTTTCAGAAATTAATAAAATGTATTAATTTAGAGACGGAGAAGCAGAGCAATACAAAAATGAGATAAACTTCAATAACTTGTTGCATCACAAGTCTGATTTTCAATCATCAGCCGAATGGAATTTCTTTGCTACCAGTAATGACAAGTAATGGATTAGGCAGAACAATTAAAAGGCTCACTATGGACGCCAGCATCCAGAGAACGCAGGTCGTGAATCCTAAAGAACTCTTCGTATGGGCGCAGACTAACTTTGGAGGAATTTTATTTTCATTTTCGAGTAAAGAAAAACATGAAGTAGCAAAAATGTTAAACACCAACAAGTTCAAAAGGCTAAAAAAATAATAATTAACGTAGCTAGAGCAACATCTAATATTTTTGCGTCATATCAACTTAGAATTAGAATATCACGATAACACTAAGAAGTGAATTGAATGAATATTTCGGAAATACCAAAAGATCTTCTAGTAATTTTCTAGTAAATATTCTAGTAATTATTGCATTGGTCGTTGAAGATCAGTACGCGTATTCCAATTATATTTTTACCAGTCAACCTTTCATTTTTCTTTACATATTATTTATCTGTTCGAGTTTTCTTCAGCCATGCTGCGTATTATCAACAATGCAGACAGTAAAAAGCCAACTACAAGTGATTTTCTGGGGATGCTCCGTGCGTTTTCCCCACTTGTTACATTTAAAAATGGAATAGACGATCAATTGTCAGTAGAGCCGAAAGGCTGAACATCCTGAACGATATAATATTCTCACGATAAATAAATGACGTAATTCATAATTGACGGTAGTAGGACGCCACGAACATTGGATTCTGAAGTTGAGTCTTGAGGAAGACAGCGAGCCTTAAGATATCTCGAGAAAATCTTGGTATGACATGACTTATACGCCATAACTCTCATGACAGTGAGAGAAAAAAAAATACAAACTGCCTTTACCGATATCGATCGCATCATCGAAACGAGAATCGCTCAGAAGTCTGCGTTCCTGGGTCGAGAGGCCACTCGGCGCTGGCGGCTTCGTCGCCCGACGGCGTCCCGGAGACAAAAGGCGCGCGCTTGCGAGGGGGCGGGGCTAAGGGCGGGCGCGAGTCCTCGACGCCGCGGCGCCTCCGGATGCGCGATGCACAAGGGAACACGAACGGAGAGAAGATTAAAAATGAAAAGAGTTTGCCAAGGTGGATTTCTTCAAAAGATGGGGTATGTCGAATTATTGTAACAACGGAGGTGAATTGATGAGAAAGATAGAAATAAAAATAAACTACTTTTCCGATAAGATGATGAAAAAACATGGAATTAAGAAACGACTGGAGTAATCATATTAGCTTAGCTATTCTACATACATGCGCTCATTATTTAAATTAGGGTCACCATTACCTATCCCAGAACTCGCCATTGCGTTTGCAATACGTTGCCAACGTAAATAAGCGATGAATGTTCATAATTTCAAATAGTTTTCAGTAATATTCAAGATGTTCATCAAACGTTATGGACATGCGAGGTAGTCATTTCAGAGTTCTGTTAAATGATTCCTTCTGGAACACATAATTCGCTTCAAATGCGTCTTGCAGCAGAGAAGAATTCGGAGGACGTAATTGGCGTCACATTGCAACCAAGAGCAGCGTTCGCGAAACCAGTCCGCGGAAGGGCCGTCGGGCGCCGGCGGCGGGTGTGCGCGCGCAGGGCGGAAGCGAGTGATTAGCGCACCCCCTGCCTCCCGCGGGTGGCTCCTCCAAAACGCGTATTTCCGCCCAAATTGGGGCGGGCGATCGTTGCGTCGTGAAAGCCCTCGCGGCGCGCGCCCCGGAAGCGACCGGCTCTTTGGACGCGGCAGGCAAGGGTAATTTGCTGCAGGCAGCTCACCCACTCCCGCCTGAAAGCGCACACGCCTACCCGCGTTGACGGATGGCACAACGCGGTTAAAGAGGGTTCTAACCACTCCTTAAAGGCAACTTTCCACAGGACTGCCGTGAATGGGTGTAATTCTAAACCTTTTTTGATCGAAAACTTCGCTTCAGAATTTGACTTATCTTGGGGTTTTCGCTTTATAAACTTTATCAAGAAGTGTGGAATATGTGCGAGCAAAGTCATTTTTCATATGAAGTAATTTCATTAAATACTATTAAGGTTAATGAAAACCTTCCCAAAATTCTTTACGATTCAACGAAATTCTATACGTGACATTCAGGAAGCATTACAAATGTTTGTAAAATATGACTGACTTTGGTTTGGAAAACTATTCTTTTTTCTAATCTAATGTAAATAAAAACTTCAATATACCGTTATTGGCAATGTCACGAACGACTAAAGCATACTTTACCAAACAAAAGATAGATATTTCTCTTGTAAAAAAATCTCCCAGAGTCAGGTAATTGTAAATATATTTTCTTATTTTAATTTTAGAAATTTAATTTTGTTTAGAGTTCAGATGCCTCTAATATTCTTTGCTGTTGAAATACATTTATTTCTTAAATGAGAAGTTTCTTTACTTTCAAATTCTTCCTGTGGCATGAATTCTCAGTAACATAATTTCTGTACAGAGTGGTGATCATCATCTCTGGAAAATAAATTCCGTAGGCATTTCATTTCAATTAAATTTAGATATTGTTTTTTTCTCTATTGCAAGGAACCAAAAAATTATTTATTCTTGGCTTATTGTACGAGTACATCATGAGCATGCCAGTGATTGATTTTTTTCAGTCGACCGTGCAAATGGCATCCGGAGAACGGACATCACTCTGACCTTGCAAAAGTATACGTCCCAAAAAGCATGATTTGCTTTGCAATTGTTACGCGTGTTAATGTGACGATAGCAACATTGCTAAGGGCAAATGCCTCGAAGAAGAGTTAGACAGTAATTTGATCAGTTAAATGTGTTTAGAAGGTGGTACATCGTAGTGCTCCGGGAGGCTGTATGGTCATTCCGACGAATGGCGAATAGCATCAGCAGAAGTTATTAAACTAGCTCGCCATTGGCAGCTATAGATCGCGGAAGGCGCGCACACTCGGCATAGGAAGACCTCGAACCACAAGGAGGCGTTGGGCCTCCAACTTGCCGACATTCGGCGAACAGTTAAGCTTTGCTGCGCTATTCAATAAGCGCCAGCACCTTCCTGTGGTAAATGGCGCTGTTGAATTCAAATCTTCCCAGATGTTTCCGCGACAGCTGTAAACACCACTATGTCGCTAGCAATGATTACAATGGAATTTGTGGAGGCAACGTGGACAATTCCACGATGAACGGATTGGGGTCAGACGTTCGAACGACCTGGTCTCTTGGTGTGGGGCTTTAATTATTATTGTGCCGATCACTGTTAACGTATGATTCAGATACAATTGACAGCCCATTTACAAGATCTACAACTATTGGTGATTGCTATTTTCGAACACCCACAAATCTGTGCTCTTTTTCTACAGGCAACGCTCGTCCTCGTTCCACTACGGCCACGAGAGCTTCCTTGAAACCAGAGCATACTATTTCCTAGGCCATCCGCATCGCATTGCCTATCTCTAGTAGAAATTATGAGGGATGACGTGGGACTTCCGAGTCCACCCTTTCCGCAATATTTGGAGGAACTGCCGACAATTATTCAAGCTTCACGAAGAGTGGTAATAAACACCACGAGGGATCTATATAAACCCGCGCTGCGAAGTCTGACACACTTTCATTCATGGCAATCCATATTCTTACTAAATGACACAATTATATTCATTCCATTCTCGATTTGTAATCACTAATGTTTAGTGATTACAAATCGTTGTTCCTGCCAAGTATTATAGCTCTCCAAACAGGCTTTCCAGATGTAATCTTTTTTGATGATATATCGATATATTCCCTCGTGAGTAGAGAATCTGGTTTCGATGGTCTTAGTTGCTTCTTGTCCCTCAAATGAAAGCCAGCCTTCAGCACGCATCATGTTCCCCGGCCCCACGCCAAGTAGTAGCTTGGCATGCTCCGCCGCCTTGGCGCCGTTGCCGTCGGCCGTCAATGCCCGAGCCGGAGCTCGCGTTTCGCGTTTCCGCCGCCGCATCTGCCTGCCCCCGTGCGGCCGGCCGGGCTTGCGCCTTTGTGCCCCGCCGCCGCGAATTTGAATTTTTTGCGCGCGGTCGCCCGCAACGGCGGTCGCTCATCCCGCCCGCTCCACCCCCCTCGCCAATGCGCTTCCGCCGCTCTCTTGTTTCGCTCTCTTTGGATGCGCCCGGTTATTCGGTGTTTTCAAAGGAAGCTGGCCACGGGTATTGGGTCCCGTTTCCTCCGACCTAAGAAGCTAGTAATTGCTTTAGGTATTTATCAAAGACGGAATTTGATATACGAACTATGGATGATTTATTATCGTACCGCATAGATATTTTTAAAATAATTGTTTGAAGCGGCAATCTGTGATTGTGTTCCGGGTTGAGCATTTAAAATCAAAAACTGTCTTTGGGTGCTCACGACAGTGGGAGTTTCCAATCACTTTTGCGTGATATGTAAACCTGTCAGAATGTGTAGTTTAGGTAAAATATTGCAATCTTGCTCGATCCCGAAATTTTGATTCTGTTCAAGTTCCAACTCGGTAACTGAAAAATTGTTTTAGGTACTCTTTGTAGTGGCTGTCAGTTCTAAAACATACTTGTGTATCCCTCTTGCTGAGAAGCCCAGTTTTTATTTCAATTCCAGACTTTTGAAGCCTCATCCAAAATCTAAGTAATAGTCTTATTTATGAAGGGTTTACAATTTTTAACTTCAGTGTTGTTGAATACTCATCATTTGTGAGGATTGTGAGCACAGATGAACTTATTTTCAAAGTGCCATGTTCCCATAAAACACAATTTTTCAGGAAGAGGAAGCATTGACAATCAGCCTAATAGTTCAAAAAAGATTCAACTGTTTTCAGATATTGTTAGACAATAGAGAATCACAATTTTTGAGTCCAATATTTAGCACCGTTACAAAGAAGCGTCTTAAGAATACATTGATACAATAAACTTAAAAAACAAACGGAAATGGTGATACGCCAGTTTGTAAATAAGGTCTTCAATTACAACTGTGTTTTTACCTAATGTTTGTGAATGTTTTGTATAAAGAATATCTTGTAATAAAATTGAATTTTATTCAACATTATTTTCATAAAAATAAATGACGTAAAACAATTATCAAAACAGAGCCAATGAAAATATTTCGCTTTAATTCATGTAATTATACTTCTTGTAATCGTTCTGAATCTACCGTAATTATTCACAATACACTTTACGTTAATGGGTACTTAACGGGTCGCTGTTGATAACCGCCGCAGACTGAGTTAAGTCGGTATTTGAAAAAATCTCCGAAAGTCTGAATGGATATTCCACCATATTTCCTTATCTTCTTCTGTGAATCGCAGTGTAAATGATAAAGCATTATTGACGGACAGCAGTCGCAATTCGCCGCTAAAGTCTCGCGTTATCACAATTTGAGAGAAAGAAAGAGGAGGGTCTCGCTGTTTAAACGCGCCTGAGAATATCTTATCTCGATTTTTTTATTTATTTATTTATTTTCTTTTGAATAGAACAATACAAAGATCAGTGTTAATAGTGATGAGTGTTAATCAGTGTTAACTACATTTGTTACTGTTGCTTATATCTACTTACAATTAACTTACAATAATCTTACAAATAATCTTAAAATACAAGTTACATTACTACTAGGGTGGTAGAGGTATCTTTGTACAATATCTCTACTTTCGATCGAGATGTGAGAATTTATTTAGGAACATATGGAAAAGAAATTTATTTTTAATGCGGGTTCAATGTAATTGGGTTTTGGCAGTCTTAGCGGGGTTAGTTTGGATATATTTGGTATGTTTTGGAAGAAGTGAGTGGATAAAAAAATAATAAGGTTGGTAATCGGTTCTAACTGGAATTCTTTATAGAGTTGTGCATTGGAGAAGTACCATGGGGCATTCGTGATGGTGCGCAGGAACAGATTTTGGATTACTCGCAGTTTTTTGGTGTTTGATTTAGCTGCGCTGATCCAAACTGGTCATGCATGTAATAATAGTGGTCGTATGATACTTTTGTATAGAAGTAAGGCGGTATTGTAGGGTAATTTAGCTGATCTATTTATTATTGGTTTTACTTGGTGTAATTTAATTTTTGCTTGTATAACTTTATTATCGAAGTGATTTTTCCAATTGAGGCGTGTGTCTAAGAAGAGGCCTAGATATTTTATGGGTTTATTATGCGGATGCCATTGTACAGATTCTTGATTCAGTTGTAACGGGGGTGGGGGTATGAGTCTTATCTCGATATTCATGAACCAAATTCTTTACAGTATTTGCAAACTGCAGGCATTGTGATACAATTGCAAACTGTTACGAAGAGTAATTTTATAAAGACCACGCCACACACATTTACACCACCCTCCACAAAACGTAGAATCTTCGTCTCTTCTGAGTTCTGGAGGCGAGAGTGAGTAAAATCCGTAGGGGCAGAGAAATAATCGCGTGTCATGGAAAGGTCCACTGCCTCTTGCTACCTTGGGCAGTCGCCTCCGTAGCCCTCGGCGGTCGCCCCTCGCCCTCGTGTTCGCCCTCCCCCTCCGCGCGCAGCCGGCAGGGGGCGCGGGGCGCGGGCCGCGGGCCGGCCGCTGGAGAGGCCCGCAGCCCTCTCCGTGTTTTGTGGACATCGTCAGCGGCCGGAAAGGTGGCTTTGTTAGGGAAAGAACTCAAAAAGCAAAATAAGAAACAAATGTGAAAAGCTTAGGAAATGACAGAGGACGGGAGTGCCAATGAAATGGACGATTGCATGGTGTTGTTAATAATATAATAACGATGGAGGCACTCTATTTTTTGTTTTATTGAAAAAATGTGGCGTAACTGTGTTATTTCATGTGCAATTCCAGGATTTCTAATTCGCTCGTCATACGCTGTGTTTTCATAACTGCTACATTTCATAGCTAAGCAAATGGAAGAAACTTACTACATAGAGAAACAAAATTATTAAACGGTTTTCTTAATAAGTTATTTACGGAAGCGTAACATTATGTGTGATAAAATAAGGAATCAATGCGAAAACGTCCCGTTTGCTTTTAACTTGTGATTAAATGTCAAAGAGCTGGTAAAAATGAGTTATTAACAATATATTGCCAACATAACAGTAATATATAATGATCAACTTTGCTCGCAATAATAATTATTTTCTAAAGCAGCCCTCCCCATACAGTTTCTTCGATTGTATACGACTTACCAATTATAAAAGAGAAACTCTTACAAATTCCTTTGATTATATTTGAAAAAATACTTCATTTATGTGCTTCCATGAACAGTGATATCAGTGGCGATACATATAGTATTATTTTATTTAACTCATTAGATATCAAGATAGAATTTAGTTATATGAAATCCACTTGTTAATGAAACTGTTAGAGAAAGAGTATAATAAATATATTAAAAGTTTTACGCAGAAATATTGACAATGCATTTAATTTGCGGTAACGACAAAACTTCGACCAATTTCTTCGCATAGGTTGGTTACCATGGTGAAGGTGTTACATGTACTGTATTAGTATACGACGCAGAAATCCAAGTTTTAACTACCTACAATTAACTGTAGGAAGGGATTGATGAAATAATTGTTGACCAGATGAGTTGTGCAGATGTTGCCGACTCGGATCGAATATTTTCCTGTGACAACTGGCTGTAATAAATCTGGTTGCTAACTCGACTGAGAGGCCAACAAATGTTGCTGTGTGATAAATAACATTATTCAGTCGTTTCTGTGACAGGCTGTTTTCAGTGCGTGTTCAGTCATCAATCTCCTGTGTATCTCTAAAAACATTGCCGCTATCTCTGCAGTGCCTTGACTGAGACGTCCTAGGGTTCGAGTCACGCGGTGGCAGGATTTTCGACCCTAGCTAGATATCTGGGTCGAATTTAGCCGCTCTCTGGAGGGGAATTCTAGAAGCGGCTGCTCTAATCGGTAGTTTGTTGTAGTTTTTCCGATCAACATCAGGCGAACGCCGGAGCAGTTCCCTATCAAACAAGCCACGGACCGTGAGCGATCTTCATCTTCCTTCTCCTATCCTCTCCCCCTTACATCCACTTACATTTACATGCACTTCAGGAGCTGAAGTTTGTTCCCGCTGGGGGGAGAAACCTGCTGAAAGAATTAACCCGCAAACCAACATGCAGTTCAGTGCCGGATCTCATCAGCCAACAATGCCACCTCTCGCGAAAAATCACTATCAGCAGAGCCTTCGTTCTGCTGATATTCAAATGCCGCCACACGTCGAGAACCCCAAACATACTTATGGGTAAATTTAGTCGCGTTAGTACTTCGTAGTTTACAGTAATAATAATAATAATAATAATAATAATAATAATAATAATAATAATAATAATAATAATAATAAAACAAAAGCAAGCGTCCGCGAAATGGCTGCTCCCGTTGCGCCTTGGGAAAGGCTGGCGTCTGGCTTGGTCCGGTGCGTCCATGCTCTGCGCCTGCCGCGATTGCTGGTCGAGAGGTGACAAAATGGCGGGCGGGCGGGCGAGCGTCCAGCGGTCGCGGCCCCTCGGGCACCTCGAGGGCTCGCGGCCCCAGGGGACGCCGCCGCCGCGGCCATCGCGCCCGAAGGGGGGAGGGCGCGCCATTCGCCGATTGTGCTGCCCCATCGCCCGCCTCCGGGTGGCGCTCGCCAGCTGAAGGCCGCCGCGCGACGCGATTGCGCGCGGAAGAATGCCTCGGGTGGCGAATGGACAGCGACCACTCGCAAAGCAGTCGAAAGAACAAAAATCGATCAAACCAGTTAGCAGATTGAGAGCGAAAACATTATTCAAAAAAACATTCTGTATTCCTGCTTTTTTTCATTATATTTTTTTAAAATAATGCAAATAATCCTATTTAAGTTTTATCTCTACCCAACGGGAAAATGTGATTCGTTTTCAAAAGAGATGGTGCTTTCTAAATACCAAGTGTTGTTTTGACCACCGTACATAATTGGAAGTCTCATAAACTTGCCTTGTGAGTGGAGTTTCAGACGGTTTTGTACCTGTTTTCCTAATATCTTGTTCCTTTACGAACAGAGTTCAGTTAATTTAGTTTATTCCTTTTATTTTTCTGGTCGCGTTTTCACTCAGAGTTTGTTCCTGTTGAAATACTATCTGACTTCCGTGATAGCGATTGCTTTACTGAATGAATTTGGCACTTCTTTGAAAAGATATCAAAGCTAGTCGTTGGAAGGAAATAATGCATTTTCCACACGTTCATGCATACTGTTATGTCAAAAAAAAAACACAATAAATAAACAGTAAACAATGTTTACTGTGCTCTTATAATTCCAAAGTTCCAATTCGTACAGATAATAATGCCTTTTACAATATGTCTTGGAAATGTACCCAGGGTCAAAAGTCCAGTCGCCGTCACCAGAAGATACAGTTCGTAGCAGAGTTCACCAATTTTCAAGATGTCCTTAGCAGGTACAGTCGCCGTAGACAGAATTACTCATACACAGAACTACAATCAGATGCGCACTCCCAAAACAAAGTCTGTCCACTCCGGCGCGGCCACAGTGGCTCCTTACATTCAGGCGGCAACGTCACTCGCCTCGGACTTGCGCTTCAGTGGTTGCTTCCACAGCCCTCGTGAGCCGTAACACCGCGCGTTGCCCAGCTGCTAGCGCGCGAACTTCGAATGCTTTACGCATCTATAACACATGCGTTAAACATTCAGTTTCCGCATGCGAGAAAAGCATGCTGAAGCGCACGTATCCGCAAGCGTTGGGTGTCGGACATGTGCTTAGGAAAGGAAGAATGCATGAACCAGGAGCGGTGGCTCAGGCATCAACTGATGTCACTGCAATACTTCTGACCGGGAGATCCTAGGTTCGAGTCCCGACGCCGGCAGGATTGCCACACACTTACACTAACATGCACTACACTGCCACACATGCCGGGAGGCCTGTCGCGGACTTAGAACTTGTCCCCGCTGGGGCGGTGCCTCGCTGGTGGGAGATACCTGGTAGAAGAAAATTCCGCTAGTCGGCGGTAGGTCGGCGCCGGATTTTGCCATCCAGTAGGGGAAGATCACCGCCACCTCCCGATTCAAAACATGCACTATACTTACGGAACTAATGACCTCGGTAGTTGACGCGCCCGGAATCAGTAATCAATCAATCAAGAATGCATATAATACCTCGCGTCTTCCCACAGGCCTCGCGCATCATAGCCGTGCGCTTTCTCAACAAAAAAAACCAATAGGGTCCAGCCTTAGTAAAATCGTGAATTTCTGCCAGTTCTAGTGCTAAGTTACATTATTTCTTGTGTGCAGTGGAATGTGTTGTAGTCTTCTGGAAAACCAAGTTTGTCTTTAGCTCTTAACTTCAACTCTTTGTAAGTAAACAATGTTTCCCAACCTCCCACCCTGCGGGGCACCGCCCCATCCAGGACAAGCTCTAAGCTCCCGACCAGTCTCCCGGCATGTGTGGCAGTGGAGTACCTGTTAGTAGTGTAAGTGTGTGTACATAAGGGGTGAGGATAGGACAAGGAAGAGGAAAGAAAGATCGCACGCGCCCCGTGGCCCGTTTGTTAGGGTACTGCTCCTGCATTCACCTGGCGTTGATCGGAGAAACCACGGAAAACAACCGATCAGAGCAGCCGTCCGGAAGAATTCTTCTCCAGACAGCGACTCAATTCGACCTAGCTAACAAACTAGTGTCGAAAATTCTGCCACCGCCGGGACTGTAACCTAGGACCTCCCGTTCAGCTGCGGTGACATCAGTTGATGCCCTGAGCCACCTTTCCCGGTACAATTTATTGAAGAATATTAACCTGCAGAAGTGAAAATGCTATTATCGAGTATGCAAAAATTGAGGTCCTCCAGTGAAAACAGAAGCAGTAGCAGCATAGAGGGATACGTATTGTACAAAAGCCTTTTGAATACCAAATATATATGTAAAAAATGTGGTATGTTCTGAAGGGCGCGCGCAAATATTGAGTAGCAGACCGCAGCAGATTGCTTCCTCCTTGCATGACGTCAGCTGTGTCGTAAGTCGCGACGCACTCAGAAAAAGAATACACTCGTTACTCCAAGCATGAGAAATGGATGATTGGCGTAATGGATAATATTTGCATTTTCAATCGAAAACCAAACTGTTTTATTTGAATGATCTTGGCTGTCCGGGTGACGCCGCGTCGAAGGCTGTGTTGCCGACGTTTCGACAAAGCAGGCTAGGCAGACCAGCCCTGAGGAAGACCACGAAAAGATGGTCGAAACGTCGGCAACACAGCCTTCGACGCGGCGTCACCCGGACAGCCAAGATCATCAAATGACTCCAGCCTCGGAAGCCTACGACTTCAAACTGTTTTATTGATTTCCTTTTGTTTTTGTTTTTTGAGATCTTGGATATCTAACGAATCCATAGACACCTCTCACGTGGCAGAAGGTTGCATAGTTTTCTTTCAATTTCTGTGCGCTTAGAAAATTGTAGCTCCACCACTTAGAAAAAAAACCTGGAAGGCGCATGCGAAAAAGTGGCGGAAGGGATGGTTCCCTCTCCTTAGAGCCTCAACTTCCGCATCCAGGAGGAGCCGCTGTCGCCGCCGTTGCCACCGCCTCGGCATGGGCGGGCAAAAGACAGCTTGGCCGTGAGGAACGTCCCGAATCTTAGAGTGTAGAAGCGTGAGAACTAAGTTGCAAGAGCGAATCAGTTATCACATCCGTTGAGTTCGACTGATCCCCCCCCCCACTCTGGAGCAGTGGGTGATTGCTTCGCCGTGCCACCTGAAGTAAGCGACGTCAAGCTTTTTTTTTTCTAATTTGTCGAGCTATAATAATATAGATTAATAAAGAATGATGTTACACGATTAAAAGAGAACATATGATTGAATTATTTTGAGGCTTTTGGATGCACTTACTCTTGTGCACAATAGTAGACTTTACAATTAAAATTAAAATACTTTTCTCTGAGGCTTCGTTCTTTCGCCCGATTTTAATAAAAGCAACACAATTTTCCTTCATATCTCAAATCCTCTGTGAGGAGAGGAGGCAAAATCTTGTCTCTCTTGCTTTCTGCAGACGTTGTAAGTCTGCGTGTTTAAGCGAGTGCAAACACTGTACTGACCGAAATGATTTAACACTGTCCGAAGAGATTGAATACTGTAAGAATACTCCACTGCTTGCAAAGATTACAATTTTCTTCCTACTTTAAATAATGGTTTCATCGTAACCATATATGTAATAATTGTGGCATATTTATAAACACTGCAATGAAAACTATAGCTTTTTTTAATGTGATATGACTCTTAGGAGTGTACAGTAATTTTAAAATGATACAAACCAAAAGCGGAATTGAATTATCATGATAGCATCACAATTCAATTGTATCATTGCCACATCCACACATTATGTTTATTGCTGCATTTTATTTTAAAGAAAACTGCTGATTCAAGATGCTACACCAAAAAATACGTTGTACAATTCTTTGTCATAACTAGACCTCGGAATTTTAGGCACAAAAAAATGATCATTTAGGCACCTAAAATAGGTAAGAAAATAATGAAATTACTCACTATTAGGTATGAAAAGTGACGTTTTTGGCACTTAAAATACGTTGCAAAATGATTAAATTAGATATTTAAAAAACATTAGACATGAAAAGTTTTGTTTCTGACATCTAAAACTGACCACTAAAGAATTAATTTTATTATTCAGGAAAGTTACGTGTTCTTTACATTTATGAGAGTGACTGCAAACATATTTCATGTTTAAACAGCACAATATACAATCATTTTCGAACTGAATCGCACGCACACACACACACACATTCGCATACACATACTCACATACACACACATACACATACTTACATACACACACATACACATACACACATATACACATACGTATACATCCACACGCACATATACATCGACACTCAGATACCCATCCACACACATACACATACACCTACACACACACAGAGAAGAAAACTCCAAATGACTCTTTTTACTTTCTAGCAACGCAACTAAGGACTGACTCCCGTTTCGTAAAGATAAATTTGCATTCATTATTTCTTTTGTGGGAATTGGGAACTAAACATTTTGTGGTCGTATTGCAAGGGGAAGTGAAAGAGTGTGGGAGACCGACTGTCGGGCACCCGACCACAATCAAGGTGTATTGATAAACCAGTTTCATGCTTCCGCCATTGGGTGGGCAAAGTGCTCGGATATTGCTCGGTGCAATGGCGCCCCGCGTAGAGCCGGGAAATTCCCATCCCATCGCCAGACGTCATCCAACAGAGAAGACATTCCACGCAAAAGAGCTGTTGATATTATTGTCGCTGTTGATGTGATAAGTGGTTAAATTGTAAATTTCGTCCTTTTAGGTTTGCTCCTGCTTAGTCTTGTGTGGAAGCGATAGCATTTTATGCATTCAAAATCATTTTTCATGTGTATAAATGAATGTGACTGAAGAAAATCGGAGTGAAAATAATCTTTGTTTTTTTACAGTCACAAAAGGCACTAAAATCATATTATTAAAATGCTAACGTTTGATGGTGCACATTTCATTCATTTCTAGACTGAATTGCGAATGTTCAGTTATTAGATAGCGCATGTTTGTAAGCATAATTTATGATTTGATAGTGCATGAAAAGCCTGTCTTGACATACAAAGGTTGGGAATTGATCTTTCGAATCAATTTTGTCTTTTATCAGATTTACAAACAAAATTTTCTCAACAATGGTTTAGTTTAATAGGCGTTTAATACGTCACGTAATAGTAATACATATCGTAAAAGTAGCTTCCTTTCCACAATTTCCATTGACATAGACATGGAGACTTTTGAACACTAGGAACGGCAAAAATTCCTGATTCTTAAGCGAATTTCTGCTAATTTCGGCTCGCGGCAAAGAAAATAGAAAATAGTATGTTTACAAGCATAACTAATTTCGCACTATTCAACATATTACCTTGTATTACGAATGTCAACGTCAGATTAATTGATGAATCAAATTTTTCATGTCACATATTTATGAAAAAAGAGAAGATCTTGTGGTTGAAACAAAGAAAAGTCATTTTCTGGATGACAAAAAGAAATGTCATATAAACACATATGTTTATAAACAAAAATTTAGGGCATAAAGTAAATTTGTAATCTACACTAGGCGATTTTATTAAAATAAAATAATTTTGACTTTTTATTTTAGTGGAATCTATAAGATTCCAGAAAGTACACTTAATGCAAGGGACCGGCCACACCCACTCATCAGCGCCTGACCAACACAATGGGCGTTTAATTGCTAATCTCTGAAATACGTTCTACATCACCGAATTCACAATCAAAGAACAGCGATTATCTTGAGAGGTGTTATTAACATATGTGAAGAAATAGTTAAGGAGATAGATTCATCTAGTAGGCTCGAGCCTCTGTGAACACACTTCATTGATCCACTCACCCTGCTTGAAAGCTTTCCATTTCAGAAACGCACTAGGTAAATAGCGAAGTCGATTTCAGTAGCTATCTGGAAGGGAATTCTAGCGGCCGGCTCCTCTGATCGGTTTTCGTTGGTTTCTCGGATCAACACCCGGCGAATGCCGGAGCAGTATCCCAATAAACGGACCATGTACCGCGCATGATCCTTCCTTCCTTTACCTTGTCCTATCCACACCCTTTTCTTACACTTACACTTACACAACCACACGTGTCGGGTGACCAGTAGGGTTGTTAGAGATAATCCCAGCTGGGGCGGTGCCTCGCAACTGGAAGAACGCCAACTCGCACTCCACAAACGGGACTAAGTACCTTAGCTGTCGCGTCAAGAGTCGCTAATCAATCAATCATTTCAGAAATGAAATCTCATAAACAACACCACCGCCGGTTTTCCAGCTGTTCGTGCCGTTGTCGCATGCGGAGCCCATCTTGTTTCTACCCTAAGAGAACAGCGAAATTGCCATTAACATCTTTCTAGAACGAACGCACTACAAAATCTGAAACCGGTTGACGTCGCATAACATTACCGGCGCTGCCTTCCACAGGTTTTCCCGCTGGGTCGGTCTACAAGGTCACGTAGTATCCGGGTGCGACATGTCCACGAAACACTTCTAATACTCATTCACACATAAAAGAGTAATGCAAGGGTTTTAGGTAGTTCGTGTTGTACTAACTCCTGAAATTTCATTTCATTGCGAGTCTAGAACAGCAGCCTTGTACAGCAAGTGTTGTGAGGCTCTGTCTGGTTCTCATCAGTCATATCACTTTGTCTAGAACCTAGACCGTCTTCAAAGCCAGCGAAGTTTTGTTTCGGGGTGATTGTACAAATTTCCTTAGCGTATGTTTGTATGCTGAAGGTATCTATGGATATTTTCTTGGTTAGGGATCTTTTATTCTAGTAAATTCAGAAATTAAAAATCATCCCAATATGTTTCACTGCGTTATACATGATATGGTCTGATATTACGCATGTTTCCATCCCCCCCCCATTTCAGAGCAGCCGAGCAAATTGCCGAGATAAGCAATACGGGGAAGTCAGATGTGGATTGCCCAGTAATGAAAATACCGCCCGCAACCATATTAAAGGTTGTAGTTGTGGCCTTTTTGACCTTGGAAGTTGGACACCCATGGCACAGAATCTAATGCCTCACCTGATATGAGTTAACAGTGACAAAAGTCGAAAACTAGTAATTTTTAGCTATCCCCTTGGAAGGAATTGGGTCAACAGTCATAAGTAGTCAAAAGTATTAAAATAGAAAGTGCATTTACGTAGCTTCAAAACCCGGCCATCTGGGCGCGCATATGTCATCGATTGGTCTTGAAGCGCTCTCACTGATTGAGCAGGAGTCATAATTTGAGTGTTCGGTATTGAATATTGTGATGTTATAAACCTAGCTGAAAACTGTTTTCATTAGTTGTTTTTGAAATTTACAGGTTGAACAAGTCATTATTGTGGGGGCTGAGTCCTTTTAAAAAACAATAAAAAGAAAAGGCTCACAACTCAAAATAATTCAGTTCTTTGTGAATTCTGTAGAAAACACAACCGTCACATATAAATGTATGGTATCTGTTTTTTGTTAAGCTCACTTAATAGTTTTTCGTAATTTTCCACAAAACATTCGCTTTTTACTTGTCTTTGTGGAAATACGTATGCCAGACATTCTCAATGGGGCAGAAAGCCAAGAACAGCCTATTCTAGATTTAATGATTTAGGCTGTAGTGAACTTTGGTCACAGGGAACTAAAGACGTAATAGTTATTTATGTATCTAGAGCAGGGGTTTTCAAACTGTGCGTCGCGGCTCCCAGGGGCGTCGCGGCCATAAGATAGGGGCATCGCAGTAATTTATTAAAAAGTATCTTTAGATTTGATTTACTTTAATCGTTGTGTCATTTATGTATTTTTTTACTATCATAATATATGTTATTTGTAATGCATATGACTTTTTTTACCAATTAATTGTGGATTAATTCAACATGGCTAGTCCTTTACAAATATCCAATAATATAACTTACACATTAGTGTTGAATATTTAGTAGGCCTGTGTTAACGCTTATACTGGAAACTTATAGTTACCAGGGGAGCCGCGGAAAGATTCATTCAGGTAAAGGGATCCGTGAACGAAAAAGCTTTGAAACCCCTGATCTAGGGCGTTAAGTAGATATTTCTGCCCCGAGGGCGACTTGGCGTAGGGTTGGAAGTCACCTGAGAGGCAAAAACATATAGTAACGCCCGTGGTGCATACAAAACTTTATGGTTTACTAGTTCGTTGCTCAATTAAACGATAATTCGAGACATTTTATTCATTTTCTTACGTCTAAAGTGAAAAGACGCATTGCAATCTTCATTTGTCAATATGACGTCAGATAAACAAAACATAGTGTGTATCTAATTACTATTACATAATCATTGTTGGACTGATATGTTCGTAGAAAATGAAAGAATGTTGTGAAATTCCAGCGGAAATTCTCACAGAAACTAACAAAGCTGCAGACAATGGTTTCCAGTAAAATCTCGAAAATATATGAAAATGATTGTGGTATGTATGAGAATTATATGGAAAATAAAAATATGAATTGCGCTGATGAAATGATACTTTTAGGTTATTTGCCTCTGTTACCAAAACTTATTTTGAATATTTCATAACATCAAAAAATAATATTTCGAAGACGTTAGCTGATGTGCCTTGTACATTTATTATTCCTACTACCCAAGAAGCATATCTGTCTCTATAAAAAAGTGATACATAATAGTGACATATGATGGACTAATGGTAATTATAAATTCACAGGACCACTCCAAAATTACAATTTTCATATCAGTTAAGCAAAATAAGGTTTCTAAGGAGTTATTTACCTTACTTGAACATTAAACCATTTATTTCTTTTCTTTTCTTGTATCTTAACTGTACTATTTAGAATTCATAACAATGTACTGTATATGTTGTGTTGGTATTAAAGCGGGCCATAAAGTATTCGAAAGGTCCGAGGGCAAAAAAGTCAGAAAGGTCCGCAAGAGTATTAACAACACGGTTACGAGTTTTGTTTCAGGTCCGTAAAACCACAATAATGAACTAGTAAACCATAACAGTTATTTATATATCAAGGGCATTAAATAGATGTTTTCCCCCGAGGACCCGAAAAAATAAAAAAACTCTGACGAGAAATTCTGTGCCATTCTGTAGCAACACTAGTTTAGTTATCGAGATAGTTCTTAAGAAAGCATTTGAAGGATTTGTTCTATCAAATACAATAATGTGTAACAAATGCCCATAATGTAAATATTAATGTGAGTGATACTGTATAAAGAAAATTACATTTGTGTAATTTCCTAAAAATCTAAATAATACATCAAAATGGCGCTTATGTCATATTTATTCAGTGCTTGTTGTAGCAATATCCGCAAAAGAAGTTTAAAGATAAAATTTGGAGACAACATTGAGAAAATCTTCCTTTAAAAAAATTAATATTGCACTCAAAATTACACGAAAACATATTTTTAAAAAAACGTATATGTTCTGCTCTATCTTCAATACTTCAATACTGCTGTATGAAGACACTGAAAAAATTTAACTTTTGTACCTTTCCAACATTCACATATTTCAACGAAACTGATACATGTGACGTTTTTAAGCGTCCTTTACGCGGAGGGCAAAATTTAATACAATTTTTTTCGCCACTTTTGAGAATAATTTTCTTGAGGTCCTAAAGTACCCCAAAAATTTAAAACATAGTTTTCAAATTCATGCGTCGGCGACCTCAGCCAAATCAGGTGGAAAATAACAATTTTGGTAACAATTCTGCTTAGGGTTTAGCCGCTTAGCGTTGTTCACACACGAACGAACAGAAGTTTCACCGTAAACCAATTTTTCGGCATCAAGGACACACAAACCGTGAATTCTAACTTTATAACGTGTTAGAGGAAGTAATACACTTGAACAAAAAATTTCCTCCTTGTCGGTATATGGAAAAGTACTGGAATTCGGTATAATAAAAATAATATTTAAGGCAAAATGGAGATAATGGAATTTTGAATCCGCAGTGTTTGAATATTTTATTGAAGCTCTGAAATAACAAAATCAGTTCTCATAGAGAGTTATTTTGGGTTCATCGTTTATAGGGAAGCTCTAATGTAGTGAAGAAAAATGTTGGTTCCACGGGGTTTGCTATAACCCCAGTCGACGGTATGAATGCGCTGCCACGACTGACGCACGGAGCCCCGAGTGCTGCAAGGCAGAAGCCACGTGGAACGTCACGTGACCATTAGAGCACGTCCACCGTCCCGGAGACGCTCCACAGCAGCCATTCATCATTTGTGTTTTCCGACATTTCGAGCCTTTGGGTGGAACTCGCAGCAAAACAACTTCCCGCCCGAGCAAGCGGATTTAGATTCCTTTTCACGTCTTGACGTCATTTCCTGGAGAAAACGACTGTTGACTAATTAGTCGTAGATTTATAGATTGTCATCTGTCCCTCAACACTATTCGAACGCCGTGTAATTTGTTTCCGAGAAGATAAAATATGGTTTTTACGTGGAATGTATGGTCCTACATTCCCAACTGTTAGAATTTTGGAAATTTGATATGAACATTATTACTCTACGTATGTAAAACAAAAGAATCGTTACAAATACAGGTCAGTAAGTATGTACCAGTTACTATATAAAATGATAGCATAATCATTTTCCTTTCATTTTAAATTGTACCGTAACATTGATTATTTAATGAAAGTAGTTCTCAATTGTTCTTGTATAATCTCTTTCTCTTAAACACACATGGATAAAAAACGCATGTTTTAGAGAACACGCTAATTTGTCGCTGTAATTTTAGAATTATCGCATTCCTCGATTTTTTTGAGAACTCGTGTTATGCAGCAGCCAATAATCCGTGACTCAATCGGCCAAAAATCGTACTCGCAGTGGCGTGTGGCGCGGTGTGAACTCTTCCGCGCCATTTCGCCTCTTCCTCCACCTGCGGGGTGGGTGACCCGCGACCTCCCGGTTGCGAACCCTTCCCCGACCCGAGACCCTCCCTCCTCGATCGTCGCCCCCCCCCCGCCGCCCGGCGGGCTGGCCACAAAGCAACCCGTCCGCGCCACATAAATAAACCCCGTGGGAAGGGTTGCCGCCGCCGCCGCTGCCATCGCCGCAGCTACCTGCTCGCGTGCCGCTTTTTTTACGGCAGCAGGTACATCGGGCACGCGCCGCGCCGCCTTCCGCGGATAAAAAAGGAAGAGAGAGAAAGGGGTGTCTGGAAGGGGTGCGAGCGCGTGTTTTGATAGAGCAAAAAAGCCGCCGGCGGCAGAGGGGGAGGGGGGCGCAGGTGCCACTGGTTAACCCCATCGCCGCGCCTTTATCCGGCCGCACAACGGGTTGACTGCGCGGGCTCGTTATCCGAGGGCCCGCTGCCGCCACCACCACGTTTTTTACCCCAGCCTTTAGTTGCTGTTTACCCGCCATTAGCTGGCGGTTAAAGGGGTGCGTTCACGGTTATGAAGGACGCGTTACGACTTCATGGAGGGCGTGAAGAGGGAAGGGCTACCGAAAATGCCCTGAAAGGGATGAGACATACATCCTGGACGGGGTGACTTCTGCAATTCATGATGTTTTATTTGGAATATATTTTATTTCGTATTATTTCGCTTTTTACTTTTTTATGCTTCTGGACGGTACGTAGACTTCTAAACAGTATAGTACATTAGTACTAACTCATGAATGTTAAGACTTTCACAAACTTAATAATAAAATTGCGTCTTATATCCACTAATATTTACTTATATAGCAAAATATTTGTTACGTGCTGTTTACATTTTTGGTACATTTTATTTAGTTGGTGTAATTAAATTCACAGTTCTTCGCAATGAGCCACGACTTCATTTCAAACAATCGAATGACCAACAACAGTATAATTTTTTCAACCTTACTTCGCTACCGAAGTTGACTACAATTTTTATATTGCCAATAACTGAACGCGTTGTGTCATTTCGTAAGGTTGTCTTTTCCCTGTATATGGTTACCGTGATTTGATTGTCAACGTGAGTTGTTACTACATTTTCAGGTTAAAAGCGACCACACAGGAAATAAAACTACTTCTTACGACCAACAAGTGATTATTTGAGCTCTGTTCGCGAAATGCGCAACTCGGTAGATATCTGCGCCTCCTCTATTAACATGTACTCAACATCACGTTCTTTTGAAATGTAAATAAAAATTTCTGATAGGTGTCGTGTTTTCAGACTTGTCAATTTTTAATACTTTCAACGATTAAAAATATTCACAAAATAACGCATCAACTTTGTTCTTCTTGTTCGCATTTCTTTTGCAGATACTAAGAAATATTTCTAAATTACTTGTGTTAATCTAACTACGAACGCTTAATTGGACTGAATAATAGAATACATATACACATCTGAGCTTGTCAATATATTTTTTCCATTTCAACACATCTTATGTACATCTTTTCTATAAAAATACCTTGGGAAAACTAATAATTTCCATATATTCCATTTTACTATCAATAGAAGGGAGCGTTTCCGATATTTCTAATTTGGATGTCGTCGGATGTGACGAAGGATTGCATTTCTTCGACTTGAACCTATTCAGAGCAGTTACGTCCGTCGGAACCTTTCATGGGCACTTCACCCCGCCCGGCCGCTCCATCACTTCCCCGCCTGGAGCGAAGGGACTTTTACGTCTTCCGTTTGATCACACAGGGAGGACTTTGTGCACGAGAGATTCGCCGCCGCCCCCTCCCGGCCCTCCCTGCTGCTCCCCCGCCGGCGCGCCCTCCCTCCCCACTCCGCCTCCGACCGCCCCTCCCCCTACTGACACCGCTCGCGACGCCCCATTCCGCCCCCGACTGCAGTCGCCGCCGCGGCCACCAACGCCCCTTGCACCACCGCTTCCGCCACCAACTCCCCTGACCCTAGCGCCTCTGCCACCTCTGCCACCTCCGCCTCCACTACCACCTCCCTTGCACCACCACTTCCGCCACCAACTCCCCTTCCACCTCCTCCCCTGCCACCAACTCCCCTGACCCTAGCGCCTCTGCCACCTCCGCCTCCACTACCACCTCCCTTGCACCACCACTTCCGCCACCAACTTCCTTTGTCAATCCCATCCCGCGTCCGTCGTCACCTCCCGTTTCTCTCTGCCCGGTTTCCTTCCACCTCCGCCCCCACAAACCCAACCTGCTGCTCCTTGGATCGCACTTCCTTCTTCACCTTCTTCAGTCAACATTCCTTCGTTCTTCACTTCCTACTTCTCTCTTGAACCTTCGTTTTCCTAACTTCTTTGATCACCTGGACCACCTCCCTGATTCCCCGCTTCTGGCAGTGCCCTTGCACATCGTCGCCACCAGCTTCCATTCTTTCCCTTCCATGTCGTCTTCCCTGCCACCGCCCTCCCATCGCCTGTGCCACCCACCTCCCCATCGAGAGGGCTGCGGAAGCCTTCTACAGTTGCCGATCATCCACCTCCGATTGGGCGGCGGTTGCGCGGGCGCGGGGCCTCGCCCTTTGAGCGCGCGCGGGCGACACACGAACGCAACTCTCGCGGCGAAGCGAAGCGCCTTTGTGTCCGCGCCCGCGTACCTGCCTCGCGCAAACACCCCCTCCCCCCGTGCCCTCCTCTTGTGACCGCCACCGCGGCAGCTCCCTACTCAGCGCTAGCCTTCAATATGCACCGTCTCCTGCCCGCGTGCTCTTGCAGATCCTTCGCCGATAAGCAGTTTCGGCCGACGGGCGGATGCTCGTCGCAGCACCACGTGGTCAAGCGTAGGCCCTGACTGTAAAAATGGGGTTTATGGAGCTCGATCCCCTGTTTCATTACAAAAGAGTACACATCATTATAGTGTCCTCCACACCAAACATTAATATACTGACAGTACCTTGGAAGAAGCCGACCTGGATGGCTAAGTGGCTAAGAGCGAGTACTGACTCAGAGCTTCGGTCCGAAGGGTCGCGGGTTGGAGTCCCACCTTGGGGATGGTTGTTTGTCCCTTGACTGTATGTGTTCTCGCGGAGGGCCTCGCGTTCTGCTGACCCCAGATCAGAGGAGCCCGCAAGTGTGTTGGTCTAGTGTGTGGTCGAATATACGTCCCATCGGGACGTAAAGGGTAACCGGCTGTTGGCTGGATAAAAGCCCTAGAAAAAAATCTTGGAAGAATAAAATCAAATTCCCAGAAGACATCTTTCATTTCTTCACATTCTTTCCATGTAGAGTTTGATTATTTTGTTGTGAATTAAAATGTGAAAAATTTGGTAATCTATTAGCATATTTGAGTAGGATATTCCCATTAGAATAAAAAGGTTTTCGATTTTGGCTTCTAGCAGTGAAAATATTGCCATAACTCCACATCAGAAGTTTTCGACGAGTCTGGTATTCTTTAATTATTGAACCCGGCAGACATTGTTCTGCCTTTCATCTCCCTCTTTCTCCTTCCCT
Organism: Teleogryllus occipitalis; assembly: GCA_011170035.1. NCBI lineage: Eukaryota > Metazoa > Arthropoda > Insecta > Orthoptera > Gryllidae > Teleogryllus > Teleogryllus occipitalis. Next base: position 842,414 of record BLKR01000075.1, on the reverse strand, counting down.
CTTCCTTTCTCTCTCCGTCTCCGTCTCTCCATCTCTCTCCGTCTCTCCCTCTTTCTCCGTTTCTTCCTTTCTCTCTGTCTCCCCCTCTCTCTCTCCTTTCAAGATGCCATTGCATTTGGAGCATTCCCTTCATGTGACGTGGACGGCCTGTGTATGAAGATGGCAAAATAGCTTCCCAACGTTAGTTATATTTTGTTGTATTGAATTTTTTTGTTAATAAACAATGTGGATGAGAGTAGGTAATGTTTCACATCTGACTGCGGTTGTCATTAGCTAGTATGGCGCGTATTCCCCTTGCTTCCTGGAGAATGCGCGATTGCTGGAACACAGTTGACCGTTAAAAAAGTTGTTTTCTCGCGGTCGCGGGTATGTTACTGTCGCGAAAAATAGATATAAATAATCTTTGAAGCGGGTTGTACATCGTGTCAAAATTTGAGTTCAATTGGTGCTATCTGACCCGTTGAAACAAATGTATTGTAAAGTGTATGTTTCCCGCTCATTATTGGTGCAGATTTCTGTTGTAAAATATTTACACTAAATTATTATCATAGGGGAATGGTTTAAGCCTGGGATGTAGAATGACTTGGAGTGGAATAGTAAGACATAAGCAAGTAGGAAAACAACGGAGAGTTTGTCATAAACTCTTTGAGAAGTATTCATGAAATCGTTTTTCTAGGCGTAAAATACTTTTTTTAAATGTAAGTTTTATGTTCATAGTAGAAGCCGCTGAAGAAATAATTGAAGTCATCTTTGTCAACTTTGATTTATTCAGAGAGCCGGCTTCGACTTTCGATAAATCTTGAATAAAGCCAACTTGACAAAGATGACTTCAATTATTTCATTCTTGAATAATGTGAGCAACATCTCATCAGCATTCCGTCAATCTAAGAAATAAATGAACTGTTTTTTTCTCTATTTCCTCGTCACGACGGAGGCGGGTGTTTTGTTACCTGCAAGGGGTCTGCAATTCTGGGTACTACTGCCTTGCGGTATCTAAAGGTAGGAGGAGATTTTGATCATTAAGATAGCTCGATTCGCTCTTAAATCTAAAGAAATAAATTAAATGATAGACTCTTGGAATTGGGATAAAGATCTTAAAAATATGCACCCGAATGTAAGGCACGCCGTTCACATGCGTGTAGAATACTACCTGTGTCTGGAAGCACGAAAATAGCATATCGTACGTCTTACGCGTCTACAAATTTGTTGAGATGTATTTTGAAAATGCAATATCTTGTACGTTGATGCCCATCCCGCGCAGCAATTACGATAATTCAAGTGGAAGTGTGATTACCTGTTTACTTACTTCTCTTTATGAATGGGTTGGAATACTAACAACACGAGTCACACTTAAACCAAAATCGATAAATTAATATTTACAAATAGCTGGAGGCTTGCTCTGTCTGGTATGGCTTTTCTTGTATGTGCCCCAAGCCCTACTTTTCTACAGACGAAGTAGAAGTTACTCTGATATACGTCTTAATCTTGTGTTATGGTAATTATTTAAAATTATAAATCGCAATTATATTAAATACGTTTTGTTCATGAGGTTGCTTTGACATTAAGTTTGAACGGGACACACAACTGTAAAAATATGAGAAGAAATATACTCCCAGAGTAAGGTCCCGATTTTCAATTCAAAAGAAACGTACGTATTTTTCTGAAATAATATTTGTAGAAACATTTGAGCATTTCTCCCGCCAAAAGTTTTTCTTTGCTTTCAGATTTGCTATCCTGTTTTCTTCGACCACTTTTGTGTAGTTTAGTGGTGGGGAAGGGCCCGCAGTTCTTTGGTGCGATGTTCCAGGATTGTCAGTTGCATGAAGTGGCAGAGATTTATGGCTGGCTGTTATTGAGAGAGCGAGTGTCCAATGGCACCTCTTCCTCGTTCCCGCTCGCTCCGCTGAAAACGTTGCGTCGCCCCTTTATTCGCGAGGAGAATGGATGCCCTTCGCGCTCTCGCGTGTCCTCGCGCGTTCGGAGCGAACTGGAACCCATCCGCCGCGCCAGCGGCATAGCCTAAACTTTGACTCGGCGCCCGTCAGGATGGAAGATTTTTCCGTTTACCTTCATCTTCATTTTTACTTTCTCGCCTTACTATGTTTATGTACTAGAGAGAAAGTAATGCTGCGGCAGAAATCGAGGATTTTTCGAAAGAAAAACTCATATTGTCGAGGCTGATAATGAAAAAGTGGATAAATCTTGTTTCTATGTGAAGTACATTACTTCTTCTAACATGTTGTGTAGCCAGAATCCAAGTGTTGTGGGTCCTTGATACCGAAAAATTGATTGACGCCAAAACATCTTGTATGTCTGCCCGTCTGTCTGCCGTGTCCGCCCATGGTCACCGCTAGTAAAAATTAAACTCATTTAATGTTTGCGAAACGCATTTAATGTTTCTGATATATTTAGAATGTAATTTTTTTTAGAAAATTGTTTACTCCTTTATATTAAGTTTTTTAGTGAATCCGGGACGCTATTTAATTTCAAATAGAATTCGATAGGCAAACGTCATTATTTCCGAGACAATTCATTAAAATAATATACAATATTTTAAACAAAAACTAAAACAACTAAACAATACATTAAAATAACTGTATGAATGTAAATAAAGAGTTACCTTTGTTCTTCATAAGTAAAATTTGATCCCTCGGATTGACTGGATAAAAATTGGTACGTACATTTTTTTTTTTTTTTTTTTTTTATAAGTCCCTGCGTTTTCTTCTTGTGTTGCTTTCTTGGACTTAGAACAGGTCTGAAATAGGAACTATGACACTGAACAAAACAAAAGTCGACTCGCCAGCCACGTCCAAATATCGACGCAGTCGTGGCAACATTGCAATGTGCGAAAACCAGTCCGTAGTCGGGAGGATGGCTGCGTGTTCATTTGGGCCTTTGAGGGCGGCCGCTGGGCGGCGAGGGCGAGGGCGAGGGCGACGGGGCGCAGCCGGAAACGAACGCTCGGAGCGAGGGGACGGGGGCGGCGGAGGCGGCGGGGGCAGGGGCGATGGTCGGGATACACTGCGAAGGGGCGCGGCTAGCAGAGCGGCAGGCCGGCCGGTTGCGCCGCAAATGTAGAAACTCTTTTGTTCCCCATCGTAAAGCGAAAATGGCGGCGGGTACCTGTTCGCGGGCTGGTTTGCGAGCCGCGCGGCGGTCGATGCCCTCGCCCGCTTAGCGCTTTGTGGCGAGGCCGCGCCGAGGGGCTGGTCGCGCCTCGTCTCTGATCTCTCTTAAGTGTTAGGATGCGATTAGGCACGCACGTTCTTCTTTGAATCATGTCATGCCTGTGGGCTCGAGTTCCTGTGCTCCTGAACTTAGCGATTATAGATTTGATTGTGAATACAGGGGTACATTTTTCACATTAGTTACTGTTTGCGCAATAAGGGAAGGAATGGCTAAATTATTATTATTATTATTATTATTATTATTATTATTATTATTATTATTATTATTATTATTATTATTATTATTATTAATCCAGCGACATTTTTATTCTTTTGGATTTCTTAAAATATATGAGCGCCACGGACACTTTGAGCCAAGTCAGTGCCGTGGCGAACAAAAACAGAAGACAGTGTAGTGCTGTGGGAATGAATGAGTAGAATGAATGGTTATGTATATAATGAATGAATGGTTATGTATATAATGAATGAATGGTTATGTATATAATGAATAAATGGTTATGTATATAATGAATGAATGATGCGTGAATGAAAAATAAATTAGAAAAGAAATATGAAAACTTTACAAAAACATTTAGAATTAAGAAAAGAAAAAAAAAAAAAAACATTATTCGTGTCATTAAGTATGCCAAAGTGCTACAATATAATTATTAAATTAGATTTAAGCTAGAATTAAGTTAGCTTAGTTACTATTAGCTTCTTACCTATCCCTCTCAGCTGCTTAAGCCGCAAGGCAGCAGCGAAATTTTTAAATCGCAATTTGTAAATAAATTCCCGCCTCCTTAGGGTTACTGTGGAGGGGAAACAACAAAATATATTTGTGAGAATTTTACAAATAGTTCGCGATTCCGAAATACCGTGGTAAGCCAGTATTAGAGAATATAGAGGATTCAATATGGTAATACGTACGTTATATTGATACTTCTATTCTATGTAGCAGCTTTCTAGTCCGCAGTGAATTGAATCTATTAACTCCATTTTGAGAGCCTTCGCACATTTGTAAATTAGTTCCGCAATATTGACGTTACTTTAAGAATAAACACCATTATCTTATCTACCAAGTGGTAATTTCTAGCAGTTTCTTTCTCCATGTATTATTCCTGAACAAAATACTTCTGATATTTGCCAGGCGGTCACGGAAGGAGTATAATAATTACAGGGATCTTATATACGAATCTTGCAGGTAGCAGCTGATGTTGTGGAGTCCTAATCTTTACTGAAGCCACCACTATTTTCAGGTTTATTGTGCTTTTCTGAACCTCAAATTTAAAACTAGTCGTGTGTTCCATAACAGGGCACAAAGATGATAATAATAACAATAATGATTGATTGATGGAGAAATAAAGATGGACTTCGTTCTGCAATAGTAATGATGTAAAAGGAAGAACCCGGTGAAATCCTAACCTGTCTCAAACCACATTTTTCCCTCGCCTCCACAGAGGTACTGTGGAGGGAATTAATTTTACTCAACGGGAAAAGATGCCCTGCTTGCAGCTTAAGCAGGTAGAGGGGAGGGGAACTTTCCTTCATAACTAAAATTAACTTAATTTTAGCTTAATTTAATTGCACAGTTAAAAATACATGCCTTTTGGCATGCCTAACCTAAATAAGATATTTTCTCTTAAAACCAGGAAATATTTTATTTTCTGTAGGGGTTAATTTTGCTTTGTTTTTTCGATACACCCATACATCATTTATACTAGCTTAGAGAGCATCAATTTCCTTCAAAGACCTTTCACCCCCACAAATTTGCTACGTGGTGACCAAGACTTGAACCCCATTCCCCTGAGGCAGAAGGCTGACGTTCCACCGACCGCGTGCAGTCGCCTCGCCAATAGCAGCGGGCGCGTTGGCGTAGAGCTCTGTCGCGCAGATTGCTGGCGAAGGGGGGTGGCTGGGAGGAGTGGCCGGCGCGCCGCCCATCCGTCATCCCCAGGGCGCTCACCAAGGCGACGAGCAAGATGGCGGTCGCTCACTGGCCGCCCCCGCCCCTTGGGGACACCGCCGCCGCCGCCACCGGCACTGCCAGCATCCGGGGAGGGCAGGGGCGGCGACGCGCGGTCGATCATGGCTGGCGGGCGCCCACCGCAAGCACACGGCCGGCGCAACCGGCTCCATAATGCACGCAGCCGGGCCAATGGTTCTCCATAGACTAATGGAGCATTATGAGCGATGTACTAATACTCGTTGCTTCAAGTTCCATATTGTACTTTCTCTACGACTCACGATTACTATTACAAGTTGAACCTAGTTATCATTTCTACCTTTTCTTCTTCTTCTTCTTCTTCTTCTTCTTCTTCTTCTTCTTCTTCTTCTTCCTTTTTTCCATTTCTCTTCTTCTTCTAGCAGTTTTAATTCCATGACTGATCACTCACGTTCAAGAATTTAGCGTTTTGCTCTGTCGGTGCGATATACTGTAGATCATGGTTGGTAAACTTCGGTTATTGGGCAACCATCCATACTATAAGGAAGTTGTATACAATGAATATTGTTATGCAACGAGCTGCAGCCCTTTAATACGAGAATTAAGAATACAATGGGAGTACAAAAATAGATTCGTTTTGTTTTTGTCATTAATTTGCGAGATGACTGAAGGTCACTAACACTGGCGTTATCTATAAAGCTTAAGCAACATTATCGATAATATCTAATACGATAGGAACTACAATAGTCAGTGAGGTCTACATGGCAGTGACATTAAATTTGGACCAGGAAGCTATAGGAATTCAGAAACGTTTTAGTTTGCCTCTTAAACTGACTTAGCAATGATTACTAGACAGGAACACTGAGCACAAGATGATACCTGCTGATATTACCAGTGAATTTGAAGGGATATTGCGGAGTCACCCTAGAGGTTGTTCTATAATAACTGTACACAACAGCTCTTCTTCTTGAAACTGAAGAGAATTATAAAAAATCCTTCTCGTGGATTCTTGAAGAAGACGACTGCTAAAGAGACGGTAAGGTGTAAGCTCTTAGAATGAAGAATTCAATAATGAATTATCAAAAAAAACCCTTCGAGAAACATGATTCACAATGTTAGATATCGCTATAAATGAAATGGCGATATGAATTACTCGACCAAGCATCATTCTTTACGTGGTGAGAAGAAAGTATGGCGTTTAAAAATTCATTTGTATTCTTATAGAACGCAGTGAATATTTTGCGTAGCTGTCCTCAAACGCACCAGGCGCAATAAGATTGTAGATTTTGCAAAATTTGCAATCAAACGAATCAAGGGCTCACTCACCGTAGAAAACCCAGAAGGCTGAAGCCACCATTCTTGAGGCCACCATTAACTCACAATAAGGCTGAATGACGGCAGGCTAGTTGGGGGTCTCATCCATTATCACTCCCCTGTTCACAAATTGACTCTGGAACAAAATCAAAGAACGAGAGTCAGTAACTCGCGGAAACACGGGCATTCTCTTTCGTCGCTCAACCGTGCGTGATTGTTTTTGTAGCGCGTTTGAAATTTTTATGAGATGAACACATAACAAAAGGATTCTTTAAAGACATTTTAGAAGCAAGTTCTCAATGTAAGACTCCTGGATTGTAAATAATTCTCTTAAATAAGAATGTTTCCATTTTAACCCATGCCCAGCAGAAGATATTGTAATGGGTTCTCTCTCCTCCTTACTTCTTTTATCTATTCTCTTTGCCCTGCTCTAGCCCTTCTTACAAACAAACCAATAAACATTAGCCTCGCGTTGGGTTGCCACATATGATAACTTTCCCCCTTTTTCTACTCACAATTGCCCCCCCTCTGCTAGCTTACCTGGTCCTTTCACTCACCTGGGCGTGGTCTGCGGTGCGTCTGTACAGACGCGAGCAAGGTACTGCGCTCACGCGCGTGGATCAGTCTAATACTACGTAAATGATGGTGAAAAACACATTGATTTTCCGAATCATGACCCCCCCCAAAATGGCCATGAAGTTTATTCAATTGCCTTCGTTATCAAGTTCTTTTCAATTTCCACTATTTAGTGCCGCAACGGCAATGGTACCTCTGACGGCACACATCAATACAACCCAGCATCAAAAACAACAACAAAATAAACACTTCTCCTCCCTCAATAAACAATACATAGATATATAAATACTCTTTCGTTCACACAAACTATTTACAAACAAAAAAAAACAAACAAATACCATTCACGCATATACATAAACCCCAGAATGCATTCTGTCGAGATTTTCCGTCTTAAAATCTACCAATTACACGGCTTGGTCTTCGACAGAGCTTTCTTCCATCAAAACTAAACAAACAAATGTCAAAATGCTTTGGCTCACGTATACTGTTGCCTCCGCGATGAATCTGCGTGTCTGGAGGTGATTACTCACGCCCAACAGCGCCTTCCGTTGTCGCCATCATATCCGGGACACTCACACACGCACCACAGTTGACTCATGCTGTCGGAGTTCACGCTGCCATCTTATTTTTTTATAAACCCTCCAAATTGTTAAATTTCACCGAGTTCCGAATTAAATTTCGCGCCTCTTATTATTCATGCAACGTCGCGCTCCCCACCGTTGCAAAACTTCTCGTACCGCCGCTCGCTCTCGCAAGTCCAGCGGGCGTTGCCGAATTTCGGAATAGTTCCAAAAATTTCCCTTTTCTTTTTACGAAATTCTCCTTCCACGACTGTTACACACCGTACTTAAAATATTTCCGGTTACTATATCGGATGATGCTCGTAACTTCCGCACTTTACAAAAATTTTTTTAAGAATCGCCTACGCGAACATACATCCTACTCTCACCGAGTCCAGACACATTCTGACGAATCTTGTTCAACCTAGCATTGTTATCCTTGCTTCAGCACTTTTCCCGATCGCTCGATAACTGACGATCGCGTCACCTTGGTTCTCTTAAAATATTTAATTTCTAACGCTTTCCGAAACACATTATTCTCGTTTTGGTTTTGATAAAATTCTCCCGGCAATTTCCTAAAATTTGATGTTCTCCTCTTGTTTTCTTTTTGTCAAAATCCTTTTATTTTCCCTGTTTTCCGTTTTTGACTGTGAAATGGAACGCACTGCATTTGTTCGCTAATCGCTTCGTCTTGCTTGAATTAATTTACCTGTGTTATTAAAATTTCGATACTTCCCGTCAAGATATTTAAATGGGGTAAATTTTATCTGATGCAGCTAATTTTCTTGTTTTACCTCCCGAAAGTCTGAATTCGATATGTTATCGCGTTTTCTTGCAGTATACGAAAAACCTCTTCTTTATATGCGTTTCATCGCTCCAACAATGGACTCCATTAATATTTTTCCTTAATACAAACATGCAAAATATGAAAATTTCAATAACTTTTTATTGCCTGACGCGATTTCACTGGGATAACTTTCAAAATGTTTCTAAATCACGGCCGGATCTAATGTTTATAGTCCAAACTCGCACAAGTCTCGGGTTCGCTTTATTCTCTTCTTTACTCGGTTTTATTTTTTTTTTACTATGGCGTTTTTGCTGTAAATGTTTTGAACCGTTTATCATGCAAATGCATACCATTGGGGATCGTGTAAATCATTACATACCCCCCCGCCTAAGATGTTGCGCAGTTCTGACGAGCCAACATCTAAAGCTTATGCTTGCTTTTGTTCCCCTTCTACTGTGCTCACTACGTTTGACCTTGACCGTGAACTTGAAGCTCGTTAACAATGCTCGGCGGAGTATACACAAACACACGTACTTGGCAAAGTCGCGACGGACGAACCTGCCAATGTTTACTTAGCACTGCATAGGCTCGTAGCACCGTCGTCTCTACTCGCACTTGTCACTGTGCACCTGCAACTCACTTCACAACACACAAATAAATCGTTTCTTTCCATAGATAATACTTACAACTACTTACTGCTAAACAATCTTCGTACTTGCTCATAAAGAAATACTTACAACTAATACTTAACCTAAACACTTTGCATAGAAATAACACATACACACTATTCCACTACCTTTCCCTCTGAATCAACGCACACTTTCGTCACCTTGACATCAAACTATCTGTGTCTTGTAAGGTTTAATGTTATATACATTTTGAACCCCTATTTCCTGCCCATCGTTTTCCAACAAAACATTGTTATTGTTCAGTACCCCTTTCACCTTGTACGGACCGTCATAGATGGGAAAGAACTTCCGAAACAATTTCTGGTCGGAGGAAGACGAATGTGGCGAACGGATCAAAACTTCGTCCCCTACACTAAACGTTCCCCGATAGAAATGTCCCTGAGCCCTTTTCCGCAGCTTGGCCGATTTCTTCAACTGGTCGTACACTATCTGGTTATTTGCAGTCACCGTTGGTAATCCACTAATCTCCGGTGGTATCTTCACTGCGTCAAACGTCCTTAACTTCTTCACGCCGAAATGTACCTCCCACGGCGTCGAATGGGTGCTGGAGTGTGGCACAGCGTTCAGAACCTCGTTCAAAACGGGTACCGCCTCGAACCATGCTTTGTGGTTTTCAGCCACATACACGCGAAATAACCGCGACAACTCCCTCATTACTCGCTCGCTAGGATTGCTTTGCGGGTGACGTACCGCGGTAAAATGCACTGCAACACCTAGTTCTTCCATCTTCTCTTTCCATTTTTCGCTGGTGAATTGAGTTCCCCTATCACTAAGAATTCTCGCCGGTTTCCCGCACATTTCAAAAAATCGCAACACCTGTCGTATGCAGTTGTTGGCGTTGGGCTTCTTTATCGGAAAAATTTGGACGAATTTGGAGAATACGTCCATGATTACGAAGAGATGCTGATTGCCGAACCGGGTCTTTGGCAGTGGACCGTACAAATCAACGGCGTACAAATCTCTGGGACCTCGTGGCACTATCGCTTGCCATTCCCCTTCGTAACGCCGATTAGGCTGCTTTGTCTTCTGACACAAGTCGCATGAACTTGTCAGCTGCCGTATCTCTTTCCCCATGTTTGGCCAATAGCAATATTCGGACAGGATTTTAACAATCTTGTCCCCTCCAAAATGCCCATAATGTTCGTGTGTAGAAATAGCTAATTCCTTCCTATGTTCCTTCGGAACCCAAATCCGGAAAAATCTTGTCTTGCCGTTTACCTTCCGTAGCAACATCCCATGGTATATCCTCCAATTGTCCACGTTCGCATCCTTGCTCCTCGGAATTTGGTCGACGTCATACGGTCGTCCCATCACCAAGTTGATCACTTCTCGGGTGAATGGATCGCGCTGCTGGATCGCGATGATGGTTTCCGCGGTCCATCGCGGATGAATTTCTCGCACCTGTAGAGCCGCCATAATATCCTCCGCCATTTCTTTCTCTTTGACTTTGATTCTTGACAGATAATCTGGGAGTAAGTTCTTCCGGCCTTCACAATATTCGATGTTAAATTGGAACTGTTGGAGCCACAACGTCCACCTTAACAACTTATCGTTATTGGTGTGGCTTCGCATCAAAAAAACTAGCGCCTTGTGATCCGTAATGATCGTAAATGGACGCCCGATCAACAACGTCCTGAATTTTCGGGTCGCCCAAACAATCGCAAGCGCTTCCAGTTCCGTTACGCCGAATTTTATCTCGCCCCCTTTCAATGATCGGCTGTCTAAGGCAATGATTCGCTGCTCACCGTGATCACCTATTTGGAACAGTACTGCTCCTAGTGCAAAACCGCTACTGTCGGTCTGTAGGTACATGCGCCGATGAAAGTCTGGGTATTCCACGACATAAGTGCGCTCGAACGCATTTATTAGTTCTTCAAATGCCTCCTGGCATTGTTGCGTCCAGTGCCACTTGCTCCCTTTCCTCAGTAAATGCAATAATGGCACGACCTTCTGAGAGTAATTTTTCACAAAACGCGCATAGTAATTGCATACACCGAACAGTCGACGCAGCCCTCGAACGTTCTTCGGCGGCGGTAGCTTCTGAATTACTTCTCTTTTACTCACTTGCATCCTCATACCCGTGCCGGAGATCTCATGTCCCATAAACTGTACACGTTCGCGGCAGAACTCACACTTCTCCAAATTCAGTTTCAAGTTATATTCTTTAAAAATTTCGAACAACTTCCTTAAGCTGCTGAGATGGGAATGCATGTCTGGTGAAAATAAAATAATGTCATCGACATACATTACCAGGGTTTCTTTGAGCTCCGCGGGGATTACGTCATTTAAGTAACGGATCAGCGCAGCTCCCGAATTCTTTAATCCGAATGGCAGTCGTCGGAACGAGTACACAGTTCCCTCAAATTTGAAACTTATATAACGCTGACTGTCAGCTTCGACCTCTATCTGCCAGTACGCGGATGAAAAATCGAGCGCACTGAAGATAGTAGCCCCGCCCAACTTCATCACCATCTCATTTATCGTAGGTGGCGTCTCGTACCGTGGAATAGTAACCGCGTTTAATTTTCTCGCATCCAGGCAGATGCGAATGCTCCCGTTCCTTTTTATTACCACGACCAATGGACTGACATATGGGGTAATTGCCCTCTTTATTACTCCCTTTTCTTCCATTTCTTCCACTAGCTTGCGCACCTGTTCTACGTACATTTGCGGTACGGGATATTGCCTGGCAGTAAACGGTGTAGTGTCCTTGAGCTGTAACGAAAACTTGTAGCCTTTCACCGGCTCTGACGATTCTCCGAAAATTTCTGCGAACTCTCGCAACAGTTGTCGAATTCTTGCGGGACAGTCTCCCAAGTCCATGACTCCTTCCGCGGCCCTATCCACATTCTGGAGGATCTCTTCCATAACGGCCAGCATCTCATCCCCTGCGACCTCCGCCTCATCAAGTTCAGCGACCACTGGACTGCTTCCAATAAAACCTCTCGATCGTAGCGTCACTTTCCTAGCACCTACGTCGACGACGGCTTGGTAAGCCCCCAATGCGTCCATCCCAACGATGACGTCACGGATCAGCCCTCGAATGACGACTGCTGCTACCTCAATGGTCACCCCTCCGACATCAATCTCTAACCAGACTTGTTTCCCGGTGGTATTCGCCGCTTTTCGGTTTGCCATCATGACTTGTAGTTTCCGCGTCGGTAATTCAACCAACATGCGCCCTTCCTTCAGTACTTTGTTACAGAACTCTTCCGACACTGCACTCACACTACTGCCTGAATCTACCAGCGCTCGTACTTCTATCCCGTAGCATACACCTCGCAATAATAGACATTGGCTAGGTTTCACCCCTTCACTTACTTCTTCCCGGAGCAATTCATCCCCTTCAACGATGATCGTTGCTGCAGCTATCACTGTCACGGTATCGTCGCTATCCTCCTCGTTTGGGTTGAGCCACCTGTTCGTCCCAAACGTTTCTAGTTTTCCTGTCTTCCTTCTTTCTTCTCCCACCTATCTGGTATTGCGCCTGCTTCAATTACCTGACTTCTTTCTTCTCGCACCATTCGTTCATCCCCCGAACGTTGCCTATTATCCTCTTTCGGCTTCGGTTTGTTTTGTGCCTGTCCATTACGCGATTGTGCTTGCCTACTGGATTTATCATCACCACGGACTTCAATTGCGCATACGTTCTCCTGCCGATATCCTCCCCCATAATACCGATTATTCCTATTCCCGTTGCTGGAACTTTGACCGCGTCCCTCCTGCGCGTCTTGCTCATTTCCGTCGTTCGCCTGGTCGAATCTGCTCACCCGCTCGATCAGCGCGTCGATGGTATCTGGCATGTTGTTCCACAATAGGTTTCGAATACCGTTCGGCATCTGTCGGATTAGAATTCGGATAATTTCGGCCGGGTTAAAGTCCTCGCTGCACACCTTAAATGCGCTTACTTTACGCGTGACAAAGTCACTCATGCTTTCCGAACTTCCCTTCCTATAGCGTTCTGACATCAACCTATACTTCAGCTCGAATTTGTGGTGCTGATTCCAATATCTTTCCAAAAATTTGGCGCGCCATTCCCCGTATGTACGTGGCGTCGGCGTCAAAGCTTGCCACCAATACTGCGCCTTGGAACTTAACGCCTCTTCGACGAATCTTAATTTCATCCCATCCGGTATATTGTTTACACTGAAGTAATTCTCTAGCGCGGTTAGGAACGAATACGGCTGCTCCTTGCTTTCGCCATGGAATCGTAAATAATTGGGTAACGTGGGATGCCCTATCATACCACCGTTGCCATTTACCCTACGCGCGGTGAACACCTGTCGTTCAAGTTCCTCGATCTTGCGAAGAATTGCTTCGTCGATTTCGGCTGTCGGCCCTGCGCCTACCGATTTTAAATTGTCGATTTCGGCCTGGATTGTCGATCGAATATTTTCGTCCATCCCGCAGACCGATTCCTCAATTTTTCCAATCCGAGCGTCCTGTCGCAGTGATGTTTCCCTGCATTTTTGAACGTCCTTGGCGACGTCAACTAAACGCGCTCCTTGCGAGTGCACCGATTGTTGCAAGGTGCCCACTGTCGACCTTACCTCCCCCACTTCGGAACTCATCTGTTGGTTAACCACTTCTTGCACCACGCAACACGTTTCAAGTTTCTCTTCTATATTTTTAGCGTTCGCTTCTAATTGCGACAACCGCGCAGCTGATTCGGCTTTAAATGCGTTAACTTCTTCGCGAATACTCGAAACTGTCGAATGCAATTCACACTGCAACTTACTTAACGTGGAATTTATTGCTCGGTTCTGCTCGGCCACCTCCTCAAATTTATTCTGAACGTTACTTTCCATCCTAGCGCTACGTTCTTCTATCTTGGCCTGCATCTCTTGCAAATTCTCCCTAGCTACTCGAATGTTATCGGCTTTCATTCCTTGCATGAATTGAAACAACATTGCCATCGTAGGTTCCGGCGTCCTCTGTTCCTCCGCTGGAACTACCTCTGCTGCTGTCTGGCTCATTACTGCCCCCTGCACATTAATTGCAATGTTACCCTCCCCTTCTACCTCTAATTCGTCTAAGTGTTGATATTCGTCGTCCCCCTCTCGAACAGAAATAGTTTCGGAGTCCGACGCGTCTCGTACACTGACCAATTTACCGCTTCTCGTCTCCATAGCGACTGACACTGATAACGATTACTGCGTTAACACCACTGATCCACACGTTGCTTGAGTACCTGCTCAACCACAGCCCACCACGTTGGTCGCCACTTGTAATGGGTTCTCTCTCCTCCTTACTTCTTTTATCTATTCTCTTTGCCCTGCTCTAGCCCTTCTTACAAACAAACCAATAAACATTAGCCTCGCGTTGGGTTGCCACATATGATAACTTTCCCCCTTTTTCTACTCACAATTGCCCTGCCCCTCTGCTAGCTTACCTGGTCCTTTCACTCACCTGGGCGTGGTCTGCGGTGCGTCTGTACAGACGCGAGCAAGGTACTGCGCTCACGCGCGTGGATCAGTCTAATACTACGTAAATGATGGTGAAAAACACATTGATTTTCCGAATCATGACCCCCCCCAAAATGGCCATGAAGTTTATTCAATTGCCTTCGTTATCAAGTTCTTTTCAATTTCCACTATTTAGTGCCGCAACGGCAATGGTACCTCTGACGGCACACATCAATACAACCCAGCATCAAAAACAACAACAAAATAAACACTTCTCCTCCCTCAATAAACAATACATAGATATATAAATACTCTTTCGTTCACACAAACTATTTACAAACAAAAAAAAAAACAAACAAATACCATTCACGCATATACATAAACCCCAGAATGCATTCTGTCGAGATTTTCCGTCTTAAAATCTACCAATTACACGGCTTGGTCTTCGACAGAGCTTTCTTCCATCAAAACTAAACAAACAAATGTCAAAATGCTTTGGCTCACGTATACTGTTGCCTCCGCGATGAATCTGCGTGTCTGGAGGTGATTACTCACGCCCAACAGCGCCTTCCGTTGTCGCCATCATATCCGGGACACTCACACACGCACCACAGTTGACTCATGCTGTCGGAGTTCACGCTGCCATCTTATTTTTTTATAAACCCTCCAAATTGTTAAATTTCACCGAGTTCCGAATTAAATTTCGCGCCTCTTATTATTCATGCAACGTCGCGCTCCCCACCGTTGCAAAACTTCTCGTACCGCCGCTCGCTCTCGCAAGTCCAGCGGGCGTTGCCGAATTTCGGAATAGTTCCAAAAATTTCCCTTTTCTTTTTACGAAATTCTCCTTCCACGACTGTTACACACCGTACTTAAAATATTTCCGGTTACTATATCGGATGATGCTCGTAACTTCCGCACTTTACAAAATTTTTTTTAAGAATCGCCTACGCGAACATACATCCTACTCTCACCGAGTCCAGACACATTCTGACGAATCTTGTTCAACCTAGCATTGTTATCCTTGCTTCAGCACTTTTCCCGATCGCTCGATAACTGACGATCGCGTCACCTTGGTTCTCTTAAAATATTTAATTTCTAACGCTTTCCGAAACACATTATTCTCGTTTTGGTTTTGATAAAATTCTCCCGGCAATTTCCTAAAATTTGATGTTCTCCTCTTGTTTTCTTTTTGTCAAAATCCTTTTATTTTCCCTGTTTTCCGTTTTTGACTGTGAAATGGAACGCACTGCATTTGTTCGCTAATCGCTTCGTCTTGCTTGAATTAATTTACCTGTGTTATTAAAATTTCGATACTTCCCGTCAAGATATTTAAATGGGGTAAATTTTATCTGATGCAGCTAATTTTCTTGTTTTACCTCCCGAAAGTCTGAATTCGATATGTTATCGCGTTTTCTTGCAGTATACGAAAAACCTCTTCTTTATATGCGTTTCATCGCTCCAACAATGGACTCCATTAATATTTTTCCTTAATACAAACATGCAAAATATGAAAATTTCAATAACTTTTTATTGCCTGACGCGATTTCACTGGGATAACTTTCAAAATGTTTCTAAATCACGGCCGGATCTAATGTTTATAGTCCAAACTCGCACAAGTCTCGGGTTCGCTTTATTCTCTTCTTTACTCGGTTTTATTTTTTTTTTACTATGGCGTTTTTGCTGTAAATGTTTTGAACCGTTTATCATGCAAATGCATACCATTGGGGATCGTGTAAATCATTACAATATGTTTTCCACACGGTTCCCCTCCTTCATTCTCCTTGGCTGATGTAAACCTTGCGCGCGGCTCGCGGCCGCTGCGTCCGGGCTGGCTTCCCGTCCGCGCTCGCCCTCCGCCGCCTGTGAGCCACGGAACAGGCGCGCGCTGGGACGCTGCCCGTCGCATTAACATGCGCCGCGCCCGCGTATGCGGCCATAAAATCGCCCTCTTGGCTACGCCCGCGCTGGCCCTTCGCCCCACGCTCCTGCGAGAGGCTAAGCGAGAGGCCCAATTGAATCGCTTCTTCCCTCCGTTGTACTTCATTTGAAAAAAAAAGTGTTTTTGTTGGTTCTTGCGTGAAAAGTAGTCATTAAAGTATTTTTAAGTGGTATCCATTAATTTCATTTCCAGAAGATAATCAATTGTACGCACGTAATAATATTTAAAACAAATTACGTAATGTAATTAATGTGTATAGTCGTTATAGATACAGAGCTTGATTTCTGGCGGAACGGAGTTCTAGTACCTCTAGTTCTAGAACAATATTGAAATGAACCATGTTATCTCAATTCAATTTTTAATAAATGTGTGTAGAAGTATTTATGGCATATCTTTTCATACAAATTAATGTATTAAAGGAAAAATAATTGATTATAGCGATTTGGAAAACATGATAGACAAAATAACGACGATGCGCCGGAAAGGCAATCGGACAGTCGACGATCACAGTCGTAAACGGGTAGTATTGTTGCAAGAAGCAACGGCAGTGCGCAGAGACGTCGCGGAAGTTGGTGGTGCGGAGAGAGACCGTGGGAAGTTGCCATAAGGGACGCTCACGAGTCGCGGAAAATGAGTTTTCTGTTGAAAAATATTATATACTTGGATAATTTTCGGTAGAAGCAGTAATTAAGGGGAACGCGTTGAAGAAAATCTAAAGTTGGAAGTTTTTAATTAGAAAAAAACTCGAGCAACAAAAATTGGGATTTTAATAGTAATTAAAATACGTTTCCATCGGTCCCAAATTCTCCAGAATAAAGAATCTCTCAGGCGAGAACTCGTTCGTAATGAGCGATGAAGATTCAGGTCCACTCTTTTACTTTAGATAAATGAAACCTAGACATGAGCATTGCGAGTACGAGTTTAAATAAGATTTTTTTCACACAAAAACTGAGCTAGCCAATATAGTTAGGAATCCACAGAAATAGAAAGAAGGTAAGGGGAGAAAGAATTTAATATTTCAAAATAGAGGAAGAAACTAGTGGTGCTACAGATTGGAAAAGACTTCTCGTTCTAGTTAATTTTCTAGTTCCTTTGGCCTTGGCTAGCTTTTCAGACTTGACACATACTCTTGACAGCTGCCACTTCCACCGCCAATGTACATTTTTTTGAAAATTTCTCAATTTTTCGGTTTCCCCTGTGTATCACTCTATTCTTACAAGATATTCGAAGAAACAAATTGGAACCATTTTTGAGAAAATTTTGAAAATGTCTCTGGTGCTACATATGAGATATGCCCAAAATTTAAAGAATGTTTTTCAAAATCGCAAAGCTTCGAGCCGAGCCAGATCGACCGGGGAATATACATTTTGGAAAAAATCCTATGTACAGTTTAAGCGCTAGTGGTGTTCGCAGACGGACATACACACGGACGGACAGACGGACGGACGTTTTGTAAAAAAAAAGAAACAACTTTTTTCGGTAATTAGAATTCCTATAGAGGACCCCAAAACGGGTGTGTCCTTTGAAATCTCGAAATCGATTTTCCGCGGCATTACATAACTTTATAATATGTACATTACTCCGTATACTCATATACATACGTATACGACACAGTAATAATAAAAACACGGCAAATACCTTATTTAGTATAATGGCTCATTCGAGTACATTTGACTACATGCATAAGGTTCGATATTAATAGCTAAGCTAAGAATGACGTAATTGACATTGTAGCATTTATAAAATAAAAACTCATTAATTGTTAATATTTAAGCATAGTGAACTTCATATTGTAATTTCGGTTGTCACGGTATTTCTTGACCTCTAGAAGATAAACGAAGTTTTTTTTCTTGGGGTGGGATAGTTATATATAAAGAAAGAATTTCTACATTCTTTGTTTGTAACAAATAAAAACTCAATTTGTTTGTAAACAAATAATGTAAAATTTCTTTTTTTCTACAACTAATCTAAACTAAAAAAACTGTTAAACAATATAAAACAGTTTTGCAGGTTTATGCTGAAAACTTTTAATTTCTCATTGTGATGAAATCAAGTCCACAAGCAACATGCTTCTCTTCTCCGTGTCGTGTCCAACCCTTCCTTGTTTTCCTCCCATCCGCGACCGCTCTCCTCGCACCCGCGACACGTGCAGATAAACCGCTGGTAGCCCGCTTTCACGAGAGGCGAATGGGGGACTCCGCCGCTTAATTTGTCGCGACCCATGCATAGCATTCAGTCCGTCTCAGACGCTCGAGTTTTCCGCCGAGAAAAAAGTGTTCCCGGTGCAACCCGAGACGCCGCTCACAAAAGCCAAGCGCGAGGTAGGAGGAAGGGCGATGAGGCGATAACATTCCTGGCGAGCGGCTTTTCAGGGGCGACGGACACGCTAGGGCCAGGACTAATCCGCAGCAGTCTATGCGGCGAAGCCACCTACTCCACATATTTTTCTTTTTTTTTATTCAAAGTGAATTCACACTCTATTTTATTGAAAAAATGGGAACTTTGATACAAGCAATTATTTTGACAGTTTAGTTGTTGGAGAAGGTACCCCAGTAGTACATTTTACAATCTTCTTGGCGACTACAACAAGTAGGCATACCTTCGTAGGGGATGTTGGGAGGGAATGTTTTTAAATCAATGGATTGTTTTCTATTCACTACAAAGCTCAACATACTTGACAGCTCCCTGCGATCGCTCCTCGCGCAGTAATGCGTTGGAATAGGATGCTCTTCATTTTTAGCTCACGATACATCAACATCGGTCTTCCGCATACCTTCGAAGCTCATTAGAAATCCCAATGAGGGGGACGGAAATGGTTCCTCCAGGTTGTAGTCTTTGCAGATTATGGTAACGTACCTGCAGTGTTCCTACAGACTTCATTTGTTTTTTTTAAGTATCAAGAGAGAAAGAAACATGTGAAATGAAATTTCCAACACATGTGCCATTCTAATGTTAGAGAAATCAAACTCTTGTTCCATCCTTGAATAGAATTCGTGCTCCCTATTACTATACCGGAGACGCAGGAGTGGGGGATATTTTGACGTTATGTCGTGTTGACATCACTGAGAACTGGTAAAACTTGAAATAAACTGTTACCAGTACTCATTATTTTGTAAAACGATAGGTACATGATCGCTGGGGAAACTGTGCGTTTTCCAAAAATCTAAAAAAGTTGTATTGGTAAAGGGATCTAAAATTAACTGACAAGAATGCCTACAGGACGTACAGGAATTGAATTTAGAGCTAAGAAAACGCGTTGCATTCGCTTTATCGAAAATATTTAATTTCAGGCCCTTTAACACCAAAAAATACTTAAAGAATAAAAGAAAGATGAAGTTGTCTTCAAGATGAGCCATCTTAAAATCTGATCATGGGTTTACCGTCCTATCATTTTTGCTTTATTAGGATATTTTCAATATTTAAAAAAAATTGAAGACACATGTATGTCTATAGCTGGAAGATGATTGAAGTTCTCTATGCTTCTGTAGTGTGAGAATTTGCTTAAGAAAAGGTCCCAAGCAGTGGGATATTGAAGAGCAACAGCAGCGCCGCCTGCCGCCTGCCCGGCGCTCGCCTTGCGGCCGTTGCCTCCGCTGCTGCAGATTTCCGATCGGCCACAGTGCGGCCCTCGAATACCTGGCATAATTCGCGACCGCGGCGTGGGGGCAGTGGGTGGGAGCGGTCGCTGCATGAATGAGAGCGGCGGGGTCGTCGACCCCGGCCCAGCCGAGGCAACTCGGAATTCGGGAGGGTCCAGGACCGCAGCCCCTCGCCTCACCGCCCCGGCTGCGTCGGTGCCGTCTGGCGAGCGAAAGGCGCCTTGGGTCGCCCCTCCGCCCGCTCGCGCCCCAACGCGCCAGATCAACCGCCCGAGATGCTCAAGAAGATTCAGACATGGCAGTCGGGGTGAAAACATTTCGCAATCTCCAGCAGTCCCAATCTTTGTTTTAGAGAAAATGAATTGGTACATTATATTCTATAAAAATGTTCATATTCTTACTTTGAATTATGTTTTACGTTTGTGCGTATTTGAATTTTCTTGAGCATTTTGAACGGTTGATCCGGCTTTGCACAGATAGTGGTGTTACGTTTATGTCAGAAGCAAAACCTTTCCCGTGCCACTTTCTTAAAATACCGATGGAATAATTTCAATGTGTTCATGTACGGCAATCGCATATTCGTTATATACCGATTACTAATTTGCCGTTTTCCTATGCGAAAAGTGAAGTGCTGAAAAGTCTTTCATGCAATCTTTATTATTTTACAATTCTGCCATTTATGGCGAATCCCTACATTTTCAGATTATTTTTCCTGCATTCTCTAAAGGATTTCTAAGTTTCTGGCACTGTTCTTTCTTCTTGGCGCTGTTATAGAAAAGTCGTTTCGTTATTGCTCAACGGGACAAGAATCGCATATTAAAAATATTTGCTGGTGAACACATTACGAAAGAACATCAACAATAAGAAATCTAAAAATAAAGAGAAGTGAAACAGAAACATTCGCCAGAAAAAATTTATAACATTGTATATACTTGTATTGTCATATCTTTTTCACCTTTCATACCAATAAAACTTTACCAATATGATAAAAACCAATACTTTCTCAGGATTTCGACGAATATATATTATTAAACATCAAAGACTTCCGTTTTCATAATAAGAAAGGGATAATCGTTACAAAGTGGGGGCGTAGCGTATTGCAATCATCTTTTGTCTTGGTACCAGCCTGCGTACAAGTAATGCCGTTCTGCACTATGTTGTTACCAATTTAGGAAAACTTACTTATATTTGTAATCACGTGAAAAGAACCTAATACAGTAATGTAACATAATCTTCTTTAATCTAAATTAAACATGAAGGAAGATATTATAGGGTATAAAAACCAGTTAATTATTTTTTTAAATATAAAAACACTTTGAAACTGAAAAAAACACACTGAAAAAATCATAAGCCTGAAAATGCTATATTGCAATGTTCTATAAGAAACACGAATGAATCTCTACCCACCCTTTTGCAATCTTTTCGCCACAAATATTGAACGACATGACTGTCCATATCATTTCGACGTAAATCACCGCGTGAAAGAGGAGTTTTTAAAAAACTATTATTTCTTCTTATCCGGCATTTAAAAAAAATATTGTTTCTATGAGGGAAGATGACATTGCAGTGTCATTGACTTTCAATACTGTGCGTTGTAGCACGTGTAACTGGGTCGACAAATTGTAGTGAAAGATTCACAGTCATTTGAACAAAACTGCGATGCGTGAGTCCGTGATAGCCCCTCCACATGTCGGTTCAGCGTAGCATTTGATTGTTAACGAGTCTATCATCACGACATCACTGTGAATGGGCTGTCTCATTTCCCATAAAATTGCTAAAGTAAACCATTTCACGTTCTGGTGTATGTTGGATCGGCAGACGACATTGAATACTAATACCTACCTAGATTACGAAGGTCGGCAAAACGAACCGTGAATATGTACATTTGTTGTGATGGCAAACTTGTAGTGACGTATGAAGAACATAATCCGCCATCCCCCCAACACATAAAGAACAGCCTAAGAAAGTTTTCAAGAACGTCCTGCGATGCGTTGGAACGTCCCATATCTATCAAGCGTTGATTTCGCGCGTCTCGGAAACGGTGTGTCCAAAGTCCTTAAAAAATGGTTATATCCCATTCACCATCGTCTACAAAATAGACTATTCCTTTACATGGACTTACCTTACATGGGCTTCTATCTAGATCGCAAGTAGGAATTCAAATAATGCTTTTGACATCTCCAATTTTAAAATGAGAACGAAGATAATTGTAAGATAACGGAAGCAATGACGTCACACATTGAAAAATGAATATAAAGATCTTGGCGATAATGTGAAACTCTACTAGAGGGTGAACTTTCATACTAGAGGTCTTGCTACCTGCTCCGATGAGGAGAGAAACATCAGTCGAATATGGACAAGGGCGAATATCCAACCCAAGACCTTTCCTGCAGTGTTACCAGGGATAAACGAGTAAGTCGCTAGTGCTGGTAAGAAGAGCAACTTCCGTTTACTCTGATATATCGTAGGTTTAGATGCTATCGTGAAGACGGGAGTGTGTCAATTTGGCCGTGTGTGCCGACACAGGTGGCTAATGATCGGCTCGAGATCCTGTCATGACTGAAACAAGGACTCCACACACTGAAGAAGTGTAATATTTTACAAGAAGATGAAGCGAAGATAACATTCGTGACAATAATGTGAAAGTCTGTGAGAATGTGGGCTTCCGTCCGAAAATGCTTGCCCACATCTCTTCAGCTTTAACTCGACGAGAGTGCTGTAGAGATGAACGAGGGAGGTCATTTTACACCTGGAAGGTACGTGGTGCCACATCCTTTTACAGTCGTCGGATCAGATGCTATCTTCGGGGGCGGGAGCGCGCGTCCAATTTGGCCGTGTGATTGCCGTCACGGGTCGCTGGCGCGCGCGGGATCCCGTCGCGACGAGTCTGTCACCCCTCCCCCTCCCCCGGCCCTGACGCCCGACACTTCAGCCGACAGCTTTAGGGACTCCGAGGGGTCCGGGGGAGGTGCTGGGTGTAGGGCCGAAAGGGCGGTCGAGTCGCTAAAAAACCGCGCTATAAAGCGATGACGACGGCAGCCCGTAAACCCACCGCCCCCGCCCCACTTCACGGGCGCGCGTCTCCTTTGAACACTCCGCCCGCAGACAGTGCTCGTAAACACAGTTCCAGAGAAAGCGAAGTCCTCTTCTTGTGAGGGTGAATAACGGAACATTCCTGGCTGATAAGACGGGCATTTCGTATTTTCTTATTATACTGGAGTGGCTTAATAAGTTTATATTTCGAAGCTACCTTAAGATGCATTTGATATGAAATTTTTCAGTCCCAAGTTCTTCGATGCAGTAGTAATTGACCTTCAGTAAGGCCATTGGATTACAAAACATATTAAATAGCATAGACCAAATAAAGGGTGAAAAATGTCACAATCCAGTCGAGGAACTTTGTGGATTTTATCATGTTTTCTTGCAAATTATTTACATTGACGACCAGAATTTGTTTCAAACATTTTCTATGTGACCTCAATTAATATTTTTGATAATAACTGAGTATTACGCTTTCGTAAGAAACTTTCTAAAATACATTTTATCATTGCCATTTGGATTGAAATGCAATAAATATCTAATAAAATTTGTGACAAAAGTCACGAAAATGCCACTTTGAATGCATTCAAAACATTGAACTGCGCTCTATAAATCGGAATTACGCAGATTCGTATTCGCAATCGAACGACAAGAACACAAGTATACAAAAGTACTTTTTGATCCCATTTTTTTTATTGAACATTAGTCATGTGACCCCCTAAGATTTTTCGGAGGAATTCAATTTACCGAAAATACTAACGCATCTAATTAAACTTTTAGCGTATTGAGAACAAGATTATTTGTCGGTTTGAAGAACGACTATGGTTCGTATTACAGTTTCAAGACTTCGAAATACAGATTATCTGGAATGTGTTGTAAAGAAAGAATACGCGCAAGTGTGTTAATAAGTCCTATGCCATGTTAATACTCCTGCACGAAGTGGTACAAATGTCTTGACATAGCTAGGTCAAATTCAACTGCTATCTGGAGAAAACTTTTAGCGGCCGGTAGCTCTGATCGGTAAATTTCGTGGTTTCTCTGATTAACACCAGGCGAATGCCGGAGCAGAACCCTAGCAAACAGGCCACCGACCGCATGGGAACTTTCCTTCCTCTTTCGTCTCCTATCCTCTCCCGTTACACACATTTACACGCGCTACACTATCACACATGTCACGAGACCAGCCAGGAGTTTAGAGCTTGATTTGGCATGGGCGGTGCCTCCTGCCAGAGATACGTGGAGGGGGAAACTAACACAAGCCGATGTCAGATCTCATGCTGCATGGGGGAAGGAACACCGCCACCACCCGCGATAAAAAATATTCTCTACATTAATGACTCTAGGAGTTGATGTGCCAAGGAGTATCAATCAATCAATTGAAGCACGTAGCCCGCGACGAGTAGTGTTTACGCTCACTGCGCGGGGTGGCGGGCGTCGCCGGCCGCCTCCACCCCTTTTGTGTAAAAAAAGCGTTTGTGCGGAGGCCCTCGTTATCTGCCGCTCCGCCTCCTTGGCCAAACAAAACCCGCGCTCCGCGCCGCGCCGCGCGCTGAGGAAGAAAGAGGAGCGGCGCGTAGAAGACTCGAGGCCGCGCTGGCGCGTGCGATCGCAGCGGAATGGGAGGGGGCGGGGATGCGCTCGCGTGAGTGAGTGGATGGAGGAAGAGCCTTTGCGCCTTTGGGAGCCCACCTTTGCGAGCAAGACGTTGAGTAAATACATGGTCGCCACCGCGAAGGCAGCGGCCCGAGCGCTTTTTTATGATCCGGTCGAGTTACAAGAGGATTTGTCATGTGACAAGTTCTTTTATGCTGCCTTCTATAATTTTATTTTCTTCTCTTTCCTTCCTTCTTTTCTCTGTCTTGTTCAAATTATCTTTTTCTGTTGTTTCTTAGAATGCTCATTTTACACAATCTATGTATGATTTATACATATCTCTAGATGCAGAATTACTTATATACATAAATCTTTAATTTCTTATTGATTGCACCAGAGGTAAGTTTTTACAAACTTCCTTCTTTTATAATTAGTATCAAATTTTCACTTTTGATAAAATAATTTTCTGCAAGGATGTTTAGTATTTTGCAATTGAGTATGGAAACCTCGCAATGATGAAACATCTTGATAATCTCCAACTGGAATGTTCGAGGTCAGGATGCATTTTTGGACGCAGCTTAGACGTATATTTAATGCAGCATGACGAGCGTCAATTTTCGCTAACGCGGAAAACGAAAATCAATAACAAGAGAGCTCAGATGTGCTTCCTTTCACGAGGGCAAAAGCACAAGGCAAATTCGTTATCTTGAATATTCCCAATGGCCAGCGTGCGACTATTCATGGGAGACCCACGTGTGCATCTGCTCGAGAGCTTTCCGCGCCGCCTCGACGGCTGCGATTGGATCCGAGTGAAAACGAGGCTGCGCTGCCGCTTTCGCGCGCGCTTCGTCACGACCCTTTTGTCGGCCGCGGCGCGCGTGGGCGCTGGCGCGGGCGCGGGCGGGCGCGGCCTCGGCGCGGCGTGACGCGGCACGCCGACACGGGTAGTGATGGCAAATTTTACCAAAACATCGATACATCGATCTATCAATACATCGCTAAAGGGTTTTCCATGACGATGAAAACACCGACAAAGAAACATCGATGTTTTAAATATTGACTAATAAACTTGCTATTATCCTATCCAATTTTAATTACAGTACTGTGTAATGTTACTGTGGGACTGCCCTGGATTGAGTGGAGTGAGTCTGATTCACGACCTGTCAAAACGTCTGAGGGCCATTTCTAACACTACTATCGATTCAGGCAACGACACGCCTACCGATAACATACACTCATAACGCGAGCAGCTACGAAACTTCCTCAGACTGCACAGGCGAAATATGCAGCGTGATAATAATGATGCAAAACATTGATATTGCTTTATTAAAAATAAAAAAAACATCGATGTTTGGCAACAAAATGTTTGTGATGGACATCGATGTTTTTTTTGTCATCCTCAGACACGGGCGGAGAACGTGGGGTGGCCGAGTAGAGCCGTCCCTGAAGCAGGGCGGCGATTTACCCCCCCCCCCCTCCCGGAGCAGCGGCTGGTGAGCTTGTGTATATTGCGTGCCATTAACGTCGCAATTTAAAATTATGCGTACCATTATACGTCGATTTAAATATAGCGATATTTGACGTACAGTCAGCTGGACACGGTTATCCAATCAGGAACTTCGTCGACTTAACTTTTAGTATTGAAGCCCAGTATTAGTATTTTTAGTATTGATTACCGCGTCCCAGCAGATTGTACGTGAAGAATTACTTTAAAATCTCTCTTTAAATCAAAAAATTGCATAATTTTTAGAAGAAGGTATTCATGGAACTGCCTACGAATATCCATTGTTCCAAGTTGAAATTCAAATTTACGTTAATTCTCGTGAATTATATTTTATTTAAAATGAAATTGTATATTGCTGTTATTATTTCCCAACTTTCATCAAAAATTCTTAGGAACAATACATAGTTCTAATTACAATACATAGTTCTAAAGTAAGCGTAAGGAATGAACATAAATTATGGCGTGTTTCTATACTATTGTACGATTTGGCAAAGCTAGGCGTACACCGTAGACAAAGAAATAAAATAAAATTTCAAAGATTTACTTCTAACAGTATAACCATAACGTTTCAGCGAAATCCAGTTGCGTACATCGCCTATGAGTTAGATGTTTTGACAAATTATCACCATTAACACACTCTCTCTCTCTAGGCCTGCGATCCTTGTAAACATCAGCGAGTGAAACGTTCTCCCGCCCTTTCGAAGGAACCAACACGTCACCGGCGTTAAGTCGGCGGTGAAAAGTCGATACTTTAGACGACTTACAGATGTCGCCTGATGAAGGCATCGTCGCCGGCGCGTCTTGCCGCGCGCAAAGGAAAGCGAAAGCTTGTGCGCCCGATCCGCGCGTGATCCGCCTGCAGCGTGCGAGGCCACGCGCGGGCCCCGCCCAGCCGCCGCGCTGCCACCTGCTCCAGGCGACGTGTCCAACACGGCGGGCGGCGCCCACGGCACGCGCCGCCTCGCGGGCGGCGGGGACGAGCAGATGCAGACGGCAGGGGGAGAAAGAGTGGGCGATCGGGAATGGGCGGGGATGAACTCGAAGAAGTGCGGGCAGATGCAGACGCGAAGGTGGGAACGCACTTGATATTCGGGAATGATGAGGAATTGCACTGACAAGGATGCTGTCAACAGCTACAGGCCGAAATCTTGCCTCATTTTTTTATATAGACAATTCATTATTTATAAATGCTGAGAAAAAATAGCTGTCTTTACCCGCTAGAAGTTATGAAAAATACAAAAATTTCACACTTTTCACAACCATCCTTGTTCCCGCGGGGTTTGTGCAGTTCTCTCTATTGCGAGAGAATGTCCGCCGAAGAAACAAGCGCACCTACGGGCACGAATTCCAATTCAGGGCAGCGAAACACCAAGCTACTGACGTTGCCCACGCCCTTGACAAGCCCGCAATGCCGCGCGTTCTTCGGCATCACGAAACAGATACCCCAGACGATGGCAAAGTGTTCATGCGGCAAGTATAGTTAACATTGTTTGCCAACCTTCTATTATTTTTGATACAGACACATCAATGTATGATGTTTCAGTTGAATGCGTTTGTAGTACACCCCCACTTAACAGTCATTTCGATCATTATCCACCCTAGTGTCACAAGGTGAACGGACTCGAAAACAAAACCTGTGAATATCGTTGTTCGACAAGACTGCTCTGAGTCACTCGTAGGTCAATGATTGGTTAATGTATATGATTATAATTAACTAGCGAAACCCGGCAGACGTTGTTCTGCCCTTCACCTCCCTCTTTCTCCTTCCCTCTCTCTCCCCCCCTCTCTCTCTCTTTCTCTCTCTCTCTCTCCGTCTCTCCATCTCTCCCCGTCTCTCTATCTCTCTCCGTCTCTCTTTCCGTCTGTTTCAATCTCTCTTCGTCTTTCTGTCTTTCTCCTCTCTCAGTCTCTCTCTCCATCTCTCTCTGTGTCCGTCTCAGTCTGGCGCTGCCTCTGTGTACCTCTCTGTCTGTCTGTCTCTGTCTCTGCCTCTCTCTCTATCCCTCTAAATCACATTTAATTGCTCATTCTGCACGTCTCTGAGCAGATGGGGTAATATTGAGAAGCGCCAGACCAGCAAAAAATGTAATATAATGTTCAAGATGATTTCATCCAGTAGATTATGGTGTGAGAAACTTTTTTTTAGAGGTTTGGCCTCAAAATTTTAGTTTTAAATGCCCAAGAACGCTTCGTTTAGGAGTTTTTTAACGATATAGATTTTTTAAAATGCTACCGAGTGTTGTGGATTGCATTTGACATGAATATTTAGTTTTGTTCTACACTGCCATCTAGTGCAGTTACAACAAAATTAGTAGCACATAAACCTCTTGGATGAAAAAACACGTAGACGTGCCAACCTTCATGGAGATCGGTCACACTGCGTCGGAGTTAACCAACATCCATTTTTACACATAGATGAGCCACCTTGCTCGTCTTCGTCTTCGGGGCTCCTCAAAGCCGCTGTGCCGAATACGCCGCATTGCCAGCAGGTGCTTAAGATGCTCGATTTTTATCGAATGACAGCATTTTTTAAATTAAAGGTGCCAGATGATGCTGGATTTTTGTCGAATGACAGCATTTTTTAAATTAAATCTAAGTAAATTGGAAATTTAAAAAATAAAATTTAATAAAATTAATAATGAATTTGATAAGATAAAATTAATAATTTCATAAAAAATAATAACTTTATAATTTCAGATCCTTGTAATTAACTGACGAATAAACAAAATAAACCCACGGATTTAATATACCGGAACGCAATGCCCCTCGAAATGAATAACTGTTTTCCGCCCAGCGAACTGTTAGACATAACTGATAAGTAGAGATTCTAGTGAACAATGACAACACAACTTAAATCGTTCGCTGTAACAAGAAGAGTCCGTGTCATTAGGGAAAACACCGTGACCAAAACTGACAAAACTCTTAATTTTTTTAGTAACTTCCAGTGCAAGTTGACAGCTAATTTTTCCCAGCACATTTAAATAGTGAATATCTTTCAATAGAAAAAAATCAGGTTAGATTTGAACCTGAACCTGTTGAAAGGTGTCTCGAGAGAAGGTTCGAGCAGATGGAGACGGCAAAATGAGGAAGGAGCGGGTGGTCTGAAATTTATTTATTTATTTATTTAGTCAAAAACAGTCAAAAAATGTATGTGACGTATGGGGGAGAAAATCATCTGCGCACGCTTTCTTGAGTTTCTTGAAATGGGCGCGGAATTGCACCAACAATATTCCACCAGATGTGGATGGTAAGGTGGGGAGGAGCGGGTGGGCGTGGGGGGGAAGGGCAGGGGAGGAAACGGGGAAGCGGACGCCGGGAGGACGGGCGCAGGAGAGTCTGCTCGCAAGGCGACTTTTACGAGTCGCCCCAGCTGAGGAAGGGGACCCCGAAAGTGTTGTCCTCGTTGAGTTACCGACAGCGCGAAGAACGTGGGAATGGTGGGTCCGTTGCGATTGAAAAGGACTTGCTGCTCCCTCCACTAATCTCACCTTCTTTGGAAATCGCAGTGATTTTGAGCGTTGGAAACACAACACAAGCACGGAAGCACAACGCAAGCAACGGAAGCACAACGCAACTCTACATCACTGTGAGAAGCTATATATATTTGAAATTTACTTTGTTTGGCAGCGATGACGTACATTAATTAAATTAATTTGTGCTGTTTAAAAACAAGGCCAACCCTTTAGGCGTACGTAGGTATTGTTTAGAAAGGTAATTAATTACCTTTCTTTCGCTATAATTATCTGCTTCTCTTTGCTTCGTGTTCCAATTCCCTGCACCGTAAACCGGTATTACAATTGATACGACTATTCCACTCGTGAAATTAAAACTAATAGTGTTTAACTTACAATATGCCTACATACAAAATGCAAATATTATACATACAAAATGCCCCAATCATGGCGGTGTATCTCGAAACGTTTATCGCTTTTTCTATCCGATTTTTCTTACCGCTTCTCCCTAATGGCCAATCATAAACTGTGACTCATCTATCTTAGGAAACGGTATATATTGATCGCTATATCGATGTCCAATAAATTGCATAAGTTCTATAACATAATCTCTCAGATTTTAACGTAGTTTTCAATTATTTTCAATATTTGGAGTATTTTGGAGCTCTGTTGGACAATATTTCATTCGCGAAATAGTCCTATTAAATTAGTATAGTCTTATGAAATTAGAATAGTCCTAGTATTTGTGCTTTGGAAGTTCTCAGATAAATCTCCTCCTCGCTTCGCTCCTCGAGTCACCGATTTATCGACAATTTGCAAAACACTCGTGGTTTTACCTCTGTTAATGTACTTACTGAAAAGAGCATTAAACGTATAAAAAGCTTGAGTGTTTTGGAAATGTTACAATTTTTCTACATTCTTTCAAACCTAGTATACCGGTAGAGTTAACTGAGAGCCAGCAGTGCCATTGTCTTTGCAGCGCCTGTGGCCGGGAGTCCTGACGATGGATTTTCGAAACTAGCTAAATAGTTGGATAGGATTCAGACAGTGTCTGAAGGACAATTCTCGTGACCAGCTGCTCTCTTCTTCTCTTTTCCCGATCAATACCAGGTGAATACCAGATCAGTACCATAACAAACGGGCCATGGAACGCGTGTTATCATTACATCTTCTTCCTTGTCATATCTTCCTCTCACTCACTCGCTCACACCCTTACATGCATTATACATGCCTACCACATATGACCCGGAAACAAATAATCAATCGGACAACCACATGACCTGATCCTTGTAAATTTCCAATCAGTATACTTGAACCAACTACATAGCGGTAGCTTTGCCCCTTGCCCTCAGAAGTAAATATCAAAGGTGATGCGTAACGCTCTCTTGCATCCAAATATAAAGGGAAACAAATGTGTTTATTCAGGAAAATGACGCAATGCAAACAATTCCGGAATCTCACTATTCTGAACAGAACGTGGTAGATAAACAGCTTCTATACATTTAGTAATTGAAAGATGAGGAATTAAAAGTTTTTTTAAAATCTGGTGAATGATGACTGAGATGTAAAGAACTATTTTGTGCTTGCTTTGCATGACAACCCCTTCTATTGCTTGACTTGCAGTGCAGCTGTAGCACAATAAAGGATACAGTAATAATCCGAGGTCAATTAATGCACAAGCAGACCATGCACGTGCTTAGGGCTCCAGCTGGATTGCACTTCCAGTCATTTTCGTGAACAAAATTTTGTTTTAGTTCATAATATGTTCAGCTCAAACTCAGAATAAATATTTGGTCAGTTCAGTTTATATTAGTTCATTATGTTAATTCGTAATATGTCAAAATATTTTTTTATTTTGTGTGTGTGTGTGTGTGGGGGGGGTATTTAAGGTCGCATCAACATCTATGTCATTAGCAACCACTATTGGATTTCACGCTATGGTAACTATGAAGATGAAATGATATTCTGATTATAAGGGGTGAAAGGACGAACAGAAATACAACCATGCCCGAAGCGGGACTCGAACCAGCGACTCTTCGGTTTATTTAATTAAGAAAGATTATCGTTTATTTTAATACTTACTTCGACTACATGTGTTTAATATTTTGATTACCGCTCCATTGTTTGATGTAGCTTAGGGGTCCTTCAGATATTCATCCGGCGTGTAATAATTTCCATTCGTTTCAAATACTGAAAACATTAAGGTCCGAAAAAATTGGAATGTAGTTGACATTTCGTGGTCACATGACGCCAGCTCCGTAACCTAAGGAAAAGCGAATCAGAAGCTTCGGCATTTGCACATTGTTGTCACCTAAAATTAGGGAATAAATGTTACGAACAAACTTGTTGGGAGTTTCTCAACATTCCTTTCTTCTGTATGCCTAGTTAGTGTTCAAAGCACGTGGTAGTGCGCGCAGTATGCGTCAACGCCGCCCCTTTCCACACCCATAAGTCAAATACACAATTGAGAGATTGTGCAGCCTAAGCGGACCGACTATCGATCTTCTGGGCATGCGCAGATACTCAAAAGTGATGCGAAACTTAAACTGCGCATGCGAAGAATCGATAGTGCTTTAACGTTCGAGGGTACACAAACTCTCTATTCTAATTTTATTCGTACTATAGTTATGGTCCAAAGTATTTAGCGTACTTGATCAATAATTTTAAAATCTCGCTACAGGTTTAGAAAATGTTAATTCACCTTCTTTACGGACCAATTTTGTTGGGTAATAAAGTATTTGAGAGCTTTCGGGTATTGTTGACATTTCCACCACTCTTGTTGCTTAATGTTGTGTCTAGTTCACGGATCTCCACAAACTGATAAACGAACGTAACAATAGTGAACTAACAACGATAATACACTGGCACAAGTTGGAAATGAGTCGTTGAACCGTGCTTCCGCCCCTTCACTTCAAAGGTCTTCCCCGAACTCCTCTCGCGTGCGTCAGCAGTTACAAATTACGTGTATTTAACATAGAGTTTATCAGCACTTGAAGAGTAAAGATGTAACCCTGGAAAAGGAAACATGCATATTTAAATCTTCCATTGAAAAGTCAGCTTACGGAGGCTTGCATTGTAGTCGCATTAGACAAAAAAAACTAGTGGTGCTTCCAAAGCACAAACTTTCTCGCATTGCTACTAAATGTTATGCAATATAATACTATCACATAAACCAACATAAGTGTTTTCAACTAGCAATTTTTTTCCCGCTACGAGATCCGATTTCAGATCCTCAGATTTAACTTGTCGACACTCATACCACTACGCCCCACAAGAGCAGTATAAATCGAACTCGGACAGATGCATAAAAAAATTCCTGATTCAAGTAAAAAACCCTCAAAAAATCAAAATATCTGTTAGAAACTTTCAAAGTCTCCAGTCCGTTCAATATGAAATATGAAGAAAATCGGCTGAACGGTTTAGGAGCTAGAGTTGTCCCCAGACGGACTGACAGTTGTTAGGTTGATACGTTGATTGATAGATTCGTTAATATAGATTCCGGGCGCGGCAACGCCTAAGATAATGTGTCCCGTATGTGTAGTAAATGTTTTTGATCGGTAGGCAGAGGTGTTCTTCCCGCCCTGGCTGCCTAAAAGCAGCGCCGACCTACCGTGGGATAGCGGGATTTTCTCCAACCAGGTGCCTCCCTCCAAAGGGGTATTCCCCCAGCCGGGACTATCTCTAAGATCCCGACCGGTTTCCCAACATGTGAGGTTGTGTGGTGCATGTAAGTGTAAGTAAGTAAAGGATAGGATAGGATAAAATGGAAAGAAAATATCGTACGCGGTCCGTTTGGTAGGTTACTGCCCGCTCATTCGCCTGGTGTTGATCAGAGAAACTACGCAAAGCTACCGATCAAAGCAGCCAACCGGTAGAATTCTTTTTCACACAGACATGACTCGTCCAAACTATCTAGCTAGTGTCGAAAATACTGCTATCGTCATGACTCGAACCTAGCACCTCTCGGTCCTGGGCACTACAGTATTAGTTGATGGTCTGAGTCACCTCTCCCTGTCAGCCGTTAAGGATGTATAAGTCGGTCCCATGGGTTGTGTGTATATTGAATTGAAATTTCATATTCATAGATTGATTAGTTTACTTAAATCGGTTCATACAGATGCACAGGAAGACAACAATTGATTTGACGTGACATAAGTTTGAGAAATCGAATAACAGATTAGAAAAAATGTTTAAAAGTTGCAAATTGGGAAAGCATATTGTGACATACCAGATTTTCACCGATATGAAATTCAGCGAATTTCATTAAAAATAACACTTTATAAGCAAAAAGACGCTGGTTGCCATGGTACCGGAGTGCAACAGTGCCCATTAGTTCAAAAGCGGACGATAAGTAGCATCCGTGGTTTCGCCTACGAAGAAAGATAAACAAACTTAAGAGGTGCTTAGTTACACAAATGATAAAATTCCAGTCTAATATACCGGAAGTGTCACGAGAATGTGAAAAAGTGAGTTATTGGTCAAAAATAATTACGTAGATGACGCCACGAGGTAGATCGTATGATTTTGTTTCAAACAAGAGTAAAAGATGAAGAAAGTTGACATGTTGAAGAAGGATACAAAAATATTCATTCGAGCTTTCGACACGATAGCGATCAGATCAGGGTGCTAGATACATAGCAGTTTATTTGAACACAGAAAATTTACGCGAGTTCGGACGTAATGATTTGTCGTTGTTAGTATTCAAAAGATAGACCTCAGAAATTGTTTTATACGAAGTGAACAGTGAATGCCAAAAGTAGGACTTATAAATTTTATTAAGCGGACAATGATAATCAAACTTAGTCTCTGATGATAGGAACCCGGGTCCGTGGCTTATATAATTTTCATGGACGTAATTTATAACTTGGTGAACTTATATGCTAATATTTTAACAGCACTTAATATTATGCTCAGGGAATGCACAATAAGGAGTATTAGAACTTGTAGTAATTCAAGCAGGTGAATGGGGATGGAAAGCCAATGCATAAACAGTGTACATAGTGGTTTATGAGAAGGAACGACAAGATACGAATTTGTTTGGTAGCAAGATAGAAGATTGGACGAGGCCCATTGCTGAAGTCTACGGGGAGACATTCTTTACCAGGACAGTTCAAGATTCTCATGGATAACAGGTTCTATAGCGCTATAGTAAAGGTCATGACCAAAAAGAATGTTATATTTTGTCTATTTTAAAAGAAGTTACTAAAATTTATAAATAAATTTGTTATTTTCTATTGATAAAAGCTGATTATCATTTGCCGTCACGTGTAATCCAGTAGGATATTTAAATTTTGCATTTCAGATTCCACGCTTCTTCGTATGGGGGGCGAATTAAGTAATCGTAAGTATTCACGATTATTTCGGTAAAGAACCCGCCGACTGAGTCAGCAACGGAATTATAATTAAATATAATTTGGGAGCTCATTCTCGTAACCATTTTCTGGCGCCCATATATTTATTAGAAATTCGGAAACAGGCTACAGGAATTTGAGGGCAGCAAGACGGGTATATTAATGGGTATATTTCAATATAAAGACAATTATATTTATCTATATTGATATTGCTTGTGGGTAGAAGTACTTCATATGATTTTCAAAAGTTTCTGAAATCCTCATTAGTTCAATCGCCCTGCAACAACACATTTATCAACTTAAAATCCCCGTGTGGGATTCGAACACAGCTCCTTTCAACACGGTCAGACCTTAACCAGCTCGGCCATTCATGTTGGTTAGGGGCTGTTTACTTCTACGCGAGTGAAGAGATAATTGTATCAGCTCTAGCATTAGGAAGCCGATAAGTTGAGAAAATGTGATAAATTGTATTTTTGGGGCGACAAAAGAAGCGCATTGCATTGCAGCGTCAAGAGCTTAAGGCATACTCGAAGAGACTAGACCAAAGAGATTAGAAAACTAATTACTGCAAGAAAGTCTGTGCCCCATTAGTTTTTATTTATTTATTTATTTATTTATTTATTTATTTATTTATTTATTTATTTATTTATTTATTTACAGTACGCTGTTGCATACGAGGAGAAACTTTAATGAAAATATTTGGTGTGGGTTTTGAGAAAATAATATTTTTAGAAATTGAATACATTGCAGACACGAATTAATCGAAATCAGTTCATTTTGTCAAAAAAATTATACATGACCTTTATTAAGGAGCTTATTTTTTACGAGCAAAAATGTTTAAAACGAAAATCGCTATCTCCAATTTTGTACTTTTGATATGGTAACGGTTATTTTTGGCATTTGCGGGAAAACGGAGCAATAGCCGAAAATGAGACTAGCACTGTATTTTTCCCGTCCCTTATTACATATGTGGAGAAAAGGTAAAGAAAAAATTTGGAACGGTTTTTGAATTTTTTTTTTTTTAAGAAATTGCGTATATGTCAGTCTTACATGAAGCGAAATCAGCTCGTTTTGGCAAAAAATTGTAGATGACCTTTTTAAAGAGCTGATTTTTTCAACCGACCTTGTTTAAAGCAAAAATCTAATTTTGTAGTATTGAAATGTTCAGTTTTGGCAATTTCAAAAAAACGGAGCGATCTCCGAAAATGGGACTAAAGTCATAGTTTTTACTGTATGAGGAGAAAATTTAGAAAAAAATTGGGTGTTTTTTTTGGGGGGGGGAATGCCTATATTTCGCCCAACATTACATGAAACTACTCATATCTTTGAAATATTGAACTTGAACTTATTTAAAGATCCGACTTCGGAGCAGATGGGATTAAGTAAAGAAATCTATCTTTTAATATTATAGTTGTAGGAAGAGGTCCGCCGACCTGGATGGCCGAGGTGGCTAAGAGCGAGTACCGACTCAGCGCTTCGGTCCGAAGGGTCGCGGGTTCGAGTCCCGCCTTGGGCATGGCTGTTTGTCCCTTGACTTTGTGTGTGTGTTGTCGCGGAGGGCCTCGCGTTCTGCTGACCCCAGATCAGAGGAGCCCGCAAGTGTTTGTCTAGTGTATGGTCGAATATGCGTCCCTTCGGGACGTAAAGGGCAACCGGCTGTCGGCTGGATAAAAGCCCTAGGAAAAACAAGGAAGATGCCCTCCAAAAATTGTGCTTCTTCAATTTTCAAAACAATCTGTGATTTCAACGAACATGAGACTACCACTATTCTCTTAAGCGTTCTTTACGCTATCTGAAGATAAAAATAAAAAAACAAACATGGATTCTGGCTACACCACGTGTTAGAGAATTTTTATTGCCAGTGCCCGGCAAAAACAGTTTTTCTACTGAAAATTCGCCGTATTCCGGCGCACTATTCCATAACTTACTCTTCTTACGAAGAACTTCATAAGGCGAGAAAGTAAAAGGAAGCCAGCTTAATTGTGGCCGGTCGTGGAGCCGGAAAAGTGTTTTGGAATGCAAATGGAGTTTTTACTCCACCGTCAGTTTACTGCACTTCTCCCCCTCCATCTCGCGAGAATGGAGTAATTTAGCGGCGGCCGGAGGTGGGAGAGGGGGGCAGCAAAATGGCGGCGCGGCGCACGGCAGCGGAAGGGTTGCGCGTGGTGGGGGGCCGCGTGCCCCTTTGGCCACTCCCCGTGCTGACCGCTCGCCCTGCGCACGGGCCTCTGGAAGGAGGGGGAAGGGGTTGATGTGGCTCCACGCGCGACAATGGAAGCCGCCGGTCGCCGCTGTTTGCGCTAGTTGCAATGTGAGAGATAGCTTCCCGAGGAAGTTTTTGAACATAATTAAAGGGGAAGTTGTGTATTCACTCTCCGCATTTGCTCAGCCACGCACACGCACGCACACATGCACGCGCACACATCCATCCATACACACATATGCATGTGTAAACAAAATCAGACTCATTCGCACACGGGAGCGCCCAAATGCACTCTGTTTCTGTCTCTCCCTCTGTCTGTCTGTCTGTCTCTCTCTCTATCTCTCTCTCTCTCTCTCTGTTTCTGTCTGTCTGTCTGTCTGTCTCTCTCTCTCTCTCTCTCTCTCTCTCTCTCTCTCTCTCTCTCTCACACACACACACACACACACACACACACAAAAGAAAGGTGAGTCCGGTATTCCGACAAAGATGGAAGTGGGTCATAGAACGCTGTTCACATATAAAAAACTGTATTATTCAAGTTGACTGATTAGAGAACATTTGAAATTTCGTGTAGGTATTTTTTTCTTACAAGCGTATAAAAAGATCTGCTCCATTACTTCCAGGACAACACCTGTCTGCTAGGGACAGGATTATATAAATTAGTGGTGCTACAATACGGCAATACTATAAATTATGTTTCCCAAATATTTC
Organism: Teleogryllus occipitalis; assembly: GCA_011170035.1. Classification (NCBI taxonomy): domain Eukaryota; kingdom Metazoa; phylum Arthropoda; class Insecta; order Orthoptera; family Gryllidae; genus Teleogryllus; species Teleogryllus occipitalis. The sequence continues at coordinate 804,580 of BLKR01000075.1, read as the reverse complement.
ATCTGCCGTGTTCTCCACTTCAATGAGTGCATGAAACATCTATGTCTTCTCAAACCCATTTAATAATTCATATCAATATATTTATTTCTTACAAAGGCAATAACGTGCTTAGCAAAACTGAATATTTTTATCTCAAAGAAAGTATTTGTTGACATAGCAACAATATTTGTTTCTTTAGCTTTAAAAACTTTTCATTTGTACTCCTTGACGCAAAGTTTTATCAAAATTAACTAACTTTACTAAAAAGAATATTTATAAACCTCACTTAGCAAAGGCTATCATTTTCATTCCTGTAATATATGTATATTGAAGATATTCTGATACATAAAAAACAAACTTTTCACCTACAAAAACGTGAAAAAAACACGTACACTTTTCTGGCCCCTAATAGTTTAATTGGTATGATATTTTCAGAAAATCAGAGAACAAAAAAACCTCTTTTCATGCGGAAATTTTCGGTGGGAAATTTGGCACAGTTTTTGAAATAAAAATCTTAGAGCATTTCTGAAAAAGTACAATGTTATGAGCACTTTCACTTAAATACATATGATGTTTTGGGGATACTTAGGATCTGCGGCATTATTACAAGTGAAATATTTGAGAAAAGAAAATTTGCAGCCATTTGCATCCAAAAGTTGAAAATTCCTAGAGACTTCAAATCCAGAATTCTTCAAATCCAAATTATTATTTTCATATTCAATTTTTGTGACATCATTCAAATTGAAGAAAATCGGTTTTTGTGAAAATCTTAGAGTTGTAGGTTCTGGTGTCAGTCACCGCCAAACGCACGTTCAAACTGGAGGTGAAAAACGTGCACGTACTTTCTCGTACGTATTCTCACGAAATGTTGCGCGAAAAGTATTCAAATGTTCGAAAAAATGAACATGACCTTATCTCAAAATCTAAAGTTAGAGAAAAATCTCTATCTTTAATATTTTAGTTGTAGGAAGACACCGAAAAAATTTCGAACTTTTGCAATTTTCGAAAAATCAGGGTTTTCAACAAACATGAGACCTGCAGCATTGCCTTAAATGTCTATTACACTATCTAAAACCAAAATTTAATTAAAAACGAAGGAACCTTTTTTTCGAAAATTTGGAAAATATCCCATGGGCTTCATGTAATGTATCCCCCAAAATTAAAATATCGGTTTCAAATTCAAGGGGCAGTGACATCAGTCAGATCGACAGGGGAATATACATTTTGGAGTAAATCGGCTGAACGGTTTAACCGCTAACGTTGTACACAGACACGTTTTGCCGTCAATCGACTTTTCGGTATTAAGGACACACAAAACATGGACTCTGGCTACACCACGTGTTAGAGAATGTTTTTCTAAATTTAGCAACTGGATTCATCCACTTTTTCGTTGCCAGAGAGTTTTTCCGCCGTTTTTTCGCGCAGCAATACGTAATTCTTTCTCTACCGCGGTAGCGGTAGCGAGAAAGTAATTACATCTATATACAATTAAGTAGGGGTGGTACAATTACACATACTCACATTATATATAAATTTTGAAATTTTTGAAAAATCAGCGAGTTCATCGACAGTGAGACCTGTTCAATTTTTAGGCGTTTTTTGACTCAACTTGTAATAAGTCTTTGATGGTGGTGATGAAAGGGAAATGGATCCTGTAAGTTTATTAGCGTTTAAATAGTATTTAGTAAGGTAAATAGCTAAGGGATGAATTATTATGGGAACAATGACATTAATTATTAATATTATAAATATGAATATAATGTTAAAGATATCGGAAAATAGTTCAAATAAAGTGTCAACTTCGGGGGTTAATGAAGGATAAATAATATTTCTCTGAAGTTTTAAGAGATATTAATTTTGGTTTACAAGACCATTTTTTAAAACTATTAAAACTTACTTTTTGCATTTTTGTTTAGTAATTATGTAAGTGATAGTTGAATTAATTGCTCTAAGCGAAAAGATTTATTAATTGTGTTGTTGAGTTTAGAATATGTGGTATTATTTTCTTGTTGATTTATTGTTTGGATAGAATACACTAAGAATTTTTTCTATGATTTATTGTTCGGATAGAATACACTAAGAATTTTTTTCTATGATTTATTTAGTATTGCGGGCTATGAGGGCTCCTTAGGAGTGGGGATTTATTCCATTTTCTAATTATCCATTTTTCGGTATCAGAGACCAAGTCCATGAATTTTCTGTCGAAAAATCGCCGTTCTCCGCGGCAGCATTACAATCTTTTTTCTACAATACGTAAGTAAGAAAAAGCTAAATCTAATTAAGAAATCCATTTTCACCTTAATCAATAAATTTAAAAATGGAGCTTACTTACTTATTCAACTTGCAATAAGTTTTCGATTATCTGTTGGTGATTTTTCCATTTGCTGAACGGGTTCCGCCAACTCATCGTGTATTTTCATCATCGGTTCTCTGGTGCTCAAGTTGCGGTTAGGGAGAGTTGTGGACAAAACAGATTAGAGGCATATTTACCCACGCATTGCCAAATCCTCCGCCTGTTATTAGTACGATAGTAAATATAAGATAATAAATAGGGAACATTGGGAAAACGTGGTTTCGGGTGGAAAATATGCACTTTTTTCTAAATGGGTGATTACTTAAATACTTTACAAGGTCGGTAAGATGATTTATTAGAGAAAGAGTTCGATTGATTGATTGTTTTTTTCGTGTTTCCTGGCACGTCAACTGCTTTGGTCATTAGTCCCGTTAGTGTAGTGCATGTTTTTCTCGGGAGATGACGGTGATCTTCTGGATGGCGAGATCCGGCGCCGACCTACCGTCGGCTAGTGGGGTTTCCCCCTAACCAGGACTCTCCCACCAACGGGGCACCGCCCCAGCCGGGACAAGCTCTAAGCTCCCGACCGATCTCCCAGAATATGTGGTAGTGTAGTGCATGTTAGTGTAAGTGTGTGTGTAAGAGGAGAGGATAGGACAAGGAAGAGGAAGGACAGATCTCGCGCGGTCTGTGGCCCGTTTGATAGGGTGCTGCTCCGGCATTCGCCTGGTGTTGATCGGAGAAACCACGGAAAACTACCGATCAGAGTAGCCGGCCGCTAGAATTCTTCTCCAGACCGCGACTGAATTCGACCTAGCTGAAAAGCTTCCTCCCTGTTCATCTACGCGATACTACCGATGATAATTGGTGATACATGCTCTCAACAACAGCATGTTAAAACAGATACTCAACAGCACGTTGATACATACAACCAACAACAGAATGTTGCCACATCCATCCAGATACGTTTTTAACGTTTAAGTTTTCTTTAACTGGAACTTTTTGAACGGTTTCTTGGAGCGTTCTTTAATGAATGAACGGTTCTTTATCCGTAAGTAGGTTCACAAATTTTAGTATTAGTTTGCTGCGCAGTTTCGATCTACCTTTGAACAAGGATACTTGCACACTTACTTGCAAATCTCAGGAAGTACATACTGTGAACGTCCTGCAAACGTCGAAATCAATTGCTTTCATTTTTACTTTCTCGCCCTTAATTCAGAAGAAGAGAAAGTATTGTAATCGTGCGCTGGACAAGAGCAAATGTTCGACGAAAACACTTTTATTACCGGGCCCTGGTAACAAAAGAGTGAATAAATCTTCTTTCTATATAAAGAAACGTGTCGTCAGAATCTATGTTGCGAGCGAAAAATCGATTGACGGCAAAACCTCCGTCTGCCCATCTGACTGTGATCAACACTAGCGCCAACCGTCAAAATTGATGATTCTCAATCGATTTTAGGAACTTGAGGCCCTCTGAGTGGAAAATAATATTTTGATATTTGGGGCCTCAAAAAAATGTTCAACATTTTCTCAAAAATGCCTCCAAATTTCTGAACTGAACTTTGTCCTCGGTTAGCAAAAAGAACGCTTAAAAGAAGAGTACAGATCACATTTTTTTGAAATCCTTGTTCAAAAATTGCTTAAGTTCGAAATATGAGTCGCTTTTGCATAATTTTGCGTGAAATATAAGCATTTTTAAAGAAGTTGCTTCCCAAAAAGGCTTCCTTTTTCCTTAAATTTTCTCCTCGTATGTAGGCCATGAGGCCTGCTCTTCCGTCTAACCGCGCAAATTTCGCTACGCTCCTTTCACCAACTAGGGTAGAAAATAAGAATTACTTGGGCGACGATACAGGCAATTTGAATTTAGCTCAGAGGCTTCATTTAGGCTTGGGGATCTTTTACATGCAGTAAATCTACTAATATGGGACAGCCGGCTTTACTTCCCCTCCGAAGGAAGGTATATGAAAGAATTTTTCGTCCTTGAAAATTCACGGTTTCGATCGGGTTTCAACCCGCGAACTTGGGTATAACAGTCCGATACGCTAACAGTTACACCATCGCCGCCGCCGTTACCCTCTCTGCACTCTCGAAAATTGCGTAATGGATATAATAAGACAGACAATTAGATTTTGAACGTCGGGCCGAGTGAGTACAGCAGAGCGACTGTGAGGTGTAGTACAGTAAATTACTCGGTGAGTTAACTGGATTGACCTGAGTTCGAGTATCGCCGCGGAGAAAACCTTTTGCAAAATGAAAAAAAATACTTTGGCAGGTTCATGTAGTAGTATAATATTGCGGAGTCGTTACAAATACTTCGAAAAGTATGTGCTGTTGTCACACCACTGAATTATTTTTTTAGGTAATAATGATGTTTTAACACTGACTTTCGGACATATTGTTCCAAGAAGACCACAACCTGCTGCCCGGTGTATTGGAACTAAATGGTATAATTAATTAGTTGCGTTGCTCATTTAATTACACTGGTAGCATTAACTCGGATATCAGTCACCATATTTACCGGCATTGAAGATTATTATGATTTTACTTAGCTGTTGAGGCCCCGCTGGGCCGGAGTTCCAAAACCGTAAATAAGAATGCACTTCTTTTTCTATTTCTTCGTCTTTTTGCTTGTTTTCTTCCAATTGTCTTCTTTCTTGTTGTTTTCTTTCTTCTTCTTCTTCTTCTTCTCCTTTGTCTCTTTATATATTGCAACCGAGCACGCTGTCGCCCGCTGCGTGGGTGGCACTAAACAAGTCTTTGTCAACGAGGCTTCTTTAACCCGATCCGCGCTACCGCGGTGGGGTCACCTCGGACGTTCGACGACGTCAACGACGAGTTGCATTCTAAAATCCCACAGGCTACCCTGTCCAGGAAACACGTCTTAGGAAAAACACACAAGTCTACAACAAAAGTCATGAAAATCAAATTAGCACTTGAAATACCCACTACACTAGCATACTCTTTACTTTCTCGCATAATTACGTATATACGGGAGTAATATACGTAGTATAGCGAAAGTTATGAAATGCTGCGGAAAACTGATTTCGAGATTTCAACGGAAATACATGTTTTGGGGTCTCCTGATACCGAAAAAGTGTTTTTTTTTTAACGTCCGTCGGTCCGTCCGCCCATTTGTCCGTCTGTCGTATGTGAACAAACCTAGCGTCTAAACCACACGTACGATCTTTTCCAAATTGAAGAAGTCCATGTCCATCTGGCTCTAGTTGAAACTTTGAAATTTTGAAAAACATTCTTTAAAATTTGGGGTTACTTTACATAAACCCCCTTGGACATATTCAAAATTTTCTCAAAAAGGCTAAAAAAATTCTTAAAATTTCTTCTAAGAACAGAGTAAAATGCACTTATAAAAGTGACCTAGGTCCGATTTCTACGGTTTACTCTGAAGTTTCGAAAATTGCAAAAGTTTGAATTTTCTTCGGTGTCTTCCTACAACTATAAAATTGAAGACAGATTTTTCCTACAAATGGAATTTGTTGTTATTTCTTTCAATAAGGTTATGTAGACTTTTTTGGAAAACGCCCCCTAAGGGGCGTTGCGTTGGAGACGTGTTGCGTCAATTGTAGACGCAACAAATTTTTAAAAAGTGGCCAAATACATTTATACAACTAAGCATTAAATTTATGCGCAGTTGATATCTCTGAATTTCATTGTGAATAACGGAACATTTGTAATATAGAATTTTCAAAGAGATGAGTGATTAGTTGTTGACACCTTTAGAAAGTTTAATAGTGTAAGTAAGAGAAAAGTTGAATTGAATTGATGTAAAATTATTTTGTTTGAGCAATAACTTTATTTCAATAATCGTTTTAATTTCAGGTCGACTGTCAAGGCCAGATAAGTTAACAGTGATTTTATCTATGTATATAAAAATGGATGTTAGATATATCACAGCAGTGAACTCCAACACCGTGTGACCGATCTCCATGAAAGTTGACACTTCTGCGTATCATGGAGGAGACTTTTTACTGTTCATTTTGTTGTAATTCCAGTACATGGCGCTGCAGCACAAGATGGCGCTCCATTTTAATTCAATTTCCTTTCCAACTGAGCTCCACGTGGGCTTCATTGTTGCTGGGCGTTGTCGTATGACGCAGGGCGAGGCCGAGGAGAACAGGACAGGTGGCGAGTGGGAAAGAGAGAACCAGAGAGACAAAGAGAGGCAGAGAGTGACAGAGGGACAAAGACATATATATATATATATATATATATATATATATATATATATATATATATATATATATATATAGAGAGAGAGAGAGAGAGAGAGAGAGAGAGAGAGAGAGAGAGAGAAAGAGTCAGAAAGAGAGGTAGGTAGACATGGAGGGAGAGAGACACACACACGCAGAGGCAGGGAGATAGAGATACGGCGACGGGGGCAAAGAGAGAGACGGAGACAGAGGTAGACGGAGAGAGAGAGAGAGAGGGGCGGAGAGAAACGTAGACAGAAGGAGACGGAGCCAGAGAGAGAGAGACGGAGACAGAAAGAAACGAAGACAGAGACGGGGTGGTAGGGAGGGAAGTAATGGAAAAAAAGGGAGTGGAGGAAAGGGAGCAGGACAATGTCTGATGGGTTTCGCTAGTCTTTAATGTAACATCATGAGTGTAAGTTGAAACTTACATTATTTCAAGGCAATCCCTATTTAAATGGAAATTTGTATTTAGGAATTAAACATAAAGCTCATGTTAACGAGAGAATTTTTTCGAAAGAAAGGTGCACCCTAGAAAAGTAGATGTATTTTTTTATAACTCGTAGAAACACTGAACATTCATTACAGAGCAGGAAAGTAGTGCTCGCAATTTAACTGAGTGATTTTTGAATTGTTGCAGTTTATTTCTGTGTGTGTTCCTCTTTTTGTGTGTTAAATGTTATTGTGTATTTATTCGTTTCCGAATACAAATTATTATTCAGGAATTTGCAGTTTTCAAATTTCGCAATCGAGTAACGATTCCTTACGCTCTGAGTTCCTGAAAGATTCCTTTAGTTTTCAAGGTAGTAGGAGTGGAGAAAATTGAAGATAAAAAGTTGACTGTAACTATTATTTTATTCATAAACAATTGCCTGTGCAGGGCAATTAATGCGCCTCATCCCAGCGGGGCGGGTCAGTGAAAATTCGAAGGTGTGTGTGTGTATGTGTGTATGTGTGTATGTGTGTGTGTATGTGTGGTTGTGTGGTGTATGTTGCAAACAATCACAGAGGTCGTTGCAACACCAAAGCGTCACGCATCTTGCCCGATAAAACACTTGACCGACAATAGTGATTCGCGAAGCTGATCTAACATTGTAAAACCGATTTGAAGATCGATCTCTTTAGCATTAAGAAAATGACGCGTGAAGAGTGCGTGTTGTAGCCTGCGTTTGCCCTTGTTTTGATGGGCGCGGCAGGAGAGCGGCTGGCGGGGGCTTGTGGATCGCTCTGCGCCGCTGTTTGCGCGGGAGGCGCTCTCTCGCAACAGCAGTGGGGGGGGGGGGTGAACGAGCCCGGGGGAGGTCGCAGGTAGACCCAGGCGCAGCGCACAACCGCCTCGGAGTCCACATGGCACAACACATTCCACTTCCTGGTAGAAGGAACGTATTCACGCACGAAGGGGAAAATGGTATTCAATATCGCTTGAATGCCATACAGTCATAATTCGAAATTCGGCTTTTTGAGAAAATGAGTTTCAAGATTCATATTTTCCCTTATACTTCAAAAAGAAATAGTTTTGAGAATATCAAGGGCATATATTTTCGTAATATAACACTCGTTAATTTGAAAATACGTAAGGTACTTCATCGAACGAACAAAATAAATTAATGTTTTTTATTTATAGCTACATTACTTTTAATTAGCGAAATTTTCGTAGAAATATCATGTCTTTCTGAATGTAATTTTTCAGGTTGCATCGAGTTAGGAGTTTTCATTCACTTTCATGAACTACCAAAAATCCTGAAAACCATTTTTTTTCATGATGACGATGTTACAAATCTCTGAAAGCCAAAGAAGTAACTTATACAAAGGGTTTTCTCAAAAGATCACCGATAGATTAAAATATTTTCGTTGTCGATGTTCCTGTTATTGTGTTGTGCTGTTTGGCCTGTATTGATTTTTGAAACTCAGAAAACAACTTTTATTTCAAACTAAACCAATGGTCATTTGCAGGTTATTTGTCCTGTTTTTTTCGAGTAATTTTAATTATTTGGCTTCGAGAATTGGTAGATTTTTTACTGGAAACCGAGAAAGCAAGAGTCGATGCAGCTCTCTGTTCTATTCAAGTAAGGTATGCGTTATCCTACTTTTTTCTATTATGTAAAATTCGAAGAGTGGCACTTAAAACAGGATTAAATACGGTACAAAATACGTGTGGGATGAATAAAAACCCGAAGCGCTCTTATTCAGAGCGTCCTGTGGTGGTGCAAGGCAGCCTCGAGGCTGCGGAGGCGGTTGGACCGTGCAGGTAGCGAGGCCAGTGCCCGCAGATCCGGAAGCACAACGCGCGGCGCGGGGTGGCTGGGCCGGCCGGGGGTGGGTGGCCGCGGGCGGGCGGGGGTTGTTTTGCAGCGGCCAAGGCCAGAGCGGGTCGTTGCCCGCGCGGCTATCCCCCCCCCCGCCTCCCGCTCGCCCTCTTCTCCAGTTCGCTAATGCCCCCGCCATCGACGCCCCCACGCCGGTGCGTTGCTGGGGTTCGGAAATCAATTTATTTTTTGAAAAGCGTGCCTGGAGTGGCCCGTGGAGGCGTCCGCAGGGCCCGCGGCTGTTTGGCTTCGCAGCCGCCTCATCGCGCGCCGCTTTTCTCTGCGCTGCCGTCGCCTCGCGCTTTTGAGCTGTCCCGCACAGAATGGTTATTAATGTACTCGCCGCCTCTTCAAGACGACTCGAAACGCGGAACCGACACGACTTCCTGCCAATAATGCTTCCTATAATGTTTCCGCGAGGTCTCGGTAATCAGTGTCGTTCGATGAGAACCACCATTACTACAGATCTCAAGACTATTGTACTATAAATTAGTCTTAAAGTTTTTAAAGAAAAGCATTCATCGTGAAGGCAGAAGGAGTCATTCACAGAGATAACATTTCCCACTGTTTGAAATTTTGTTCAAGAACATTTATAACTTTGTGACTTAGAAAACTTTCAACTAAATGTGATATTCATGCAAATTTTAAAGATTTACGAATTTAGAGCTGCATGGGATCTTCTAATCTAAAATTAAGGAAATTTAATTCGGAAAGAGAATCATACTGCAATAATATTTAATATTCTTTCAGTACGATTTTCTTTCCGAAAACAAATTCAATAATAGTTTGAATAATACGTAAGGAATTTGCTTATTTCAATTACTGTAATCAATCGTGAACTATTGCCCAAACAAGTAACGTATACTGTTTGTTCTATAATCGTATTGCTTTTTGACAAATGATATTATCAATGCTTTTAATTATAAATCAGTTTCATACATTTGAACTGTTGTGTGTGTGTGAACGCCACTGCCAAAAGGCACTTCAAAGGTATTTGTTGGTGTTTGTCACCAATTTACATATAACCCACAAAACGCAATATTAGCAAAATTGGAATTTTAATAAAGTATTTGTTAAGTTTTATCGCCTTAATTTTTGATGAATTTTTTAAGGAAAGACATGTTACGGTCCCATAAATGTGTCAAGAGTGTGTGAGAGAGTTTGGGGCCGCACTCAGCGGCCGACGCGTCTCTCACTGAGCCGTGATCCAGATAACATAGTGGTCCGAGGGTTTTATCAGCGCAGGGTTTTAACAGTGTCCGAGGGTTTTAACGATATGTTCTTTGGAACAGAGAATCTTTTTATATCATATTCGTTCGTTGTAATTCTGCATTACGAGAAATGTTAAGCTCTGGGTATAGTGACGATCAAATAATTAGTTGTGGGTAATGACCTCTCAGATCAGCCGATCTCTTGTAACTTTTCTTTTTTTATATCGGGCACCTCATTCGAAGGAAGACCTTTTGCGCTCTACTGAGGAGGAAATCGCCGGCATCTCGCCGAGAGTTATTCAAATTAGTTCCGGAAATGCCAAGAAAGCATTCGAGTCAATGGTCAGCACGTGCAGCACCTCCAGTGAGCGCCATGCACCTCGCGCAGCACGCGGCGAGCGACGGGCTCGGCTCGGGTCGGCGAGGCGGCGCCGCGCCGGGCGCGACACTTCCTATTTATTCGAAGACCATTAAATTGTCCGCACTGTACAATGAATTATAACTCCTTTTTCTGGAATATTGAGTTTGCTCTCTAAACTATCGTGAATTGCACCATCTTCTCCCATACTGCAAGTCTAAAACTGCCACCGATTCCAAGTGACTTATCAATCCACATTCTTGAAACCTTTCCTGTCCTTGGGAGCACGGGCGAAGGCACGGTGCCTGTCTGCTGGGTGAACGTGGGGTGGCGGTGGCGTCGTGGGCGCTTTCCACGAGCCCCGCTCCCTGCGCTCAGCCGCCGCCGCCGCCGCCGCTCTCCTTCCGTGACGTCACCCCTGCTGCCCGCCGCCCAAAATGAGGGGATTTGTCGGGAACTGAAAGTAGGGGCGGCCAGGGGCAGGGGCAGGGGCGGCCAGGCAAAAAGCGACGGCCGCGCCGCGCCGCGCCGCGCCGCGCCGCGCCGCGGAGGCGGCCGAGGGGAGGCGCCGTGGGTTTCCGGGCGGCGCGAGCCCCACATCTACTATCGACTGGGGCAGCGAATATGGATTTCCTACTAAACTGGCTGCTTTCTCTTGCCCGAAAGTTATGGAAAGAAAATTCGTCTTTAGCGTGTTTTTTCGAAAAGAAATACTTCGTTTAGCAGAATGTGAAAAACAAAAAGCATACATTCGACTCGAATTAAAAATCCAACGCAATTTATGCAAGTGTGTACTGAATGACGTCAGAGTAATGCAAGTTTTTACAGTCTAAATAATTGTCATGAATAGTAGCAGTACATTGTTTAAAATATAAAGACTAAAAACAAGATAAAAAGGTAAATAATTTATTTCAAGTTTCCTATGTACTCCTACTTTCTCGCGTACTTGGTAATGCAAGAAAAGAAAAAATATTGGAAACGGGAGAACTGCGAGTTTTTAAAAACATACACATCAATTACGAATTATTTAAAATTGAGAGTATAAAAAACTACACACATCAATTTAGTTTTTCAAAAATATGTCTGTTACACTAGAAATTGTTTCCTAAATTCTAAGTATTTAAATTGTTTCCTAAATTCTAAACATTTAAATTGGTTCCTAAATCCTGAGTATTTAATATTTTTCTGGAAGTACTGCAAACGTAAGTGATATATTTTGGGGGATTTCTCTCCTTTGTTTATAGTTTACCATTATGGTTGTATTCTATTCAACTTGGTATAGTCGCTTTTCAAAGTTTAAATATCTCTTCGTTTATTACAAACTGCTTGAATTCTTATTAGGTAAGTCTGAAACTGAACTTATCCCCTGAGCTTATATAATACGTTTGTTACAGAGATCTTATTTCTTATAAATTAATCCGCCGTTCGAGTATTTTATTAAATTGCTGATATAATCTCAAAAGAAAAGTGTGTGTTGATATTTGGCAAGTGGATTTCTCACAACCAACACTAACTGCTGGAAGGGAACTTTCCGTTGTACTCAACTGAATATTTTTTTAAGCATTGTGGAAATTGTTCCCAATGTCAATACTCCTAATTGACTTCCGTCCGTATGAGCCCAAGAAGTTCCATTGTATGACATAATATTTAATTGCCAGCTCGTAAACGCATATTCAAGAGACATAACAATACCAAGAACACATCACTTAAAACTTGCCTGTAATTAAGGAAAACATCGAAAATTATTCTCGAACTAGCGACATAATAAATCACTTGACTCTGTTTAGTAATTACTACTGTTTTTTGAATCGTATTTTCAATGCCATCAGCCTTCACAGCAGTCTAGTGTACCCCCAAACCAGTAATTTTACAAGTGTACTCCTTCAAATTTTGGGAGGAGACAAATTCAAATTATATGCATAGAGTGTCTTACACTCTTAATAAGTCCTTACAGACACTTAGGGTTCGAGATGTCCATAAGATCGCTGCAATGTTTCATTGCTCATCATTATTCTTATTATTCTGCATTTCATCATTATTTTTATTTTCTTTCCGTTTTTCAGTGGTGTTTCTTTTTTCTATCTTAAGTTTAAATACCGAAAATTTGTAGCTTTTTTTATGTAAACAAATGTAAGAAAGTCGGAAAACGAATAGTATTTTGAGTCGTGATGAAGGTACTGAGTTTTCCTCATTCTTCCCAAGTGTGGACGGCACCTACGCGAAGGTTTCAATGTTCAACTTGCCGACTGTACTGCGCCCCCAACTGCTGGACAGGAGGGGCGCAATATTTGCACTTCTGTTACCCTCCTTTCCACTTCCCTCACTCGCCAACGTACTCCCCAACCTTACTCCCTCGAAAATCACACAGGCGCTATCGTCATCCCTACCGCCTCTTCCTCCGCAACAGTCGCCCACACTACGCCATCGCCGTCACCACGGCCACCACCACCTTCACCACCACCACCACCACCACCAATACCATCACCAACACTACAAACAATAACAACAGCAACAACAAAAACAACAGCAACAACAACAACAAAACGGCTTCCATCGACTCTACTTCCGCCACCAGTTCCTCCATTGCCACCACCGCCTCCGTCACCACTGCCGCCGCCACAGCGACCACTACCCACGCCTGCAGGCACCGCCACCTCCACCCTCGTGTCCTAATCCTCTTGCCGCTATTGAAGCTTTTCTTCGGCCGTTTGCCTTGCTCTCCGGGGGCGCACAGCTCATATTCAAAACACTCGCCTGTCAGATTTCCAGTGGCCGCGTTGTTTGAATCTAGAATATCCATGTTTTCCCATGGTCAATTATGTGGCATGTTCACGGGTCGGAAGATCATCTGCGTTGTTTGTTTTTGCGCCTGATAATAAAACAAAAAATGTCGTGTATCACAAGGTACTTAACTGAAGAGTGCAACCTATGCACCAATATACAGGAACAATAATGAATGATTAATCTACTTAATTTTTTTATTTGTATTTTATAATAAACAATTTAACTTAATAAATTCCAAAATCTGCTCATTTATTGCCTTTAACAGCCGGTCCCTATGATTACAGCTTTGTATTTCTCTCTTAAACAAAAATCAATTCCAAAAAAAAACGCTCTGCTACGTAATAGATTTTTTAATTATCTATTTAATATCAGAGCGTTTTTTTAAATTCTTCTTTGTTTGAGAGAAAAACACAAATCTGCAATTGCTTTATTATCACGAGTGCAACAAGGATAGTACAGTTTCTCACAGTGAGTGCGACGCGAGAAAAAGATGGAACCGGCTGTTAAGGCGGAACAGAGTTCGCCGGGTCAGCTAGTATATATATATATATATATATATATATATATATATATATATATATATATATATATATATTGTAACGTATTGTAGGGCTACAGCTAGCAACCGCCGGGGCGCCACAATGGTGCGGCGGCAGAGGATTAGACGGATGTGACACGCCGGGCAGGATGTGACACGCCGAGGTATTCTGAGAAATCCTAAGAGCTAGGGAAAGGGATGCCCAAAGTGCGGGACAGCGCATTTTTGCCGCGGGCCGCGTGACAAATTCTTGGAATCCATGGAAATGGATGTCCAAAAATGCATGGCAAAGCGACTAGCGCGGGCCGTGTGCAAAACCCAGTGACGTTTCAGGTCACGTGGGTGGTAGCTATATAAGAGCGAACGCAGAGCGCGGGGGCGGGGTTTGTTGAGCTGAGTGGGAACCCTCGTGCGAACGCACAAACTTGCGCCCAGGGCGGTGCGGAGCCGAGCTAGGCTCGTGCGGCAACCCATGTGTTGGGACGCCTTGTGGACTATATCCACGGGTGACCGCCGGAGCTGTCTGCTGTGTGCGGGAGGCTCGCTGAGGAGTGGCGCGGGCCACGAGTCAGTTATTCATTTTTAAGGATCGCTCCTGCGATCAGGAAAGTAAAGATCTACCAGAGCTGAGTAACTTAAAGTATTTCTGTACATATTGCCTGTACATATTCATTGAAGCTCGTGTCTGTGATTACACGACGTCACAATATATATATATATATATATATATATATATATATATATATATATATATATATATATATATATGGCGCGTTTGTCATACGTGTGTTAATTTTATGCATTTTTGGGGAGAGTATAAATGGCATTCTTCCATGCTGAAATATTAACAGCCATGCTGAGATGCAAATATCAAGACCAATTACTGCATAACGCATATTCGTAACATTGCGTAATTCATATCTCATGCTTAACGAAAGACGAGATATGCATAACGAAATGAATTCCTTTTATAAAAATATTTTTCTATACAGGGAAAAGCACGAATTGAAACTTTGTACTTGCACAGTGAGGTTCGTCATCTTAATGTTCGTTAAAGTGCTTAATGTATTGTCTCAAAAAAGCTTTATAAATAAATTATGAACTCTAGGAATGATAAATATTTCAATCTTCTATTGTATGAAATGAAAGATCTCAAACACAGGATTTAGATCAAACATGGGCTTGTAAACAACTTCAGGCCCAAGAACGGAGAGGTACTTTCATTACTCGAAGAAGATTTTCACTTTTTTTAGCATTTGATATTATCAAATTCTGTATCAATCCTGTCAAAAAGTATCGTGGTATTGTGGTCCATAGCAAATGTGCAGTTTCATGAGGAAACCAAACTCCATTATTTGTAGATAATTATTCAACTGTTAAACTAAATCACGTGAAGCTAGATTTTAGAGCGTTTCTCACCCCCAAACTTAGATGCAAACTAAGTGGGGCTTTTCGACAATTCTGCTGGTCATGAAAATGGATTCTACTTCGTGCTCTTATTTAAGAGTGAAAATCCCCTGAGTAGTTGATAGTTTTCCCCCGCGTGGAGATGTGGTTTTCTTCCAGCAAATGATAACATTAAGACGAATTCGGAGACTGCTCGTTTTCCTAACGTACTGCGTGAAGAAAATTGTTTCCATATCACATCTCATTGTCTGTCACAACTGAACGTTATTTATTGTCCACATCAGCTGAAATATTCGTGAAGTGATACTCCCCCATCCCCCCCCCAAAAAAAACACAACCAAAAACATTTACTTCGCCATATATTGAGTTTTTATTTTTTTTATTTTACTAGAATACGAGCTTATCAATATCCGTCCGTACATTCAAAGATTTTTTTTCTCAGTTGCCAGTTGTTTGGGGAGGAGTGTTTCTCTTCCGCGTGACCACTCTTGCTTGCCTCCGCCCCCGCCCTCGCCCCTGCCGTACTCAGCTACCGTTGGCCGTCACTCGCCACTCGCGCCACCAAGGATCGATCTTTTGTCGCAGAATCTCGCGGCTTACTCAACAACCAACGCTCCACCCCCGCCTCTATCCGCCCCCGCCACCCGCCTCCCTCCTTCCACCCGCCCCGCCCCCCACCGCCCGCACTACCTTCTCGCCGCCCCGCCCCCGCCACATCCTCGCGCCCCCGCCACTCCACCCTGTCCCCGCCGCCGCCTATTGTCGGCGGCCTCCTCCACCGCCCTCTTAGTTTCCCCGTCCCGCACCGCCTTCCTGCCTTGCCCCCTGCCCGCGCGGGCGTTTGATCTCGCCTTATCTGCGCCCCCAGAAAGCTCGCGGGCGAGCGCGCGCGCGCCGCCCCGCAGACCCAGCACCGGGCGCGGCCACCCTCGGCACGGCCAGCCCCTGGACGCTGTCCTCGAAAATCTGTTTTCGCAACTTGTTCCCGGGTATTTTCCGCTCCCGTGCGTGAGTTTTTTTCTCGCTGCCCTCGCGGGCTAAAACGCGCTGAATGCCGTGCACGGCGCCGCGCGGCGGCGTCTTGAAGGTGAGCACGTGCTGGCCGCCGCCCTTCGCCCGGTGATCGCACGCAGCTGCCCCGCGGCAACCCCACCCCACCCCGCCCCGCCCCGCCTCACGGTCCAACCGCCGCCTGGTCACTCTCTGGGGCCTTCCGAAGAACGGGGCTGCAATGGGTAACGGCAACGGAGGGGTAACGATTAGGCCATTCTCCATGTTTCTTTCCCTTTTACTTTTTTCTCCTTTACTTCCTTTATACACACACTCACTCACACACACACACACACACACACACACACACACACACACATATATGTATATATATATATATATATATATATATATATATATATATATATATATATATATAGATAGATAGATATATACACGACTGAGAATCAGTACTTTGATTCTTATGTCACCGAATAGTATTGTTTAATAATTATTTAGATAATACTGAAGAATTTGTAGCGCTTTCTTGCGTATGAGCCTACTGGGAATTGGAAATCGCAACACTAGCATAATTAATAACTGAATATCCAAATACTATAGATTTATTAAAAGGAAGATCTCTCACTTCTCTGAAAATAAAAATAGCTCTCTCCTTGAGCAATATTGGAATAAGTAAAAAGCATTTTTTTAACTGCTCTCGAGGAATTTGTAATTCAAATAAAAGATTTAATTTAAAAGACATACCAAAATGTATCTCGAAAGTGATACTTGTTACTTCTCTTGTACCTCTTTCTAGTCCAAATTTGAAATGTAAACACAATGGTGTTAATAAAAAAGTCGACTTTTTCTATCAATATGTTCGCGAAAGTGTAATCGATATGTGTGACATGTTAAGTATAACCCGAACCATACATAATACACAAGAACACTATAATTTTAGCAAAGAAAACTGAATCCATGTCAGTCTAAATATTATCTGAGATATACAACAGTAATTAATGGTAACGGTGTAATTACCTCGGTTACAATATTCCTTAGTCATAAAAATGATATTAATATAAAAATTCAGAAAATGTGTGGAACTTTACAAAAGACTCCGTCAGAAAGCATGTATAGGCACCCTGCTAAAATTTAATGAAACAAAGGTAGGACCAATAACAACCTATGGATGTGAAAAATGGACCCCCAAAAGGGGGAATAAGAGGAAACTAGAAGCAGCGGAAATGAGATTTCTGGTACCTTTAGCGGGCTATTCAATACTTTACCGTAAAAGAAACTCAGACATCACAGATGAATTAAAGACGTACTAACTAACCGAATAAATAGACGTACTAAGAAAGAATTGGCATGATTATAAAATGAGAATGCCGGAAGATCGAATGGTAAAAATTCTCAGCATCAACAACCCGAACACGAGGAGATGGGGCAGACCAACAACGTGACGGAAGGACTCTCTTCAAGACATAGCCGGCCAATAGGCTCAATCCATTATGATGATGTGTGATCGACACAAATTTGAAGAACATCAATCTTCAGCTTCTAATAACAACGGAAGGACTTTGCTGAAGAAGACAGGAATGCCAGATTTAATTACACATAATTCATTCAGGCTATCAGATTACTTTATTTCTCAAAAGAATTTACTAGCAAGAGTATTTTGTCCCGAATAGTCCTTATCTTTCCAAAATAGTTTCATTACTTTTCGCTCACAAGAAAGCAAGAGTAATATGTAATATGTAATAACAAGTATATTCTTTGCGTATGTTTTCTCCTGTGGACATGAACATGTCGAAATTTCCTTCCTCATCCCTTCCTCTGACGTCGTATGTCACCTTGGTCCGTTCGTGTGAATCATTTTCTTTCCTGGAAGTTCATTATCTTAGTTGCCTTCAGCTGTACTACATGATCATCCGATATTGTTTAATTAAAACTACATACTCCAATTGTTTTCCACACATGTCAATAACATTCCCGGTACCAAAATCACTTGGGAATTTGACATACGCGCTAGAATGCGAAAATGCGTGAAACTGACAAACGTCTGACTAAAACTTCATCGGGGCTCATTCGGGTACACTGAAATGTCCCGTACCGGCACACCTCATAATTCAGCTTCCAAATAGCTAGTTGTTCAAGTTACGAGCACAGAATTAACCATGCATATTGATCAGCGACATCACGGTCTAAAATATTTTATGAAAATGATTTCTGTGTCTACTGTGCACAATTGCTTTTCGAAACCCCTGATTGTTTCAATCAAAGTCGCAGCCCACCAGTGCAAATTCTAAGATACTAATTCAGTGCCTTTTTTCTTTTAGTGAATTAACTTAACTAAATAACTTCATGCAAAATCGTTCATTAAAATTTTATTAATTGCACGCGCGAAATTAAACCTCCACCGGGCAATTAAAACTTCACAACTATCAATCAGAATTCAGAAAAAGAATCAAAACCGTTAAATCAAGGCGCTATAACACAGACGTGACAAAGGGAATTCTAGTCGATACGAAACAATAACACAAATGTATACATCACATATTACGTACCTACATCCACTACATATAAACGATAATGAATAAAACAAAGTTGGTAAAGTCCACGTTGGTTTGACACTGGCTGACTAACGGAACAACATAAAATATTTAATACAAATAAATTAAATATTTTACATATAAAACATTTGATCGTGGAGTATTACAAATGCAAACTAGTGGTGCTAACGTTTAGCATAGACTTTCTCAGACTACTTAATTTTCTAATTTCTTTGATCTCGGCTACTTTTTCAGTCTTGCCCCATCCTCTAGCCAGCTGCCATCTATCGCTGCCCAAAATGTATATATATTTTTAATGTCTCTCAATTTTTCGGATTCCTAATAGTAGAAACGCAATATTACTTCAAGAATATTAGAAAGAGTAAAATCTCGTCCTGTAAAGAAAAATGAAGTTATTCCCCCAAAACACACTCACTTTCAATGAATGCAGTATCGAAATCGGTTAACTTGTTTCAGAAATTACTCTGAACATACAGACATTAAACACTATAAAAACAACTGAATTGTTTTTTATATCTAAATAATCACATGGGAAAAGAAAATTGCAGTTATTTTGAAATCATAGACACTCCAAATTTATTTACATAGATACAAGATAGACTTGTCTTGTACCTATAAGCTAGAATTGATATAATGCACTCATGGATAATGGTTGACCCACTGACCTAGAAGACGTAGAATTTTGTTTTCTTTGTATGCACATCAACATTTCAAAAACGTTTAGGCTCTTACTAAGTTTGCGCTAGTATTCACTGTAAATCATTACTTTCAGTAGTAGTCTACTTTTATGTTTTCATAGTAGTCCTTTAAGATTACCGAATGAGTAATGGGGACGAACGATCTTATCTTTCTATTCCAAAAGAACGCCTTTTAAGCGCCCGACCGGTCTCCCGGAATAGTGTAAGTGTGTGTGTAAGGGGAGAGGATAGGACAAGAGGAAGGAAAGATCGCGCGCGGTCCGTTTGGTAGGGTACTGTTCCGGCTTTCGCCTGGTGTTGATCGGAGAAAACACGGAAAACTACACATCAGAGCAGCCGGCCGCTAGAATTCTTCTCCAGACAGCGACTGAATTCGACCTGAGAAACTAGTGTCGAAAATCCTGCCGCCGCGGCGGCAGGACTCGAACCTAGGACCTCCCGGTGAGAGGCGCGGCAGTGACATCAGTTGATGCACTGAGCTACCGCTCCCGGTCAAAACAAATAGATATGTTAAAAAATTAAGTATAAAACTATAGTGAAGTATAAAAACAAAGTAGAAAAAGATAGTCTGTAGGAGATTTCATAAAAATTATCCTTATCCCCGTTTCCTATCTTTTACAGCATACCTTTAGTGTGAACTCTTTTAGTGTGTTTTTGCTAGTATTTCAAAAAGGATGAGAAAAGTCATCAAAGAAACTTAAATGTTTATTAAACTAAATTTCAATTTCCTATTAATACTTTGTAATTCATTCTAAGTTTCAATTCGTTCTAAGGGTGGGTTAAGATAGAGCGGAACAGGGCATGACAGGCCAGGACGGGAATACCCTACGGACATAATTACTTTTTCTAATATACATAAATTACACAGGTGTAATAAATAAATACCCGTCCAATGCAGAGACGTTAAGATAGTAGGTCGTAAAACAGTTCTTAGAAGAAGCAAATAAGTAGTTATTTCCATTATCGTTTGGCAACACTGTTTCAAAATGACTCTTATTAGTCCACTTAACATTAATTACATTCACAAACAGTTTTCTTGCTGAGCGACGAGGACTCCCACTAAGCGAGTCCTATCTGCGCAAAAATCATGATCTTGTAAGTTGTTCTTACTTTGTTTTACTAGAGAATTTGCTGCGGAAACGTGTGTCTGGCCAAACCACTGTATTGTATCTTTTCTGTCAGTTCTTAGCGTGACATTTTGATCAGTTATCAGATGTTATAAAATAAAACCTATTTGAAAGAGAAACGTAATACGTTTTTAATTAGTCATTTTATGCAATTTACGTACAATACGTAAAATATAAAAAAAACAAACTCTTGATTTACAATTCTGGGATAAAACAAGGAAAAGCTGAGATCGCGAGTTCTGTTGCACACTTCACTTTGCGCGTATTGTTTTCCATTTTTTAGAAACAGAGGCCGCAAACACAACTGCGGTTAGCACAGGCAAGGAGGAAATCAATAAGGCCATGGCGGCGGCTGCGTCATATTGTCCATGCACTTCAAGGAAGCTCATTTCGTATGAGCTACCTACGCATTGATATCTGTATTCGAACCGCACCAGAGAAAGAGTTTGTGGTATGTGGTTGGTGCGTCAAACAGCTTCCCTCTTTGGTCGTTGCCACGCGTAATAGTAGATTTGCCTACACAAAACTCGAAATTCAATAATAATTCGAATCTTGGAATATTTTGGGGCATTTTCAAGGACAAAACTTCCGAAACCCGTGGGAATATTCGGAAACACACCATTGTAGAACTGCACTTATTGTTATCGTGCGCTAATTGAACTAAATCTTTTGAAGGACTTGATTGATATAGGGACAGAATGACTAACTATACGTTGGCGAGAAAATCTCTTACAATTAGATGTGTTAGAGAAAATCAGTACCGGAGGAAAAAACAACAACAGAATGTTAAACGTTTTCTTCGAGATCAAAATTAAACTGTTTCAAGCATTTCCTCTAAACCCGCGCGATGAGTGTAGTCTTCAAAGAAAACCTAGGCTGAATTCGAATGCGGAACTCCGGCCAACGGTCTCCTCTTCGCGAATTATCGCGTTCGTGAAATAAAATATTTTTAATTTGAAATTTTATGCATTAAAATAAATTCAATACTATTAATTTATAATCTCACAAATAAATTCAATTATTTTAATCCCCCTCATCTTAATCATTTTTGTGAAACAGGCCTTAACGACGCTATACACCGCATCCAGGTGCCAGCGAAGTCATCCGTTTGGGTTCGTGGTCAGCTTTCCCTCACACCCACTTCCCAGCTCATCCCTTTTCAAACCACAGAACGTCCATTGGATCCCGGGCGATGTTTTGGGTGGGGGAAGGAGGGAACAATCTTATGAAGTGTCTCAAAATTGTAAAAAATTGTAAATAAGTAACGCCAGTAAGAAGTTCTCGCATCAGTCGAGAGAAAACCTCGAACACATGTGAAAATGAAAGAATCTTCGGAACTGTGTATGTTTAGTCGGCGAGATAAGATGATACGGACGATCAGAAGCATTAAATTTTGTTTCCATTAACTTTTAAGTAATGGTTTCAACGTTGACAGAGCTCCTAAAGCACATGCACATACTTCTTGAAAACAGATAAAAGTGGGTGTATTATAATCGACTCCAAATTGACTCAGAAGAAAGGAAGAGGGGGAGCTGTTCCTTGAGTTCACGAGGAAAACCGCTCACGACGCAATGGGGCTGTGCGGCATTGGGAAAGCAGGCTGATCCCTTACGACAAGTGGAGGTCAGTCCGCACGTGGAGCCCTCGCTCTCTTGCCCACGGAGGCGGCGCGGGGCCCTGGGGCGGAGATACGCGCGCGACCGGAACAGGAAGAGCCGGGCGCCGCGAGGCGCTTGCGCAAAGCGCCGCCGCCGCCAAGGCCCTGGCCGCGCCGGGCGCAGCGCGCGCCGCGCCGGGCGGAAGTGAGCCAAGCGCAGCGGAAGCGCTCTGCCACAGTGCTGCGGTGGACGCCCAGTGGGGCGCGCTAGCCCTGAACCTCGCTTAGCTTCACATGCTAATTGCAGCTGCTCGCACAATCACGCGTCCATACCTGCCCTTATTAGCGATTTATTTACACATTAAATTATAATACGTAATAATACAAGAATACTTAATAATGAAATAAGATGTTACATTAGCAAATAATATATACAGAAGATAGTTATTAAAGAACTGTATTTCGATGATCTAGAATATCGCATATAGCAGTGCATGCTTGTCGAGATCTCCTTTACTAGTTGCGGGAATAGTGTCGGGAGAAAGGCATTATTTAGGGATACTGTAAAATGAAATATGTTTAATTTGCCGTTGCAAATACTTTTTTTGATAATTCGGAACGAAAACGCGTAATTTTGAAATGCCTACACGCTTTTTATGATCGTTATTCGTAATTCAACTACGGTGATTCTGGGGGGTCAAAAATTTGCGGAAATAGTTCTTATGCCTAACGTCACATTCAGTTTTTATGTTTTTTCTGAAGAATTAAACATTAAATAAATAAAAATGAAATCATGATTTAAATAAATTAAATACTAATACTTAATTCTACCCTTACCAAGAAGGGACCTCAGAGGGCTTCCAATGATTGTATATTGTAGGTTTCAATTATTTTTAGAAACTTGGAAATCATTGATTTTGCATATGATGTGCTTTTTAATCGAAATATGGTATATCTCTCACAATGACTTGCTGGAGTTTTATTCTTTGACTACGAATAAAACATATTCGTGACATTCGCTAGAAAACTGAAAATTGAGAATAGATTTTGGAAATATTTGAAGTACTTTAAGTCCTGAATAATACAGTGCATTGCTGTGTTATAAAGATATATCACGATTTATTTGACAAAAATTTGACCTAATAATTAATGGTCATTAATGTTAAGTACCGGTGTGGTTGCGAAAAGGTTCTTTTCTTTCTCTTGAAAATGAAACTTGTTTTTCTTTAAACGAGTAAACGTGTAATTAAGTTATGATTCAGTTTATTGATTTAACAAAATTGTGTAGTTCATAAATGGAATCAAAACTTAAGCTGTGGGCTCCAGAGGCCTCCCCGACTTCCTTGATAATGCACGGGACCATTTCCGAAGTCTGGACCATCCAACCACCAAAGGACCATGCAAGAGACTACGAAAGATCTCCAAATCGTCGATCGCGACCTACTTGTATATTCCGATTTAAACACAGTGGCACTTCAAGATCACAGCTGAAAGGAGAGGAAGTAGTTCTAATTTCCATTGAAATCCCTAATTTTTCGAAAATCGCAAAAGTTCAAAATTTTTTCCGCTTCTTCCTTACAGCTAAAATATTGAAGATAGGGATTTTTCCTTCATGAAATCTGTTCTTTAAAGACAGATTTTTAATCAAGGTCATTTACATGTTTTTAAAATTTGAGTACTTTTTGCGTAATTTTGCGGTGAAATATAGGCAGTTTATAATTTTGTTTAAACCATTTTTTTCTCAAAAAGGGCGCCAAAGTTTTTTGATTAAATTTGTGTAGGACGCTTAAGAGAATAGTGCCGGTTAGAGAGAGAGAGAGAGAGAGAGAGAGAGAGAGAGAGAGAGAGAAAGAAGTCCCCTCCCATTTATATTAAATTTTACTAAATCTTGATAGTATTTATTATCAGTTATACAATATTATGAAGGGGATTCAGTTCAATTGCTCTTTGGAGGCTTCTACTAGGAATGCACATTTGGGAGTATACAGGCAAGTTTACAACTAAGAAATCAATGACTGTGGATCTGTGACACAAAATCATGTATTCATCAATTAGAAATAAACACAAACAAAAAGATTGAATTCTACTCTTAGTAATTCGTTACTCGAATGCGAATCTCACATTCATAATTGGCACTAAGTAAAACTGCAACTGCTACCTTAGTGTCTGAACAAGTTTTAATGATCAGTAAAAATAAATACTCTCATTTGAGATTAATTCTATATTTTTAGTCTAGTTAACGAGCTAGAGCAAATGCTAGCATCGCCTCTGATTAGTTTTAGGTATTACCAAATTTACACAAAAACCTTATTTTTCACCTTTAATCTATTTATAATTCCCACTGACTTGTGGACGATATAAAACAAATATCAATGACTCCATCATTCCACACGTTAAACTGATTGAATAACACATTGAAATAATTTAATATCCTAATCAACAATTCCTCGACTTAACATTGATTTTGCTTTGACTCATTCAATAAATGGTTTGAAAAACAGATCGTTCTTTGATTCTCATCTCACATGTGTTACTCGTTAATCGATTATGCAAGTTTTTTTAATATCTTTGATGCTCTTCCCACGCACGGGTACCCTGCAATGGGAAAGGGGTTGAACGACCTCGGCGGGCTCCGCTGGCGGGACGTAAACACGGCTGGATTCCGGCGCCGGCTGACGGCTCGCTATCCTTCCGACCTCGCGGCGATACGGCGGCTCGGCGCTGCAGCAACCTCGACGCGTCGGCGACCGGAGTAGCCTTGTAGATGGACGCGGCCTCGGCTAGATCCACCGACGTGCTCGCCACTTCTCGGTTGAAACCAGTACCTAGAAGAGACCGTGAAGAGAGTCGTCGGTATTCGTTGAGGGGATAGTGTAAATAATTTTGTTCGTTTTATTTAACCTCGTACTCATAATCATCTCCCCTTACATTGTTTCTTCATAAACAATACCAAGGAGGCCAATCTTAACGTTGTTAATGGCAGAATTTGTAAAATAATCCGCAGATGCGTTTTGCCCCTTTTTCCTCAGTTAAGGGAACGTTGCCACAGTAAGGAGATATCTACAAAGCAGCGCAAGCAGTTAAGGAGGGAGAGTGGACGTTTGTCTCACCCCACAGTTGTGCATTTTGGCGATTTCCTGGCCAAAACCTCTGAGATCTATAGTATGCTTTCTACTACAACCAAAATTATTTTGGATTATCTTTGCAATGTAAAGGATATGGGAACATAGTTCCAGAATAATGTACTGCTTAATTATGTGAAAAATAAACATACATTTTTTCTATATAAACTTGGTTAAATTTTATCAATTCACAACATTGACTTAAGAAAACAGTAGCGATTACTTATATATTAATTGATAACATTTGGTATAAAGAAGCATGGTATTAATGCCATCTCGTGCCCTCTGCCAGAGAAAGTTCATATACAGTGTCCGAAGAACCGGAAAGGAAGAGTACATTTTTCGCTAGAGCACACTTCTCCCTTCGGACTCAGGCAAATGGGGCAAAGCATCTTCGTTCAAAAATTTTAACTTTCTTTTGGAAAGATCCCTCAAACTGGAAATGAAGGGATCAGAAGATCTCAACAGGTGATTAAACATGTCCTGGATTGTGTGCAGTCTTGAACATGTTCGCGATAACCCTTCTCCATACCATCTTATATTATGTGATAGATTCTAGGCATGTAATACCATGAATATTTGGAAACCTATTCCTTGGCAGTTCCCAGTGCGTACAACTAAAAAAAGGAATGCTGATGGCGTATCCACTGGATATTGCCAATAATTTTTTCTAAATCTCCTAATTATACCCTCATGTACCCTCGTTATGTCTGAGGAATCTTTAGATTTCTCAAAAAAGCGTCTTGCGGAATTACCGTCGTTGCTATTACATAATTCTGATTGGAAAGCTCTACATTCAGACACATTTTTTTCTCTGAATTGCATTTGAATACGTTTCTTGTCTGTATTCAAACTGTAGTTACAGTATTATTTCATTAAAACAATATAATACTAAGTTTATAACAATATCAATGTAATGTAAATAATTGTTGGTATATAACTTAGGAGTTGAATAGCCAAATATACCTTTTCGATCAATTGTATTTTTGATTTAATTTTTACACATTTAAAAAGTGTTAAGAAGAGTTTCTTTGATATAACGTACGTATTTGACTTTTCATCGAGCGCAACCCTTCCTGAGGACGAGTTTTAATGAGACATAGTATGTAAATATTATTTTTATGTAAAATTTTTAATGAAATAAGATGTGCATAATCCAGTCCAGAAGATGTAATATGTGCGTAAATGTTATGTTTATGTAATATTCGTAAATAGTCATAATCTGTTATAAAAATGTAAAATTTTCATTTTTTGTTATAATGTGAATTAAATTTTTTATTTCAGTAAAAAAATCAAAATTTTCCCCCTAGGAACTGCGTTGTAAAAGCAGTTTCCGTTCTCAGGACGGATCTCCACGAGTCATATTCTGTGGTCACGCGCGCTTGACGAAAAGTTAATTCTTCGTAGTTCCTAATGGGGCAAATTGGGGTATGATTTTACACCTGGATTCAAAAGAGGATAGATTCAGCTAGTAAATTAAATTAGAAATTTCGCGGAATTCCGCGAAATGACTAACTTTTATTCTACGTAAACTTAGGAGTAATTAAAATTTTTCTATTAATTTGATACATTTTAATATTTCATACGTCGGTATTATGTATTAATGCATTATAAAATACATAAAAACATTCTACAAACCTTTTGGTAGAGAATTCATACTGCCAGTTTTCTCTGCACAACTTTGTATGGCCACCACTTACGAACAAAGATGCTCTGGCACTGCAGGTCTACCGAACCCCGCGAAGGGTAAGTTCGGGTGACTACTGTTGCCAGGGGAATTGACCCAGAGGCTCGAAGTGAGCAGAAACAGATGCTCCCAAGTAGATACTGTGTTGCAGTATGTGCAAGTAATGTGTAATACTTCAGTAAACGCGATTTAATTGTTGAGGTTTGGGCCAGGATTTCGGGAAAATGCACCACCGTGCGCCCGCCCGAATGGTCTCCAGCGCTCAACCAGAGACAACCATTTGCGGAGAACGCTGGAGCATCCACTTCTAAGCGACAGGTAGCGGGACGGTTGCGGGCTGTTGTTTTTCTATAGAACGCAGAACTAGTAGTAAAGTATTCCAGTGTGGTATCAACATTGCAAGGTGTTTGTATGAAAAAAAGACATGAGCACCACTTGCCTAGTTGTTATGGAACATGAACAGAAAGTAAACCGCACTTCGTAATCTACTAACGACCTCTCAACCTCCCTTGAGTATGTCTTTGTCACTCAGTAAATACTGATGTAATGATAGAAACGGTTGACTCTATCTCTACATTTGTCGTTTTGAAACGCAAACTGCTTTGTTTTGTTTCAATTCTATATCCAATGGCAATTTTGGTGCTTTGTGCCCTTTGACTTACTAGTGTCAGACACAGTAAGTACGGGGTCCAGGGTACGTGTGCAGTAAGCAGCACCTGCGCCCGCGCAAATTGGTTACGTGCTCGGAGGTTTTTGTAGAGATCAGTAGCAGACATGTGGGCGTCGAAGCATTCAGTTAACTCCAAGTTTCAAGGTATGTGGGCGTATTTTTTAATGCGAGGCATGTGGAGGCGATGTGCACTGTGTAATATGTGGAACCATGCAGAAAAACGGTTCTTAAATATAATAATCGGAAATATTCTCAATTAACTTGATGTTTTTTTTCTTTGTTGTAATATTTATTTTCTATACAGAATGTCCGGGGAAGAAACGTCGAAAATTGAAAAATTAATCTCTTAAGACAATTATAAGCATATTTTGTCCAATAAACCACTTGAATATTCTGAATGGGTGAGCCGCAATAAGTACTCAAAAGTTGGTTTGTAAAAATGCTTTCTAGGCCAAACTTTGAATTGCTGAAGAATAGAAACTCTCTAAAAACATGAAAATTGTTTATTATTTACAAAAGAAATTAATATATTTGATCGGAAAGAAAAATTAACCGAGAAATATAAAAGTAGTCGAATTGTGTAATAGAGGTGCTTTTTTTATTTCTGGGTTAATGTTTCTTTCGGAACGAATATAATGATTTCTTTTGTAAATAATAAACAATTTAGACGTTTTGGAGTGTTTCTATGCTTCTGCAAAGCAAATTTTTGTCTAAAAGGCATTTTTGCAAATCAAGTTTTGAGTGTTTATTGCGACTCAGCCAATCAGAATATCCAAGTAGTTTATTAGACAAAATATGCTTAAAATTGTCTTAAGAGCTTATTTTTCAATTTTCGACATTTCTTCCCCCTGATATCCTGTATATTGTGTTTTATCAACAAACACGTAATTTTTTTCACATTTGCCCAATTTTTGGTCAATCTAGTTCAATGCAAATGAGGCTTCCAGAACTCCGTTCAAGGTCAAAACCTATTTTCCAATCAATTATCCTCCAATTTTTGGGGAAAATATGGAGCGGCTTTTTAGAAAAAGTCGTTAGTGTGTTTCTAAAATTGGGTTATTTTCAGTTTACTCCGAAAAACGTTTAAAATTCAAGAAACTTCCAAAAAGATCTTTTCGTGTATTTGGTTCAATACTGCTTATTTACGTACTAGTATAGAAAGTGAGTCTTGGCGTCCGAGTGAAATGTTGACGGACGAAGCGATGTAAGTCGAGTCGAGTAATTGTAAATGAGTACGCCAATAACACTTTCATACGAGTTGCGTAAATTACTTTTGTGTTTGATTTCATGGAATCTTACACTTTTTATTATTTGTTATCATTTTAAATATGCGTGTCGTCCCCACACATTGACTCATGTCTCATTGTCAGTGTTTTGTTTACTTTACAGTACCCAGTAGTTTTATATGGCCATTCTTTGCGGTACACGTACGGGAAAGTCTATCCGTACGCCGCGTACCGCGAAGAAACACTTTCCAATCAATAAACCGTGGAGGTAAGTTCTAGTTTCAGTGCATGACTGCTGAAAATTGCATTACATAAAATACTACTATTTGAAAGTAGTGTAGCAGGCGAATATACCGAAATTAGTACATCACTGTTTTAAAAGTGAGAGTAGATTCATACTAGATCCCAACTTCGGGCGGCCAGTCCTTCCACTATACTACGTTAAACATTATAGGCCTCTTGACGTGTCAATTTAACCTTGCATTTATTTCGAGACTATACTCGATTCTCATCAATATTGTGTGTGGGCAGAAGAGCTGAATCTTCAAGCAGGCAAAAGAATATTGTAAAGAGTCTTATTTTGGGCCCATTTGCCCCTCCTTAGCATGTTTTCATGTACGTTCCCATCACGTTTCAGCATGTGGCTACGGATATTCTCCGCAAGGTCCTTACGTTCTTCGCAAGGCCGCACATATCTCTTCGCAGGCTATCAGCGTGTTTCCCGAAAGTTTCCCTACATATTTTCCCACGTGTATCTCACAAGTACGTCCGCATGTACCTTCGCAAGAACACCAAATAATTCCTCTCGACACTCAAAATATTTTCCCGCACGTGATCCCCCACGTGTTTTGTCACATGTTCACCGAATGTTTCACTCCGTATTTTCTCTTATATTCACTCCTGATTTTTCGCAGCATTACATAACTGCCTCAATACTACATATACTCCGTATATACGTACGTATACGAGAACACGTAGAACAAGTAAACTTGTGGTGCTACAAAATCGCACAGACTTTCTCGTAGTTGAGTTTTCTAATTTCCTTGGTAACGGCTAGCTTTACGATCTTGTCTCATCCTCTTCCCAGCTGTCATCTATACATTTTACATCTATACATCTATACATTTTACATTACATTTTACATTTTACTATACATCTATACATTTTACATCTATACATCTATACATCTTAATACATTTTTGAAGTTTTCTCAAGTTTTCGGTTTCCTAATGGTTAATTAGGAATCTTACTTTTAAAATATTAAAGAAGAGTAAAACCTCGTCCTAAATGGCAATTTTCATTGATAAATTTGGAGCCGGTTTCACGAAGATGGCGTGTAAACGTTACCGTCAATGCGAAATTTGAAGCTTTCTTTCACAGTATTCCTACGAGATTTCAAAGAACGTCATTTGAAGACATTTAAAGCACTTCTACTCACAGATATAATAATATATACAAATCGCTGGATATGTACATATTAACAACAAAAGAGATATTTTAAAAAATATATATTAAAAATTACATTTTTAAAAAAATACAGCAAAATTAAATTTATGCCACATACCAAAATTTAAAAAAAATTGGAGTTGTTTTCAGAAAATTGCGATTGAGTATTTGTTAAAATGCGGAATTTTCAGCTCCTTTTCACAGAAAACTTTTGAGTTTTCAAATATCTTTATATGGCATCATTTAAAGCACATGTATTTCTAAATGTAATATTGTGAACAAATCACCGCTAATGAAAATATTGAAATGAGAGGCTAGTTAAAAAAATACAATTTTGTAACTTTAAAAAAACAAAATAATAGAGCAACACGGCGTTTATATCTCATAGAAAACATTTAGCACTATCCCTACCAAAATTTTAAAGAAAAAATGAAGAGCAGTTTTTGAGAAAATCTTGTTTTTGTAATTTTTTAAAATTACAAATATTGCATGCACTATTGCACGAAAACTACTAAAATTTCCAAAACAATGTATACGACCTTCTTAAAAGAACTGTTATGCACAACAAATTTCATTTGAAGGGAAAATCTCTATCTTCAATTTTGTAGTTGTAGGAAGCCGAAAAAAATGAAACTTTTGCAATTTTCGAAAATTCGGAGTTAATGGTGAAAATCGGACCTATGCCACCTTTATAAGCGTATTTTACTCTATTCTTACAAGAAATTTGAAGAAAAAATTTGGAGCCGTTTTTTGAGAAAATTTTGAAAATATTTGGGGGGCTTCATTTAAAGTACCCCCAAATTTTAAAGAATATTTCTCAAAATTTCAAAGCTTCAACTAAAGCCAGATCGACTGGGGTTTCGTCAATTCGGAAAAGATCGCGCATGTGGTTTAGACGTTAGTTGTGTTCACTGACGGAAGGACAGACAGACAGATGGACGGTTTTGAAAAAAAAAAGCACTTTTTCGGTATCAGGGGACCCTAAAACGTATTTACGTTGAAATCTCGAAATCATCGTCATACATTAGAGGAAGTTTCTTCACATTATTGTATTTATGAGTACACGTGCTATATATGTCATAAAGTTTCTCGAAAACTCAATAGTTTTTTGTGGAAACGAGCTGAAAATTCCGCATTTTCAGAAACGCTCACCTGCCATTTTCTCGATAATGGTTCTAAATTTATTTTTCAATTTTTTCTAACGGACAGTGCTATTTGCACTATTTAACGATAACTTCAGATTAAGTTTTTCGAAAACTCAAAAGATTCCTAAAAAAAGACCTTCGATTTTCGCATTTACAGTAATGCTTAATCGCCATTTTCTTAAAAACGGCGTCAAATTATTCAATGAAAATTTCTATTTGGGATGTGGTTTTACTCTTCTTTAATATTCTTTAAGTAGTATTTCTGTTCTACTATTTTAAAACTGAAAAGTTGAGAAAATGTTTCGACATTACGTAGTTTGGGTGACAATAAATGGCAGCTGCTCAGAGAATGGAGAAAGACCTTAAAGCTAGACTAGAGCAAGGAAATGAGAAAAATTAGTTACGAGAAAGTCTGTACTATTCTGTAGCACCTCTAGTTTTCATATCCGCTGCAATTTTTATCGACCACTGCTCTTTATTCGATGTTGAGATGACGCGCCACGTTGCTATGGAGCTAAACGTGTTAACGTACTAAAATTACAAAAAGTATTTTTCACGATGGCGTCATGTTACTGTGCAAAACATTCTCACTAAGATAACGGTCAAAGGTGATCTTTGGATTTCATAACCTTGAAAAGTTCAGATAAAAAATAATTATTCATAAAAGAAATATTTGTTTTCAAAATGTTTATATTTCGTGAGCGAAATTATTGTTTCTTGCAAGGTCTCGATTATTTTCGTACCTCGACCTGGCGATCCCAGTAAAAACAATTCAATCTTGCTAGTATAAACAACAAACATTTCACGGATTTAATATAAAAATAACTTTTCTTTTTTTTAGTTCCGTCAATTACTCTCTCTAATTTCTTCGTTAGAGAATATCAAGCATTTTTTTTCGTCCACCATTGGGTCACTGGTTCACAGTTAGCCCCGCAACCCCGACACTTTACTGTCATGGTTCCTATTATCCTTATATCCTATCACAATAACAATATTATATTTCCATCAATCTCTCCCAAGATATTCGATACCATTATCCTGTTTTACTAGCTCGTCGTATAATAGGAAGCCACATCAACGAATTTATATCCGTGGGTACGCAGAACCGGCCCATACGGGAAACCGTAAATAACACTTATTATTGTAGGGACTAATTCTCATTAATTAAAATAAAAATCTGAAATTTGTTTCCATAGTTGAATAACGACAACTGCGTTTATTTCCTTGTAATTATTTAAATGATTACTTTAGCCAAAGAAAAATACAACAATCACAAATATTTTTTAAGTTAACGACACTGCTAATTAATACTAAATATTTTGAATCACTTTCTTTAATTTATTATTGGTGCACCTTCCGAAATTTACTATACTATTACTCATTATTGGATCCATTTAGCGTTGCTTCCAACCACAATCTCACAATTTTTGTCCTACAATGTATTTTAAATTTGGTCTTGTTACACAAAAACAAAAACAAAAACAAAAAAAAATTTCAACAAGTTTTATCACCTCCCTTTTTGGAGTAGCTGCTGCTGTACACTCACGGCCCATCAGTTTCCACAAACCTTCTTGCGACCGCACATTCTAATTCCATCCATTTTCTTCACGAATAACTTACCACTATGCCTCTGACAAAACTGTATATTAGAATTCACGGCGCCTACCACGCGTCTCCGTCCGTGCCTTACGACGGCTAATCATCCTCCGACAACTCCTCGACTTTTTCGAAGCGCTTCTTTTTAAAAAAAAAACAGTCGACGGTTCTCCTTACGCTGTTTATCCTTACCATTTCCAATTCCCCTCTACTAATTATACACAACTAAATGTTTTTAGAAATTCGTATCATTTCCGAAATGTCCATATATTGTTGTATTCTTTTCACTCGTACACGAATATTCTTTCAATTTCTAAATGCGATTTCTTGCCGCTCGTCATGCTTCAAAAACACTTGACGGCGCTCTCCTCCCATGGCACCATTACTAAATAACTGTTTATAATGTTTCTTTTTGCATGACGGGATCATTACATTACTGAAGTGTGCCCAACGCTTGCGTCCACAAGCAAGATCACTGACAAGCTAAATTTTCTGACGTCTCTGATGCAGTGCGTGATAAATTGCTTAGTGTAGGAATGCAAACACTTGCATTCAGGGAGACCAGCGGTTGCAATTGCCTGAGGGGGCTGTATGTTGTCGCTTTTGTTTGCGAGATGGTTCACTGAGGACCTACAAACAGTGGCGTAACCTTTTGCGTGGTGTCGTACACTTGCCCAGGAGGGGCAAGATTTGTAGGCAAAGGAAGGGGCGGGTTTGCTCAACCGCACTCCGTCTTTGTACTCGAGTGAAATGCCCCGTACTCTTAAAAACGAGCCTTTTAGTTCATTTGGCTTTTCAATTAGACATGAAAGTAGTAAAGGTCGAATTTTCATGACAGTTTTTTTTCTTTTCCTTCATACTTTCCGTAATACCCTCTTTTAATTCGAGCTTCTGTCTTATCATCCTTTATTGTCTTCTTCCTTATTTCGTCTTCTCTATTTACAAAACATTATTTATATTTGGTCACATCAACCTATATAAATGTTAGTGGTCATATTTGTTTTCCTATTTATTTATTTATTTATTTGTTTATTTATTTATTCATGTATAATTTTTATTCATTGACGATTTTTTTTATTTATCTTACTTAATTCCCGTCTTTGTGTCATCATTTTTTCATCCAATGCATGCTTTCTCCAATTTTCCCTCTCTTATTCCTAAATTTTCTTTCGTTTCGTATTTTAGTTTCTCCATGTATTTTTTCTCTTTTTAATTTTTTTCTCTCATCATGTCATGTGTCATACGAGGGTCAAATGTTCAAAAGGGGACAATTGAAGCCCCTTGGAGCACAAGAAACAAAAAAAAGAACTTTTTAAGTTAAGAAGGGTCTGTTTATTTAAAACCTCTCCCTTTATTCCTAAAAAAATGACTGTTGTATTGGAATATTATAATCTTTCAAACACCTAAGAAGTAAATCACAAATTTCGACCATTAACGTTTACTTTCAAAAAATCAAAAGAGAAATAAATTGCACAAACATAAAAGTTAACAATTACAAAAAAATAACATAATCAACGCGTGTGAACAATAAAAAGAAAGATGTTTTTAGGTGGATACGCCGATGCAGCTTACTTGGCATACTGTAGAGCAGGCGAGTCAAACCGCGCCCGCACGGGCTACTTGCCCGCCTGGGAAGCCCAACGCTCCTGCGGGCACGGGCAGCTTCCCCTCACTCCTCACACACTTCCCCTCCAAAAGGGGTGTACATGCACACGCTGAAGCCGCGCGAGGCAGTGAACAGTGGCTTCATACGAAAATATGTTTGCCAGATTTTTTGTATCAAATAACCGAGAATTGTATTATGTTTAAATTCTTCACTACGTATTACTATTTGATGTTTATTTTCTTACTAAATTCTCCCATATAAAGATCTTTGATAAGTGACCGGAATATGAATGGTGAATTCTTTCTTTGTTTTCATTTTTTGTTGTGTTATTAAATCATTCAGTTATTAATTGTATTTCGCAATAATGTGGAATAAATTAAGACTGTAAGTTAACAATTATCGCTTACGGACGGACATCCCTTTTATCAGACAAGAATATTTGCCTGTAAAACCTTCTAACCGTAGAAAGTTCATGCGTTTATATCACTCTTAAGTAAATAGGATTACAAAATCAAGATACTTTTGATTTAATATTTTAAAATTTTTTACTCAACTGAGAATTTGAAGTCGGATTGATTTATTATGTTATTTTAACGGATCGTTTATACTTGCTTTAACGAGAAAATAGTAATTAATGTAGCTAAATTTGTGACAATAACTTTCAAGTAACTTCTCCTAAAAACTGTCATGGGTCAGGTATCCAGCAACGTACCGCCATTCCGTAGCATTGTTCAACCATTACTTTTAAATCTCGCGCCAATTTCTCTGGACGCAGTGCCCACGAGCTCTAGTTAGCTTGTTACCTTGGCCGCGACCAGGACATGCCTGCTGTAGGGCAATGCCACCAGAAATGAAGCAGGCAAGAAAACGAGGTCGAGGTCGAATTAGCGGGCGAATCTATCTGTGAAATTTTTGTGCGTGTTAATTGTCGTAACGTTGTTGTATATACATTTTTTATTTATTGTTTTATTTGATGATATTTAGATAGTTACATTCACTCTACATATGTTTGTTGACTTACTAACTAAACTAAAATTAATCTTATAGCTAGCATTGCGGTTGAAGAAACCTAATGGACACCTCTAATCGGGATCCATTTCGAAAAATTGTTTTAGGATTATGTGTAAAGGGTACTTATTTTTGATTCTTGTGGAATAGAAGGGGTTTCTGGCTAGGTTGAATCCGGTTGAATTTGGTATCTGCAGTAGGTTGGAGTAGAATTGGGTGGATAGGTATAGGATGTGCTTCGTTATGAGTTGGAGATTGAATTCTTTATGGAGCTGTGCATTAGATACGAACCATGGTGCGTTGGTAATTGTCCTTAGGAACTGATTTCGGATAATTTGGATTTTAATAAGATTGTTCCTAGCTGCATTTAGCCATATTGGACATGCATACAGTAGGATGGGTCTAACTATTGTTTTATATATAGAATGCGGTGTCATATGGTAGATGGCTGTTTCTGTTGATTAATGGTTTTAATTGTAGTAGTTTGTTTTTAGACTGTATTACTTTATTGTCAATGTGATTTTTCCAGTTTAGTTCGTATCGATGTTTAGATTTAAGTATTTTATTGGCTTGTTTGACATTGTGTATACTATTCGTTTGAAAAGTGGCCCATTTCTGCGAGTTCTCCTTCAAAATCCTATTTACAGTACTGAATGTCGTGTTAAGAAAGCTTCGTGACTTGCACTTGACCTTCAATCGGTAGCAGCGAGCGCCGTGTAATACTTATCGGTTTTCACGCAAGTAAGAAATGGAAAATACAAATTGGCCACATTGTAGCTCCTTTTCTGTTAAGTTAGTTAATTTAACAATCTATTTTTAAAATTATTATTGTAACCAAAGTAAAAAATATGTACTGTAAGTTTATGAATTTTATTTTCATTGCGTTTCTGGGTTCGTTTCATTCAAAATATGTGATTTCACTTGTTTATATTATGGAACTCATTTAAGTTTAATGTTTTCCTCAGTGCAATAAACATGTTTGTTCGTGATTTTCCGGCTTAGTCGATAATATATCTTACGTAATAATTATCAATTGTATTACAGTTCCTATCAAAATTACTTAACAGAATTTCGTTTTCCGGGTGCCCTTTATATTGTCCCATTTGATGACAGTGATTCATTTCCATCTGTTGGCTGCTCCGAAGGGGCAGTTTCTTAAGTATCTACCTCTTTCTCGTTTCCACAGAGCCGTCGTCAACGTGGTAGACCACCGGCATCCTATGACCATGAGAGGGGAAATCAAGGGGAAAGACGGGGAAGATGCGACGTGCTTCGCGTGGCTCATTCAGTTGCCTTCACTCCTACTACGTTCTTCGCAAGGTAGATCCGGAAATCCTCGAAAGGAAGCAACCGGCTGCGACAGCTCTGCCTCTGCAGCGTGACTGCGAGGTTCTAGGGTTAAAATCCCGACGGTGGACCATTTTCTACTCTAGATACACATCTGGATAATTGTACCTACTGCCTGGAGGAGGATTCCAGGACCCAGCTGCTCTGGTCTGCAGTTTTCTGTGGTTTCTGCGATCAATACTAGGCAAATGCTGGAACAGTACCCTAACTAACAGGCCAAGGACTGCATGCGATGTTCCCTTTCTCACTCGTCCCCTCCTCTTCTTTGGCAATCGCACTCTTGCGTGCGCCTCACCATCACCCACGGGAGCTTAGTCGGAAGCACAGAACTTGTCCCGGCTGGCGCGGTGCCCCGCCAAGGAATATTCCTGGGGGGCGAAATCAACCGCAAACCGAAGTGTAGATCGGCGCCATGTCTTACGCACGGCTTACGTGTCTTACCAAATACGGAAATAATAGCGGTAAATGTATTTATACCGGTATAGAAGTACCTTTCCCTCTATAATACCTTTATTAGAAACACCTTTAAAAATACCGGTAAACGACATCAAATACCGTTATTTTTAGAGGTATTTTACCTTTATCCGACGTCTGTACAGGTAAAATATCTCTATTTAAAGGTATCTCCTTCATGAGAAAATACCGGCATTTCAATAGAATCTTACCGGTATTTTGGAGAAATCATTGCGACTTCATCGCTGAGATGACTGAGATGACTCAGAGCTTCTGAGCATTTTGTTTCCGACAGTTTCCACGTCACCTGTCTTTCCCGTTTGTAGTGCATCTTTTATACCGGGACGTGGGAATGTTCCTCCAACCTTCTTCGTGAGATCCGTAGCTGACGTACATGTCGGCTTCCGGGCAATTTTTTCCCTCCAAGAATCTCCCGTAGCGGGGCACCGCCCCAGCCGGAACAAACTTAAAGTTCTTAACTGGTCTTCAGACAATTGTGGTAGTGTAGTGAATGTGAGCGTGAATGAGTTAGGAGAGATTATGACAAAGAAGATCAAGGGACAAGGAAAGATCGCGTGCGGCCCATAGTCGTTTGATAGGGTAGTACTCCCGCATTCTCCTGGAATTGATCGTGAAATCCCCGAAAACCACCTATGAGAGCAGCCGGCCTCTAGGATTCTCCTGCAGATAGCGACTCAATTCGCCCTAGCTAAATGAAGCTCTTCATCACGTTGGGATTCGAACTCTACAACCTCCAGGTCAGAATCGCATCAGAGTAAGCGGCATTGCTGGTTCTGAGCTCAGCCTAACTTTTTCTAACTTAATTACATTTTCACAATCGTATTTATAAACGTTTCTTCTTTTATAAATCGTTTAAACAATGGTTTATAAACGTATTAATACCAAATGTCAAATACGTTTTAAAACTTTTGAGTTACAATGAATCATTCCAAAGCAGTAGATATTTGTGAAACAGAATCGAAAAATGAAGAATATTTCCAAACAGTATATATTCCCCTTCCCGCGTGAAGAAATAAACGTCCGTTCTTGGAACCGCCGGGTTAGCAGCTTGGAACCGCCGGTTATGCAACGCCACCATTACGTAATCAGCTTAGCTTCCGGAGGTCAGTGTTTCGAACCACGAACGAGTACAGTTTGGCTCTAAACTTTGGGTTTCGCTCAGAGGACAATGCACTCGACATATTCGAGGTTATCAATCTTTTCGCAGTTTGAAGCATTGAAATGTGAGCGACGGATGTTTGATAGTTGACTCAAGCAAATTTTCTGCCGAGTGTATATTGAGTGCGAGAGAGAGAGAGAGAGAGAGAGAGAGAGAGAGAGAGAGAGAAAGAGAGAGAACCTGAGTGGACGCACGCGCACGTGTGCCTTGCGCGTGCGTGTACGCAAGTGTGGGCGGGTGGGCGTGCATGATTTTTTATTTTATTAAAAAGCATTTCCCAAAATGATGAAAGAAAAGGAAGTTATTTTCTCTGTGTGAATGGTGTGTAGGACAATATTTTCCATTGAAAATTTCGAAAAATCAGGGATTTCAACGAACATGAGAATTTCACCATTCTCTTAAACGTCATTTACGCTATCCGAAAACAAAGTTCAATAAAAAAATGGTACCGTTTTTGAGAAAATTTTGAAAATGTTTTTGAAGCTTCGTGTATAGTACCCACAAAAATCAAAATATAAGCTTGAAACGCCCAAAGCCTGGAGTTCCTTCAGATCGATCGGAGAATATCAATTTTGGAAATAATCGGCTGAACGGGTTGGGAGGTAGCGATGACCACGGACAGACGGAGGGATGGACGTTTTGGCGTCAATAGATTTTTCAGTATTAAGGACCCATAAGACATGGATTCTAGTTACAGCACGTGTTAGAGGAAGTATTTCACACCATATAAGAACATGATTTATCTACTTTTTCGTTACCAGGGTCCAACAGTAAGAGTTTTTTCTGTCGAAAATTCGCCGTTTTCCGGCACACGATTACAATAGTTTCTCTTCTTAGTCGTAAGAGACCGGGAGCGGTAGCTCAGTGCATCAACGGATGCCACTGCAGCGCCTCTAACCGGGAGGTCCTAGGTTCGAGTCCTGACGGCGCGGCGGCAGGATTTTCGACACTAGCTTTTCAGCTAGGTCGAATTGAGTCGCTGTCTGGAGGAGAATTCTAGCGGCCGGCTGCTCTGATTGGTAGTTTCCCGAGGTTTCTCCGATCAACACCAGGCGAATGCTGGAGCAGTACCCTAAGAAACGGGCCACGGACCGCGCACAATCTTTACTTCCTCTTCCTTGTCCTATCCTCTCCCCTTACACACACACTTACACTAACATGCACTACACTACCACATATTCCAGGAGATCGGTCGGGGGCTTAGAGATTGTCCCGACTGGGGCGATGCCCCGCTGATGGGAGAGTCCTGGTTAGGGGGAAACCCCACTAGCCGACGGTAGGTCGGCGCCGGATCTCGCCATCGAGCGGGGGAAGATCACCGCCAACTCCCGCGAAAAAAAAGTGCACTACACTAACGGGACTAATGACCAAAGCAGTTGACGCGCCCGGAAACACGAAAAAATCAATCAATCAATACATTCGTAAGGGTGAGAATATAAAAAAACATAAGTAAAGGATTTAATCTTTTTGCCGTTACCAATCTGCTATATCGAAGGAGTGGAGAAAGATGTTTGGTAGGAAGTAATAAACGTCAATACGAAATTGCGAATGAAAGACAAAGCAATTTTAAATTATTTTGATTCTTTTTTTTTTTTTTTTTTTTTTTTTTCAAGACGGCTTGAGTTCGAGAAATATGCGCTTTAATTTCCACATCGTTCTCTTTTAGGTGGCTCAGGGCTGAAGTCACTGCAACTGATGTTACTTTTACTACATCCGCTATATGGATTTCAGTTGGTATCTGGAGGACATTTCTAGCGTCCGGCTGCTCCGACCGGTAGTTTTTCTTGGTTTCATCGATCAACATCACGTGAATACCGGAGCAGTAGCTTAACAAATGGGCAACGGGCCGCGCACTATATTTCCTTCCTCTTCCTTGGCCTATCCTCATCCCTTACTTACACACTCTTACACTTATATGCATTACACTACTACATGCCGGAAGACCAGTCGGGAGCTTGGAGTTTCTCCCGGCTGGGGCGGTGCCTTGCAGGTGGAAGATACCTGGTTGACGAAAACCCCTGCAAGCCGAGCGTAGGTCTGCGCAAAATGTCTCCATTCTGCGGGGGGAGATCATCTCCATCTTGTGCGATAAAAAATGCATTACACTCTCGGGACTAATGAATTTAGCAGTTGAGGCGCCCGGAATCACTAATCAATCAGTCGTACGGGTATTGCTTGAACTTTTCAATTTAGATGTCACTTTAGACATTAATTGCCTTGATGTCGAGTTATATTTTTATGTTTTGAGTTGTCAAAATGAGTGGCTTTCGTAAAAGAACACTGGATAAAGGATCCCATTATAGAAGTGTCGCATGTTTGAAACCGTGAAACAAGTATAAAAGAAAGCAAATGATGGAACGCTATCATCTCTGACTAAACAGATTAGAGAATGTGTGTCTAGTTCAAGGTTACGACTTGTCAACTGCATACTTCGTGACCAGCCCTTATCTTTATAGTTTTTTTGTTTCTTCTGTAGACTTTGTGCTCTAAGCTTTCTTAACCCT
The DNA here is from genome assembly GCA_011170035.1 of Teleogryllus occipitalis. Lineage (NCBI taxonomy): Eukaryota > Metazoa > Arthropoda > Insecta > Orthoptera > Gryllidae > Teleogryllus > Teleogryllus occipitalis. Next base: position 763,521 of record BLKR01000075.1, on the reverse strand, counting down.
TTAATGGAATTTTATCTTTGATAACTCCAATCTTTAAAGACTTAAGGAAATTACACTTTCAAGGTATCGCTTTTAATCTTTACAATCATATCTATTCAGTTTCATTTGACTGCTGAATCAGGTAGTATTACAATAAATGAACAGCTTTGAAACCATTTTTCAGTCTGAATTCGAGATTTTATTGTGAGAGGAAATGAAGTAAACATCAGTCCTGAGGAAACTTGTTCAAGTAAATTTCATAAATGGAAATTTTTTATTGCAATATCTATGCTAGATTGTGTAAATTATAAAACATTTTATTTTAAATATTTGTGTTATTTATTTTCTAAATTATATTAATTTCTTATCTGCTAAAAGCAATAAGAAGTAGATTAAAATTACTGCATTTTAAGGAAGAATTTTCTAAATATAGATCTGCCGTTTGGGGATATTTTGATTCAACAGGCGTTCTTAATGAATCATACAGCGACAGAGAGAAATAATGAAAATCGTATTTGTTGAGAAGTTATTCGAACGTCATAGGCGAAAACACGTCATAGAAAACAAGAATGTCGCGACAAAATCATGGTCACGACAGTGATAATGAAGAACATTAGGAAGCAGTTGGAAAATACGAACTTCCCTTCTCCTGTTGCTAAGACATTTAGTCCAAGAGAAAGCAAGGAAATACAATCATGCCACGAGAAGAAAACATCTGTTAAGTACTGTCGTTACTCGGTTCTGCGAAAATGACCCTTCGAAGTGAAAATGAGAGAGAGTAAAAATTTTGCTTAACATTTTTCTTTGAAAAACCGACGAAAACACAGATATAAATTCCGTCATCATGGGCATTTCTTGTTCAGTATTCGTTAGATTGTGCAAGAGAACCTAGTTGATAAAATTTTGCTCTAGTTTTATTTTTTATAGATTCTGCCAGCTAATGTTTAGAGAATATTGAGTCTGATTTAGACTAATGTAAAAATCATTCAGAAAATGAAATATAAAATATTGTAGAGTATCCTTCCCTTAAAAGTAAGAAGAAAAGTTAAAAGGCTTTTATTGCAGAGAGAGAGAATCGCATAAAGGTCCTACGTATGGGGGTTGTTGTATTTACGTTAGAAATAATATTGATTCTATCCCCTTGGCGGAATTAAATGTGTATTCCATTGAAAATATTTTCGAAATTTCTGTTGTATATCTTACTTTACTAAAAGTGATAATACTTTGCATCTACAGACCTCCAACAAAGAGAACTGCAGATTATATTTTGTTCTTAGAAAACCTGGAGATAACACTTAACAAAGTCAGCAATCGCTCTTTTGAATCCATTGTTGTATGCGGAGATTTCAACATTGATTTTTTGGTCGAATCTTGCGAGAAAGAAAAGTTTCTCAATTTAATTAATTCCTTCAATTTAGGCATTACAATTAATGTGCCTACACGGATCTCACAAAATTCGATGAAGGCAATTGATCAAATTATAATTAACAAAACTACTACTCGATATGAAGTTGAAACAAAAGATTTAGGATACAGTGACCACGATGCACAAATTCTTACCATTATAAGAAATACGATCACTGACACAATAAATAATACACGTATGACTAGATTGTTTACAAAAAGTAAAATAAAATTATTCATTGATTACTTGATGCAGGAGTCATGGAAAGCGGTTTATAAAACTGTTGATACAAATGACAAATATAATTCTTTTTTTTTTCTTCTCTTTAATTTCATTTTAACACTTGCTTTCCTATTCAAAAAAGAAAATTAAATATTTCACGGAAAAGCAATTCTTGGATAACACAAGGGATTAGGACATCTTGTAAAAACAAGCGAATTCTTTCTTTCATTTCTAAACGTCATAAAGTATCTCAAGATTTCCTCATCTACTTTAAAAAATACAAATCGTTGTTAAGAAAAGTCATAAGGCAGGCTAAAATCATGAAAAACGATCAGGATATTTTGAACTCAAATAATAAAACAAAAGCAATGTGAAATATAATAAAAAATACTACCAAATCAACTAGAAACCCCGTAGAGAATGTTGTTTTAAAATATAACGATATAAATGTGAACGATCCGGCAACAGTGGCTAGTCTTTTTAACCAATACTTTTCGAGAATTGCTGCCGATCTCACTAAGGGTCTTCAGGCACAAAATAAAAAACAGACAGTTCACCCAAAATTTTAGACACGATGTTCGTTTCCGAAACTTCTTTCTATGAAATTCTCAAAATAATCGGTAAAATAAAAAATAAATATTCGTCCGGTTTAGATGAATTCCCGGATTCTTTGTTAAAGACCTGTGCGTATGCCATTATACACCCGTTAACTCACATATTTAATTCATCGTCATACACCGGAACGTTTCCAGATATTTTCAAAACAGCAAAAATTAAGCCGCTCTTCAAAAAAGGCAACAAAAATGAAATTCAAAATTATCGGCCCATTTCTCTTCTATCAGTTTTTTCAAAAATATTAGAGATACTTTTTTACGTACGAATGGAAACCTTTCTCAGTAAACACGACGCGCTTTCAGATTGCCAACATGGATTTAGAAAATCAAAATCAATGGAAACAGCTATATTTTCTTTTCTTAAAGATGTCGCATCATCATTGGATCAAAACGAGGCACCTATTGGATTATTTTTAGATCTCTCAAAAGCTTTTGACGTCATTGATCATGACATTTTACTTTCCAAATTACCTACATATGGAATTCGTGGTATTGCTCTAGATTGGTTATGTTCGTACCTTAAACAACGATCCCAGAGAGTTGAAATATCTTACTGGAATGATGGAACATTACGTACGCACCTTTCCGACTCTTTGCCCATTGCACGTGGAGTTCCTCAAGGATCGATTTTAGGCCCTATTCTGTTCCTACTTAACGTAAACGATATGCCCTCGACGATTCGAAACGGAAGAACGGTTCTCTTTGCGGATGATACGAACATCCTTTGCAATAAAGAAACCGTAAATAGTACAATATCAGATGTTTCAAATTGGTTCCGAAATAACAAATTAATAGTAAACGAAAAGAAAACGGTTTTAATGCACTTTTCCATTTCAAATAAACAATTCTGTGCTCCATTGAAAATGAACAGTGTACCATTGACTCATGTTAATGCAACAAAATTTTTAGGTCTCTCAATTCAGTCAAACCTTAAATGGAACGTCCATTTAAATGAATTGAACACAAAATTAAGCTCATTATGCTACGCGTTCAGAATTCTTGCAAATTCAGTCAGCCTTCATACTGCTCGTTGTGTATACTTCGCGAATGTTCATTCCCGCCTTAGATATGGCATAATATTCTGGGGAAATACATCTTATAGCTCCCAGACTTTTAGATTACAAAAACGAATTGTACGAATAATAACCAAATCCCACCCACGTGATTCTTGTAAGCCTCTCTTCATTAATCTAGGAATTTTACCATTACCATGTCTGTTTATTTACGAATCAGTGGTTTTTGTCAAAAATGACTTGCTTAATGGCGGGAATATATTTTCAGAAAATGCCGATGTCTATTACTATAACACTCGACGTAGAAATCATATTCATCAGGTGACAGTATCAACAGCTCATTACAAAAAATTCAAATACAATACATGTACATTATTTTACAACACTTTGCCAGATGACATTAAACGATTAAATTCGATAGAAAAGTTTAAATCCCAAGTGAAATCGTTTCTGCTGGATAACTGCTTCTATACAATTAGAGACTATACTGAGCATCACAAGAAAAGTAACATTAATTTTAACAATGATACGTAATGCATTATTTACCATTTGGACTGTATAAATGTGTATAAACAACCTGTAACAACTATTGCCTCTGGGTCAATGACCCCTATCTCGTTTAGGTTTTTCGTCCAGTTTCCCTGATCCATCGAGCAAATGCTGAGATGGCCCTTTGTTTTGCCTCTGGACATAAATGTAACTTCATTTTCTGTGCACGTCTTGTAGAATTCAGTGGGAAATACAATTATTCAAATTATCGTTTCCATGTTGTCGCGGCAGGAAGTATTATTCCGAAGGACAACATGGATAAGTGCCAAAATTTATTGCTTATTTATCCTTGAAAATAGATTTTATTACATGGGAGTTTTTTTAAATTTAAGTAGTATATGACTTAGTGTAGGGATCACAGAATTTTGAAAATGTGCACAAAATTCACTTTTCCCCATAGCACGCCATACGCAGTTTTAACTGTTTTTTGACGTAAAATAAATAAATAAATAAGTAATCCTTTGAAGTAAAAACTGCTAGATAGTTATTTGCTTTAAGTCCTGAACTTTCGATCTTTCATTATATCTATGAAAATTTAATCGTCTTTTAATAATTTGTTTGAAGCCAATTACACATTCCCTTGTCTTTAGTAGAAAACGTCTGTTTTGCAGAAATTTTCAGAAATTAAGACTCGAAAAATTGTGATAAAAAGTATGATTGTAAAATTTCATGAATTGTGGCGTGTTACAAATTTCAAATCATTTAATAAATTACATAAATGTAATTGAAGTAAACAAATAATTCAATAAGTTATCCATTTTTATAAAGAAAGCAATATAATAAGTGTTATTTTATTTACACATCAGGCTTAAAGTTGATTTGTATAATAAATTGGAGTAAACGCAGATTTAATGGAGTGACACCAACGAAGATATTTTGCTGATTTAAAATAGATTTTATGAATATCTTTTGGGCAGGGAATGACCACCTTCAAAGCGAAACCGAGTTCGACAGTTGATAAGTTGTTAGACCTTTTAAATAATTTATCTCTTTCGCACACATATGGATTCTGTTCAAAAATTAATGCTAGCTCGCATGCTTAAAAATTACACTAGGGAACAAGATTTTTACCTCCAGCAAGATAGAGTAGGCAACATACTTCGTTTTATACGTTGATTATGAATATCACATTAAAATGTCACGTCCCAGTTTTTAATTACACTGTATCATTATACCGTATACCGTATTTTGCTATTTATGCAAATACATTTAAATTGCACCTGTAAAATATGTAGAATCAATACGCATAAAATGTATTTAAAAATTAAGTATTTGTTCAGTTCATTTATGCCACTTTCATGACATACCAACAAATTTGCTTTCATGTTTTTTTTACCTTCTGTATTAGAAGATTGCCGTTTTGATTCTCGCGTTTGGTAGCAGCGCTCAATTACTTAGGACTTAGTGGTCTTAGGAGGTCTTAGTGGATGTTTTGAAATCAATCCACGTGTACCATCACATTTCCTACTGCACATCAGCTACCGAAAGGAATTATTTTAGCCCCTTACCTTATCGCAAGTATACAAGTGTCCAAATGATGAGGTGGCAGATTTGTAACGAATTTTCGACAAAAACTCTCATTGCCGGGACCGAGTAACGAAAAAGTAGATAAATCCATTTGCTAAATATAGAAAAAAGTTCTCTAACACGTGGTGTCGCTAGGATCCATGTTTTGTGCGTCCTTCACACCGCAAAATCGATTGACGGCAAAACGTCTCTGTCTGTCTGTCCGTCTGTGAACAACGCTAGCGCATAATCCGTTCAACCGAATTTCTTCAAAATTGATATTCCGCAATCGTTCTGGATGATGTCGCAGCTCCTGGAATTTGAAACGGATATTTAATTTTGGGGGGTACTTTACATCATGACCCGCGAACATTTTCAAAATTTCCCAAAAAATTTCTCCAAATTTTTTGATTAAATTTTCTTGTTGAGCCAGCTCCTCATCGTCCATGTAAAAACTATAAATGCTAAAAGGCCTAATCATGAGAAAACGGACGGCAACCGGAGACGAATAAGGCAAAGGAAATGGATAATGAATTTGGAACATGGAATATTCAAGGTCTGTGAAATAAGAAACTGGAGTTAATTAAGGAACTTACAGATTTAAATAGAGATATTACACGTTTAAGTGAGTTAAGAAAAAGGGCTCGGGTAAAGGGCTCGGGTTAAAAGGGCTCGGATATATTGGACCCTATGTTCATATACGGAGCGGAGAACCAAAACATCAGAGGGGCAGTAAAGGGATTTCCACTCATAAAAAATAAATTCAGAAACCGTATTAAAAGTGAAGAAGCAATATACGAGCAGCTAATTAAAGTAAATTTAGATTTTATATATAAAATGACGATTTTTGACGTGTGTGCGCCAAATGAAAATGAAGATACTAGTACTTTAGAGGAATTTTATTCAGAAATAGATGGGGTAATCAGTGAATGTGGGGTAAATAAATAACGTATTTTCTTGGGCGATTTTAATGCTAGAGTGGGAAAATATGTGATCTCAAAAGTCGTACCGGGAGCGGTAACTCAGTCCATCAACTAATGTTACTGCAAAGCCTCTGACCGGGAGGTCCAAGATTCGAGTCCTGACGGCGGGAGGATTTTCGACACTAGTTTTTCAGTTAGGTCGAATTCAGTCGCTGTCTGGAGGAGAATTCTAGCGGCCGGCTGCTCTGGTCGGTAGTTTTCCGTGGTTTCCGAATGCCGGAGCAGTACCCAACCAAACGGGTCACGGATCACGCGCGATCTTTCCTTCCTCTTCCTTGTCCTGTCCTATCCTCTCCCCTTGCACACACACTTATACTAACGTGCACTACACTACCACATATTTCGGGAGACTGGTCGGGAGCTTAGAGCTTGTCCCGGCTGGGACGGTGCCCCGCTGGTGGGAGAGTCCTGGTTAGGGGGAAACCCCACTAGCCGACGGTAGGTCGGCTCCGGATCTCGCCATCCAGCGGGGGAAGATCACCATCTACCGAGAAAAAAATGCACTACACTAACGGGAGTAATGACCAAAGCAGTTGATGCGCCCGAAAACACGAAAACATCAATCAACCAATCAAAAGTCGTTGGACAACATGGAGAAGAAGTGGAAAATTCGCATGGAAGAAGATTGATTCAAATATGTGAATAACATGGACTTATAATTAGAAACTGTCACTTCCAACATAAAGATAAGTATGTGTTTACTTGAGAAGATAAGGTAAGAGGAAGGAGGTCTGTGATCGATTACGCATTCACCAGACAGTAATTTAACTGGTAAAGTAATGGATGTCAGAGCACACAGAGGCCCAGAATGTAGATCCAACCATTATTTAGTGAAGGTCAAACTTATATTTCTTCCTATAAGACAAAAAGAAATGGAGATCAGAGAACATAAGGAAGACAAAAATGTAAATAGTGAAAGTAGGAAATATAATGTAGAGGATCTATCAGAACCAAATATACGATATTTATTTCAAAACAGATTGGATAATTTACTGAATGAAGACATAGTTGGATCAAATAAGGAGATATATGAACACCTCAAAGATAGTCTACATGAAGCGGCTAAAGAAGCACTTGGAGAAATACCTTTAAATAAGAAAAAGAGGGGGAGGAGCTATTGAATGACTCAAAACCTGGAGCGGGAAATAGAGGAGAGTAGAGGAGAAGAAGATGAAGTATGAAGCATGGTTGAGTAACAAGAAAGCAGAAAATATGGAGGAATATAAATTTCAAAGAAATAGAGTTAGAAACATGATAAGGAAAGAAACACAACAATCGTAGGAGTGGAAATGTCAAGAAGTAGAAATGTACATGGGTGGAACTAAAACAAGAGAAATTGAGAAGCTCATAAAACAGGTCAAATCTTTCCAAATGGAAAAGTCCGCATACAAAGTATATCTGTAAGTAAATGGGAAGAGTACTTTAGAAAATTATTAAATGAAGGATGATCAGATGTTTTTGGAACTATAGAAAGGGAAAAATGTCTCCAGCCAGAGAAATTACAGTAACCGACGAGAAGGTTAAGAGATGTATCAAAGAAATGGACGGCGATAAGGCTCCTGGTCCAGGAGAAATCCCAATAGAATTGATCACGAATGGAATACCAAAGCTAGTGTGGATGTCGATAAAGCTAATTAACAGGTGTATAATTACAGGCGATATACCAGGAGACTGGAAAATGGCTTATATAACACCAAGATATACGAAAAGAAGGAAAGACATGTGTAAAAATAATAGAGGGATAGCAGTCACAAACACGTTCAGGAAGAATGTTAAGAGCATTAATAGAAGAGAATTACAAGGAGTTCGAAGAAGAACAAAGGGATTTTAGGGCTATCTTGTAATCTGTTTTGTCAGGTGATGCAAAAAAAAATGGCAATCAGGGAGAGAACTTCATATGGTCTTCCTTGATATAGCAAAGGCCTATGACAGTGTGACAATCAAAAATATGGCAAGTTACGAAAAAAAGTAATGTAAATGAAATCTTAATAAATGTTGTTAAGGAATTGTTAGAACAAAAAGGAAAAGTGAAAGTTGTAAAACAGATGACCCAAACATTTCCTATATCAAAAGGGCTACGGCAAGGATGTTGTTTATCACCTACCCTCTTTAAAATATATGTTAATGCCGTGTTACAGGTATTGAAAAGAAAATGAGCTGGGGTGTGAATACTTGATGATAACACAACACTATATACCCTACAATTTGTTGATCAGGTGCTGATGACGCAAGAACAGAAAGACACTGAATATATGACTAGGAAGATAAACGAAAAGTATGAGAAATGGGGACTAAGTCTCAACCTAGAAAAAACAGTATACTGAACACTAGGCAATACACATAACATATTGACTAAGGAAACTGGCGAAAAAATAAGAACAGCAGATGACATAAAGTAGTTGGGAATAACAATAGGGAAACAGGGTTTTTACGGAAAGGAATGTAAAAACCGGCTCATTAAAGGAAGAAAAATTTTACGAGCCCTAAATCCAGTGATCTGGGATCCAAATATAAGCAGGAAAACGAAAATTAGAATATATAAATGTATGATTGAAAGTGTTACATTGCATGGAGCAGAAATATGGCTACCTGCAGAACAACAGAAAATGAAATTGAGAGTCCTGGGAAAGTATTTCCTCAGAAGAGCGGCAGCAATATCTAGAAGGGAAAGAATTAGAAATGAACAGGTTAAGGAGATAATGAACCTGTAACATATTACAGAGGAAATTGAAAAGAAACAACACACTTGGTTTGGACATGTACAGCGAATGGACGAGAAAAGACTACCCAAAAGATCATTAAAATGGCAACCAAGTGAAAGGGTAAAACGAGGAAGATCAAAACCAGTGTGCAGTGACCGGATCAGAAAGATAATCGAGAAGTGAAAATGACCTCCTGATTCCTGGGAGAACAGAGAAGACTGGAAGAGATTAGGCGCCGGAAGACCGAAGTAGCGGCTATGAAACCGGCAGCAAGAAGAAGAAGAAATTTTGTTGTCGGATATGGTGCGAAGGACGTTTAAAAGAATGGTGCAGGTATCATTTTCCTTGACATCCCTAATTTTTTGGAATTTACAACAAAATTAAACTACAAACAAAATTGAAGAGAGATTTTTGACTCAGCCAGAGTCTGTTGAGAAACAAGCTATTTAAAAAGGTCATGTACACTTTTTTTGAATAAACGAGTAGTTTTTGCGTAATTTGCGCTCGAAATTTAAGATTATTTTTTCAAAAACCGCTCAAAATTTTTTCTTTAAATTTCCTCCACACATGTAATAAGGGACGGTAAGAAATACGGTCAATACCCTCATTTTCGCGTATTGCTCGGTTTTTCCAAACTTGCCAAAAAAATTCAAAACTACAAAATTGAAGGTAAAGATTTTTGCGTCACACAAAGTCTGTTGTACAAAATTAACTCTTTGAAAGATTATGTACAATTTTTGAAAAAACGAGTAGTTTTTGAAAAATTTCTGCTTGAAATTAATGAAATATTTACAGGTTTCACACCAACTTCCGGCCACGAGAAAAATTGAGTGAATGATATGAAAAATAATTAATTTAATTTTAATTATAATTTACTATTCAAAATGCCAATATTCTATTTCGTTTTCTCGTTTGTTTGTTTTTCTTTCTTTTTACTGAATTTGCATTCTCAATGCATAATTGATGTACTATTACTTTTTAAGCAATCCACAAAGCTTAATAGACATTTCGCAACAATGCCGCATCGATATTTGAGAAGCTAATTGTTGTCGAATGGCGGTGATAAGATACAGCCGTTTTATTTAGTCGATACGGTGTTTCCAAATAAACCTTTTAGAAATGATTCGAAACCTATTTGATAATCCTTATTTTTTGTCTCGTGTCCTAAGAGAACCAATGTATAGCATGATTTGTACAGCGTTTCTCCGAGGCCGAGAGCCAGTACTTCCGTTTGCGATGAATTTCTCAGCAGTATTTTTATAAGTTATTCCTCTGAATGCCCAGTGAGATATGTTAAATACCATTTCATATCATCTGATCCCTTAAAAAATTACTATGTATTGAATAAAAGACAAAGATACATTAACCTTATAACTTCTTCAAAAACTTAAAGAAAACTATGCCTGCAAAAATTGTTCCATAAGAGCCCATACTACTTTAAACTTCATTTATTAAAAAAAATACGTCAGTAAGGGCCAAATTGTTTCTTATCGTCTTGGAGAACAGAGAATTTACTTTCATTTAAAGTATTTTTGGGGGTACTTCACCGTAGTCGATCTAATAAACATAGTATTTCCTACTCTTCGTTTGAAGCGGTGTCAATATATAAAAAGTCGTAATAAATTAACACCGACAGACGCCGTCATTTTGACGGCAACAACATATTCAAGTATTGTTGTCTTTGTGAAAATGAACAGTAGGTCATTGTGATTACTTGACTTTAAATACATTTATGATGTGATGTGTATGTGAAAATTTCGAAAATAAGACGAAATTACGACAACAGGCAACACACGAGTGAGCACCAGAATTTTCGTAATTATTTTTCTAATTACTATATTAGTATTATTATCCAAGGGAATGTACTACATAGTTTGGACAACGCTGCGTTGTTATCAGTGCGTTGCTCGCTTCTTGATCGAATTGGACGTTTTGAAATAATAGCTGAGGTGTTAGTATCGCAGAAAATTCAATGCTATATTACATAGCTGTTTCTAATAACGCGAGAAAGTATGTGCTGTTGTAGCACCACTAGTTATAAACTGAAATTAGCCAAATGCTCTGTAGAATTGAATCGGTTCGATAAAATGCAAATGATCATTTAACATCGAAAGTGTGCGAATCAACCTGATAACTTCTGTTACGTTTGTGGAAGATTTATACCCAAACTTCAAAGAAAAAAAAAATGAAATTACAAAACTTGCTTATTCTTTATACTTTGCCTCTCGTGTTTGTAATTAGGACAAACCACGGGCTGCTCACATGTATTGTGTCCCCTGTACAACGAACCTTCGGTTGTGGTTGTGTGGAAAACAAATCATTGCCATTCGCTCTTCCAATGTTCTTGAGAATACCAACAAACTATTTTAATGTTTGTATATTAATGCACAAATATGCGTATTCCATTTTTAACTTGGTCTTACGTCATATGAACAATGCTCATGAAATTGTGTAGTAATATAACCGTAGTGACAATGTGGCACTTAGTATAGGATTTTATTTCAAATACTAAATATGTTCATATCATTTGAACCTTGCGTGATATAACCTTTTTGTAATGATTTTCGAAATCAGCGTGATCGTTTCCTTTGAAATCACCTACTGTCATTCTAGAGGTATAAAGAAAATGTTTTTTTCGTTCCTTAGAGTTATCATAGGTAATAATAGGAGTGCTTTGAAAATTGTCGATGAAACCCAGACTCGCGAAGCGAGGAAGAGATTAATCTGAGAATTTCCAAAGCACGTGTGGTATTTAATATGGCTATTCCACGAATGAAATTATGCCCTACAGAGTTCCAAAATACGCCAAATATTGAAAATAACTGAAAACACGTTAAAATCAATGAAGTTATGTTATAGAACTTACGCTGTTTATTGCGCGTCAACACAGCGATAAATACATACCGCCTCAGATAAATCAGTCGTAGCCTCTTATTGGCCAGTAGGGAGAGGCAGTAAGAAAAATCATAGAAAATGCATTAAATTTTTTGAGATACCCCAACCTGATTGGAGCATTTTATATCTATAGGCAAGATCATTATGCACTCTAAATACCATCAATTACAGACCATCTGATCAACTTATTCTCGAAATTTTTCACTCTTTTACCATCATGCCCAAGTTCAGCCGATTTTCAATTAGGACAACTAGCAAACTCACCAAACAGAATTAAATTTAGATTTCCCAAACATATTTTCAAACCGCCTTAAAATCAAAATTCAACAAAATCGTCCAAACCTTTAAATACTGTACTACTCCTTTCCTAAAGCATTAATAAACATCAATAAAATCTAATTAAAATTGTATATATAGTACTTGAGGATGAACACTCGAACAAAATTTAGGAAGTTCTCATTGTTAGTGTAAATATATTTCTCACTTCTGGAAGGTCATTTTTTCGATCGAATACAATAAATTTAAAAAATTAGATCTATAGATAAACACTATTGGTTTTAATTTCATGTGTGGAATAATTGTGATTAATTGATTGATTGATTTTTTCGTGTTTCCGGGCGCGTCAAGTGCTTTGATCATTAGTCCCGTAAGTGTAGCGCGTGTTTTTTCTCGGGAGATGACGGTGATCTTCCCCCGCTGGATGGCGAGATACGGCGCCGACCTACTGTCGGCTAGTGGGGTTTCTCCTTAACCAGGACTCTCCCAGCAGCGGGGCACCGCCCCAGCCGGGACAAGCTCTAAGCTTCCGACCGGTCTCCCGGAATATGTGGTAGTTTAGTGCATGTCAGTGTAAGTCTGTGTGGAAGGGTAGAGGATAGGACAAGGAAGAAGAAGGAAAGATCGCGCGCGGTCCGTGGCCCGTTTGTTAGGGTACTGCTCCGGCATTCGTCTGGTGCTGATCGGAGAAACTACGGAAAACTACCGATCAGAGCAGCCGGCCGCTTGAATTCTCCTCCAGACAGCGACCGAATTCGACCTTACTGAAAAGCTAATGACGAAAATCCTGCCGCCGTCAGGACTCGAACCTTGGAACTCCCGGTCAGAGGTGCTGCAGAATAATCGTAATAATTATATGTGTATCCTATTTGTACATCCCATCAAATTGATCTAATTTTAGACATTATTAGTTCAATGAATAAACTTTGGAGTCCTGATAAACGCGTTCTTGATATTTTTATTAAACTGTTCTGAAAGAATTGTTCCATCAGTCATAAATATACCTTTCACTGATTATTTTGAGATCTGCGAGTAATAATTGTAACCTCAAATATGTAATGAAATGCATCTAAGAAGTTGTTTAAAATTTTCGATCGTAATCGTAGTACATGGTCAAATGCAGATTGTTTTCATTGTATGTCCACGGAATTGGAAGCAGAGAAGCAGCATGGCTTGTTTATTAAGCATTCACCCCCTCTCTCTGATTACTGTTTGTCTGCAATGTATGAGTGATGGCCACCCTGTTGATGGAAATCGTTCTTCCCCCTACAAAGAACTTCCATGTTCAAGAGGAAATACGGAAACAGATCTCACCACTTGGGGAGTGAGAATCTCTCACTGACAGATTGTTGGAAGAGTTTTCAGAATGTTAAGTAAATTGTCATTTTTTTTACATTCAGAAAACTGCAAGTAGGACCAGTGGAAAATACTGAATTATCTATAGGATAGTTCCAAATATAGAACGTAGGAAAATGAAAGGTATATCAGGATATTGGAATCAAGAAACATTCACGGATTCAAGATTTTTTGATCAGGGAATCGTATATTATTAGCAGGGTTTTCAATGCAAATGTTTTCCCTAGCGTCAGAAAGTATTCGTGCTTGGTGTGTGTGTGTGTGTGTGTGTGTGTGTGTGAAATAATTGACCCAAGATATGATTTTATGGTTCAGATAACGCTTATTTAGTCTGTTGTCTTAACAAGCATCATATTTGTGCAAATTGTTAATTATTGTGTATGTTTTCCTTGAAAACGTTTATCGCTACACTTTCTGTTTCTTATTGTTCGTAAATTTTGTATTCAAGTTTGTAAAATGTGTTTGTAGTATTAACATGGTTCATTGAAGCTAATATCCTGGTCGAATTTCGCATAATATTGATCTGGGGCATCTGTTCGTTTCGAGTATTTCGTAACTTTAAGACAATCTTGATAGTTGTTAACACTGCTGAAATCTTAAACAAGCGACTTGTATTTCATGCAATCCAATACGTAACAGTGGAACTCTCCTTTCGCCCTTCACAGACACAAGTATGAATGAAAAGGCAAATGAAACAGAAAAAAAAAAACTTTCTTTTTCGCGTTATGAGAGTTTCCACACTTAGTATGACCTAGTTTGAGGTATATTTTGGAAGTTTCTAGTGGATAAATACATACATATCTAATGGATTATTAGAGCATTGGTCCTACATAAATCCTGCCGGTAGTGCTGCGTGGCTGGGTCGGGAGGCCGCCCGCTAGGCCACCGCGCCGCCTCCCTGCGAGACGCGGGGCGCGGGGCGACCGCGGGTCGCTTCTTGCGCGCGTCGGAAGGAGGCGTGCATGTCGCGTGCTTCTATCGAGCGGGCGCTGGACCGTGGCACGCGCCCCGCCTCCTTTGCCTCCCCGCCGCCCTCCGCCCCCGCGCTTCCCGCCCGCCCTGTCCCGCCCCACCCCGCCCCGCGGCGCGCACGCATGCATCGATCGCGCGTGGCGCTGGCGGCAGGTGAGGCGCGCGGAGCGGCGCGGGGCGGGGCGGGGCGGGGCGGGCGGCGGCGGCGGAGGCGGTGTGTGCGCGAGAGGGGGGAGGAGGCGGCGCGCGCGCTCGTTGGCGGACGGGGGCCGTGGCGGGGGGCGCGGCACGGTGCGCGGCTGGCGGCGGGGGCGGCCGGGGGCAGGGCGCCGCCGCTTGGCCTAGGTCCGGGGGCCGGCGGCAGTAGCAGGACGGCCGTCGCGTCGCCGACAGTCCCACCGACGCCGAGCTGCTTCCCCCGGCGCCCACACGAGCCGCGAGGCGCACGCCGCCGCACCCATGGCGCTGTCGCTGATGCAGGAGTCAGGTACGCGGAGGGCGAGTGAGGGCGGGGCGTGAGCAAGTGCGTGGGCGGCCGGGCGCCACCGCTGCCCGCCGCCGCCTGTCAACTGTGCGTGTGTGCAACTGTCATTCCTCCATGCATTGTTGCGTGCAGGTGATTGTTGGTGCTGTTTTATGTGACTTCCGGTTTGACTTGGTTATTTCGTAACACGATGATGTAGAAGGTGTGTTTTGCTGTGATCAAAAATGTGTGATAGACTCTATTATTAATCCCAAACCCGGTCTTTGAGTTGTCATCTTTCAGTGATTTGTTTCAATCAAACATGCCGGTCTGAATATTTATTTGATTTTTAGTACTTATGGGCACTGATTATTCCCGATTTCCATGTACATGTTTCTGCAAGTCCGACATTATTTTATGCTTCGCATTCTCATGATTATTTGTTGGTTAAGCATTTGGATGCTCACCTAGAACGACTGATCACACTACGCGAATCGTATCTTGAACTATGATGAAATATTGAAGAGTTAGATTGTTTGTCCTTAGGGACATATTTTTGTGAATTTAGGAATTAGTTGGTATTCCAAGCAGCCTATTCTGTCATATGTGATCTAAGTACAGTTGCAAAGTGTTCAATTTTCGTATATAAGTTCAAATTCAGGCTTTAAATCGTTTCAGTATTACTAAACATAGCTTCATGAGAAATCATTACAATTGTCAAAGCCTCACAGAAATGAACATTATTATAGTTGTATTATCGCATTATTTATTTCATTTTTAAATGTTATAATTGCTTTGAGAATTGTTTACCTTTAAATTATTTGAATAACAATATATTTCAGGTTTGTTGTGCTAGTTTTACAATTGTTGTGACTTATTAATACATCTTTTACGTTTCAATTTGACAAGATGTATAGTTACGAAAGTGAACAACGAATCACATTAAAAATAAGTAAAAATATGTGCTGTTTGACTTGAGTATTTAGTATAATTCGCACGAGTAGATTTCCCGAAAGCATCAGCAATTTATTTTGTCTGACGCAATGAAATTTGATTTTGTACCTGTTCCCTTTCATTTTGTAATATCTCATCAAAAACCGCTAATTGTGAACTTAACCTTATTGAGATACATTTTATGCCTGTATTTTTATTTACATTTGTATTCAGTTTTGTGAGACATTTCATGATAACTTAATGTGAAAACATAAAGTTTGTGACAAATCGAAATGGTTCATCTGTCACATTTAAACCAGTATACTCTCCAAAATACCATATTTGTCATTTTTGCATTTTTTTTATAAATGGAAGTTCATTTTGGGGTTTACGGAATGATTAAATTTTTAAGTTGTCTTGCAAGGATTCAAGAATTTCTTTAGGAGTAGTGTGAAGAGAAAGATATATAACAGTACGTTACCATGTGGCGGAGGAATTCCTACAAACGCAAGGGCCAAACGCAGGCAAATAATTTATTCCAGGCATATTTATGCCTGGAATAAATTATTTGCCTGCGTTTGGCCCTTGCCAAACTTGCCTTTGTAGTTCGGATGCGAGCGAACGTGAGCGAAGAACCAAGAAATAGACGGTACTCGCCTCACTTGTCTTGAACATTGTCAGAATCTACACTTTTTTTTAAATTAATAATTATCTTCGAGATTTAATCCATCTTTATTCATTTTTTAAAAGTCAATAGTTATTAGAAATTGAGTCGGGAGGATCAAGCTTCATTTGGTGTGCAAACCTAAAGCAAGTGACCATCCAATCTTTTGACGTATGGATCAAGGGAAATGCACAAACAAACGCATGGAGATTCGTAGACCCAGGATAATTTCACGCTACAGACATTTTAGTGTATATTAATTCTTGTACAATATTCCAGTAATTTCCGTCCGTCACTCGTGATTAGACTCCTCCCAGCGTACTAGTCCAGCCAAATGAGGAATATCTGTCTCCTGGCAGGGAAATGAAAATATTTTTGCGAATCCATTCAAAATATTCTCGTATATTTCTCTAAAAATCGTGTTTTTTTGGGGTTTCTTAGGAAACTAGAATGTGTTTGGGATGATTACGACACCTATTATGATTCCTCTCGATGAAAAAAATAGATTGGCATAATTCATAACTTTCCTCTAGGATATTCTGGAAGAATTTTAGAAAAACATGTTTTTGATGAGTTCAATGCACCTTCGAGAACATTGATGAAATGCTGTGAATTGCTACTCACACCCTTTCCGTCGTTTATAAGAATCATTGCGACTTGATTCATCAGATTAAATAAATCTAATTTTTCGATGAAACAAAAATTCGAACAAGTATTTTAATCGATACGTTTTCATGTAACTTTCTATGCCTGTAAGGGGACGAGCTGGGCAACTTTAATGCGTTTAAAATTCCTTCTTTCGCGAACTTGCAAAGCACAAATTAAACTTTTATAATGAAAAAAAAAAACCGACGAAGGCGCCACGCTAAGATAGTTCAGTTGTATTTACAAAAACAATAATTTATTTAATTATATTGTACACAAGAATTGTCGTGAAGTCACTGTAATAGACTTGAATATGGAAGCCCTCGCAGGAGGAGAAAGTGATGTGCCTTCAGCAGAGAATCCACTACTGGCTGTCGGCATCCGCGTGGTGAGATTCTGGGCATGCGCGGCGCGCTTCGTCTCCGACATGAGATCTTCTCTTGTTCACGCTCTTTTTCTCCCAGATCGCCTACCAAACTATTCGGTTGCTATGTCTGCTTGTCGACCAGGTTTTGCCATCCTCCTTCAGCTCGCTTCTGCTTCGCCAGCTCGCCTCCGTCTCCCCAGCG
This sequence comes from Teleogryllus occipitalis, assembly GCA_011170035.1. Classification (NCBI taxonomy): domain Eukaryota; kingdom Metazoa; phylum Arthropoda; class Insecta; order Orthoptera; family Gryllidae; genus Teleogryllus; species Teleogryllus occipitalis. Next base: position 745,775 of record BLKR01000075.1, on the reverse strand, counting down.
TCCTCTGCTACCTCTCCTTCCTCCACTTCCAATCTCACTGAAGATGGGACGATATTTTCATTTATTTAAGATACACGGTTCTTCTTTTAATTTACCGATATATCTTTACGCGAAATATATCATGATACATAAAATAATCTAAATTTTATTAAATGAGATGGGTTTTAATTATATATTAATCTAAAGAGAAAGTGAAATCCACTGCAACTTTCGTATTGGTGTTTGTTCTGTCTCACATAATTGCAGCTCTTATATCAATTTATTAATAATTTATAATAATAAAATATCATGATATTATGAATCATTATATTGCACTTACAATTTCTCAAAAATATGTTAAAATACTATATTACCTTTTGTAGTTGTTTATTTGAAATTCGTAAAATTGAAGGAAGGAAGTTCTTCGACGGAAGAGGGTAGAACTTACCCTAGATCTCATAAGAGTATATTTTATGTTGATATAAGACAAGTTACACGTGTTTAATTGCTATATTTATTTATATTTTGGAATATTGTGGAATGAAATCTGACACCTTTGCATTATAGGCATATTTTCTACTTTATCGGACATCGATTTTTACTCTTTAACCTTCCATGCTCGCGGCGTCGTTGATTTTCAATAGTCTGCGATTTGGCTTTTGGACATCCTTTGCTCATGATAATGTCTGTCCTCAGATCTTTGTATTCCTGATTTTTACTAACTGTTCCTGGAATTGTCAAATCGATGGCGGTTCCCTGCCACCTATAAATTAACTTTTGACGCATGGTTGATCTGTTGTAAGAAGTACAACCCGCGAGCGATTTTTTGATCGTTTTCATGTTCGCCAGAAGTTTAACTTAATTACCGAATATTTTAACATAATTGTATTAATTATTGATTAATTTATAGTTTTATCTTAAATTCAATTTTACAAAATATGTACAAAGCAAAATATTTTATGGCGGAATAAAACTGAAAGAGTGGTTCCAAGCTTTCTAGCGTAACGTTTTGTATAAAAATTAAAAATATTAGCAAACCTACTCCATCCACATCAAAACTATCGTTTAAGAAAAGCTGCGGAACTTGCATTCTATAAAGCTGAAAAGAAAAGACTTCTGGGAATCATTCCAGAATCCAGCGCCGTGCCATTACAAGGCACGACCGATGGTGTCCAGATTAGGTCGCGCAGATGAGCATCGATACATGAAGTGCACCGTCCTCATCCCGCCGCCCGCCGCCCACTCCGCTCCGCTCGGCGCAGCAGGAAAGCTCCGCTCGTTGCGCGCCCTCTCGTGTTGTGGCGGCCGCGGGCTTCCCCAAGGACGGGCCCCGCCGCCTGTTCCGGCTCACGTTCGCCTGCATTTTTCTTAATTGCAAACACATAACTAAAATATTATTTATGATGCTATTTCTGAAATTTGAAATATTTAGTTTTTATTAAATGCATTTAAAACTAAAAACTTAAAATCATAAAACTCAGTCAACTAGAAATTCAGAGCTTTTGAAGATTTTAAAAATTCCTGTTTAAACAAACATTAATTAATTAATATATTTCTTGATATTAATATTGATTAAAAATAAATTGTAGTTTCCTACTGACAAAGCTCACATTTAGCTAAAACGAAAGCTTGGAAAATAAATATCTATATGTATATTTATATTTGTCCAATGTCCAGTTCAACTCTCTAGAAAGCATGGTCTGCTGAATAGGAAGATTTTTTCAATACTCAATTTTGTTTGAGAATAAAGCGCTTCTAGGTTAACTTGAACGTCAGATTGCTTACAGTATACCGATAGTGAGAAATAATTTCGATGTACGATTATTTGATGCGTATTTTCTTTGTTTCTTTATATCTAGTCAAAATACTACCATTCATATTTTTACATTCCTATCGATTCACATTTCTAAAAACGTTCTCATACATTTCCAAAGCAATTGACAGCGAATTGACAAACCACTTCATTGTTATATAATTACTCTAACATTTTTAATTATATGAAAACTATTCTAAATATTTTAATCATTTCTTTAAAACAAGATAAAAAGTGTTAACCGTGTGCTTGATACTACTATTCATGTAAATGAAATGCGGCATTTAATTTAAAGAATCAATAAATTAATTTTTATTTAATTGTCATGTCAAGCTTTCTTAGAGAAAAATAACAAATTTCAAAATGTTTTGTAGGAAGTAACAGACAAAACGCCTTCTAATAAACAAACTTTAAAATTACTCGTCATTACTTTGGTAGATAAATATCGTCTAAATGAGAATCGGTTAACGGTAATAACTTTTCACAGTTTAACGGTAATAAGTGTTCACTGAATACATTCTTTAATTCCAATATCTTAAAAGTGTAGTTATTGTCTTCCATTTTCTCAAAATATTTTTCGAATCGTATGTGCACGCTTACTGAGAAGTTGGAAAACAATGTAGAAAGAAACAACACAAGATGTTTAGTATAATATAATACGTTCAATATAATACGTTGATTCTGAATAATATTATATTAATAAATTTTCGTTAACATTTGTTGCGTTTTAAAATTTGTTATCAAGACACCTTCACAGAAGTGACGAAATATTCTTGAGTTGCAAGTCGGTTTTGCATTTCCTTTCGGTTGCAGTTGTGGATGCGTTCGCATTTTCTCTTTTTTTCTCGCCCTGCTTTGTGCCAACCGCTACCTGCTGGTTGACCTTACAGAATCCTTACAAACCTTACCTTCTCAGAATCTTTCCGGAAAAATGATTTTTCTGTGTCACGGCGCTTTTCTTCCTTGCTTTTCCTTGGTAAAGCAATCGCGACCGTCACAATAATTTTTATTTGCTTCTTCAAAGTACGATTCTCTTACATATTTTACATTTTCCCCGACGCAAGAATTTAATGTGAGATAACAATATTTTTAATAAAATATTGTTTTTTAAATTTATTTATTTAAGGTCACTTTATGACCTAGATATTATAAAGCTAACTTAAATAAATAAATTTTAAAAAACAAACATTATTTCATTATAAACTTTATAGATGGATATTTGTTATTTTAATACCATCTTGAATTTACTGTATGTATTATTCCTCTCGTCATACCTACTGTTAATTACGATTAGTATCAGAATTTTTCGGCATATAATGAGGCAATGAGTCTCTTTAATGATTTGCTACTCTCAGTAAACCAATCTAACAGATAAATGTGCAAGAAAACGTTTTGAAGCAGAAATTTCTCGGTTACATGTCCAATGTTTCTTCTAATAAAGCAGCCGATTCTTTTTTCCTAGATTGCAGTCTTTTTAGTGCCAAAAATTGTGACATATGAAAACATAATTTTTCACTCATTTCAATGAACTAATTTAAATAATTTTTTTTTAATGTTTACTACTTGCAAAACAAAATATGTTTCTCAAGGAAGTACATATTGTCAATTAAAAAAATACTTTTGGTCCTGCCAAACTGTGCTACTTAACGGATAGCTTTAGAATTGAGCAGATAAAATAATTTTAAAAAGAGTGAACAGATTGAAAAGGAGGAAAGTAACAAACCAACAATGAAAAAATTAAAATTACGATCCACATTACTTGGAGAAAGCAATTGCATTTCGATTTTCTTTCGTTGACAGTTTCCGTGTTAAAAGGTAATTCGCTTCGTGACCAAATGCGAACACCGGAGCGAGGGGCTTCTGTGTTGCTTTTGGCGCACTCCCTTCGCGCAGACGCAGAGCCAAGGCAGGGAACGTTCCACCTCTTGCTCGAAGATACAGCGCTTCCTGCCATCCAAAACGAAATGCGCAACCGTCTTCTTTTAGGAGGAGCTTTCTGTTGTAATTCGATATTAGAAGTTAAATTACTGTCGTCTACGTGACAGGAAATAACGTAAAGTCAGTTACCTTCCGGATGCGAGGAGAGAAACGAAGTAAAGATATTCCTGAAAACACTGAATTTTTGCAGATGATATGGGCTCGGATATTTTTTTTCTGACATCGTTTAAAGTTCTCAGACCCAATTATTGGCTTTGTTGGCATTATTTAATCCATTATTAACACAATAAAATGATATTAGTATTTATTATTTAAATGTTATGGTTATTAAATGCCATAACTTTAATTAATAAATTAGATTTATAAAGTAATTACACTATTTTTTGTTAAAATGAGTGCACAGATAAAAAGTTTCTGAATTAGCAATTTAGTGTGTCCCATCTATATAAAAAAGGGGAGAGAAAATTATGATTGTGTATGTTCTATTTTTAAAATATTTCCTTTGAAATGAGGCTTATACATACTCATTATTTTACACAAAATGTTCTCAATTAGAATAATTCAAATTCAGTGTATATGATATTCAGTTCTTTGGGTAAATATTTAGATTATATTAACAATTTACAATATATTTTGACGTGTCATTTACTGGACTGAGGTGAGACTTCACTACCTGCTTCAATGAGTAGTTAGGGACTATCACAGATTGAGACTCAGTGTTGAACGTCATTAAACATAATCGGTAACCATATAACACTACTTCGGAGGTTAGGACTCTTACGTCACTTTTTGGAAAAATAATATCTTTTAACACGATAAATGTGATTTAATTGTTCTTCCTGCAAGAATCAAGAACGGTGACCTTTAATAACGAAGTTATAAGCAGCCAATACAACACAACGTTCACTTACACCCACAGGGCAGTTCTTTAAACTGTTTTCCTGTAAAATCACAATGAGAAAAACACTGGCATGTGAGAGGAAAAAAGAATCCCCAATTTCCCAATGTGAAAAATGCCGGTACGACTTACGATTACAGCACCGAAGTACAGAACTAAAAAACTCACAATTTACGTGGGGAAAGTGAGCTCTCGTTCGTCGGATGGAACGCTGCCTGTGGGACGCGGCGCAAGGAACGTGTGCCATCTGTCGGCGGCGCCCACTTCCTTGGGCCGGTGGGCGGGCGGGCGGATGGGCCTTATCGGGCCGTCGCATCGACGGGGGAAGGGCGGGACTTGCCACCCCTTTCCCTCTCGGTGTCGGCTTAAAACGATGCTTTGGAAAGGCTTCAAGGTGAATGATAACACGATATAAACACGTAGGGTTATTCATATGCCATGAAAAAGAGAAAAGATAGTGAAGCGTGCTTTGCATTCCGGTTGGGTACCCGAAAAAGACAGAATTTATTAATAATCACAGAACGTTGAATGACCGCTTATCTCAAAACGTTACATAAACTCTTATAAGGTATAAGATAAAATGTAGCTCCATTGTAAGAAAAAATGTGTAACTCAAGGTAAAAACAATAAATACTAAGTAAAGGAAATTTATTAAAAATAATAAACACTTCCTTGAATTACATTCCCAATGTTCTTTGCCAATGAACATTTTCCTTACCATTACTAATCATTTTTTGAGGATTTTAAACACTTTTGTTTTACGTTATTTGGAATGAAAGGATGAGTTATAGTCACCAAAAAATGATAATTATGTATTACTAACAAAAATGTAAGTCTTCAAAATTTCATAAAACTAATTTCGCAGTGCCATAATTTTCTTGATGTTTTACTTTCTTGTTACCGCTTACGAAGTAGAGAGAAAGTTATGAAAGGCTGCGCGAAAAACGGCGAATTTTCGGCAGAAAACTCTTATTACAGGACCCTGGTAACGAAAAAGTGGATAAATTTCCTTTTTAAATTTAAAAACAAATCCTCTAACGCATGGTGTAGTCACAATCCATGTTTTGTGGGTCCTTGATATCGAAAACCCGAATGACGGCAAAACGTCTGTCCGTCTGTGAACAACGCTAGCGGCTAAACCGTTGAGCCGATTTACTCTAAAATTGATATTTCCCAATCTGTCTGGATGATGTCGCGGCCCCATGAATTTGAAACTGATATTTTAACTTTGGGGGATACTGAACCCCCTGACAGAACAGTTAATGATTTGAGTGGTCGCATTCTTCTTTCTCGGATTTGTTTCGATCGTTTTTTCAATCCCTCATTTTCGGGGACTCGCGAAATGGTTCACGAGGTTCGATTCACTAGCCAGTTTGATTTGGATAGTCGCAAGTCTTGCATGTTCTCGCTTGTGATTCAAACAGGATTACAAGGAAAAATATCCATGTGCGATAGTAATATCATTAATTGAAGAGGAAGAAAAGAAGAAGAAACCTTTTTTGTACACTCACTCCTTAAAGCGGCTATTTCTGCACTGTTAATCATCCGTAAAGTTGAGGTTTTTCCGGACTAGGCCAGTAAAAACTTTGACGGATCTGATGTCCTTCAATGCGCTGAAAATAGCGGACAATCAGATAACGTGTGTGAAAGATCTCACCCATATTTATAGCGCCATTTTTGGAGAGCTGTAGATCCTAAACTATGTTATAGCTGATTAATGGTTTTTACCATGGCATTGGCATGTTCTTACAATCTTATTCATAATTTTAGATTGTTTTACCTACATGCGTGCCTTATCGATATCTCATTAATCAAATCCTGAAGTCCATTATAAACAGTATGAATTTTTAGATCAATATTTTCATTTTTTTTCTTCTGAATTTTTACATGATTATGTTCGCTAAACTGAGCGTATGAACTGCATGAAGAAAGTGGTAGAATATCACGTAACAAAGTTTTGAGGAATTTTTCTGAAATGCACAATCTAGGGTAATAATAAATAGGAGTTAGAATGTGATACACGACGTCGTTACGAGTAGTAAGCAGAATTTGTCATTTTCTCTACACTAATCTGCCGACACTAGTGCGCGAAGGGAGTTCTTTCTCTGCCAGTAGAAGTTAACTACCGACATTTTTCATCTGCATTCTTTTCACACAGTTTTGGAAAAGTGTGTGAAACCAATTCCGTTCGAGCGTAAAAAACCGAAAATAAATCAATCGTGCCATCACTTATTCTTATACTGAAATGCTTGTATTAATGATCCAAATTTTCGTATCGTCGATATGTAAGTGAAACTACTAAGTCAATTAGTTATTTTTTCAAAATTTATTTACAGCGTCAAATCACATATTTTTTCTTCTCTTTTGATTAGTGAAATTGTTGAAGTCCTGGAGTTTCAGTATTTTCTTTTTAACTGAGTCACAAAACAGAGAAAATGTACAGGAAAAATCCATTTCTAACCCTGCTTTTTTGTTTCTTAAAAATATTATTTATTAAAATGTGTTATATTTCTTCGTTATGGATATACAATGAATTAGCTATAACATATTTTCATAAGAGAACAAAAACGTATGACATTCGTTTGAACTTGACTTGATCAACACTGTTCATCGGTCACGTTGATCGAACGTGCATCGCTGTTACCCCTTGAACAAAACAACATATAATAAAAACAAATACGTAATACGAAATCAAAACGCATATGGAATAACAAAGTAAGTAGTAAAAAATAACGCAGGTTGTATACCGAAATATTCTGAATAGACAAATTTTAAAGAATCTTCCACTTGATTTATTTGCGTCTCAAAACACATTTTTCGAACTCGTCGAGTTTTACTTGTACACCAATGATATATAGTTAACAGTGCGGACCGGTGTTTTCGTGGTGTCGTGGAGGGAGGGGGCGCGGGGCGGGGTGGTGTGGGATGGCCTGGGGCGGTGCGGGGCAGCGTTGGGGGTGGCGTGGGGCAGTGCGGGGGTGCGTGGGCGGTGTGGGTCGGCGTGGGGCGGTGCGGGCAGCGTGGAGCGGCGTGGGCGGGTGGGGCGGTGCGGGCGGCGTGGGGCGGCAACCCTCTCCGCGGAGGCGCCGCGCGGGCGGCGTCGCGCAGGCGCACTGCGGATGCGTCACAAAATGGAAGCCTCGCGCCCGCGAGCGCAACTAGCGCCCACGCGCCATAGCAGGGGCCGAGAGAACAGGTTTCTGCAGCGTTACCAAGCAACGCGCTACGCCGCCTTCAACGAAACTTTTTACCGCATTTGCCGCTGGATAAGACACTCCCCAGTTTCACACAATTTTTAGATGGAAGAAATGGAATTTACTCTTTTAGAACGCTACTAGCGGCGCGCAAACAGCAAAAATACTCCTGGACAAAACCTCACAAAATGCTTTCCCGAAACGTAGCACGCACATTGCTCCAGAACAACAAATAAGAGAATCTCGTATTGCACTGCAATTAATAATATATTTTAACAAGAAAACGAACTTCACGAACACTGCAATAGTATAGAGTAGTGTATAACAATAAGATCAAACAATTTGTCTCTCGATCTACTATTTTACTCCTAATAATAGACAATTGCAACCGACTCGACACGGTATTAAATTCGACACTGAAATCATATCCCAGGCGATAAACATAATCTAACACAAAAAACTGTTTCTCCTTTTTTGTTTCTCATGGACGTCAGCGAGAAAATGAATCCATTTTCCCCGGCAAATGCGGTACTCATGTGAGAGCCCGTGGTGCGAGTTGATATTGGATAGACTATATTTTTCTTTTTATCTGATGATGATGTTTGGAGAAAGGTACCCATTCTCATAGATGCGAATTGTTACTATTTTGTTTCTGAACGTGCTCTGTGGATGAAAATACGTTGTTTTCATCCGAATCAAAATACTTGGGTAGCACGAAACATGCTCACAAGTTTCAAGGAAATATTGAATATGAAATATTCAGAGAAAATTGTTCAGTTAAACATCTAGTGAGAGAGGACAATGGAAATATATCATGAGTTTTACTTACTGTCATATATATATATATATATATATATATATATATATATATATATATATATATATATATATATATATATATATAGTATTGAGTTTCTCACAAACAACACCTTGAATTTCAATTAATTATTTTACAAATTTAATCGAGCTGTTTTTTAAATTCTGAACCACTATGAACCAGGAAACTGTGGTGAACCTGCAGTCCGAACTCCGTAGAACACGACAGCAATCTGTGGCTTTCCCGGCCACCTATTTTTCTACTACAGATCATGGTCTCATATTAAGTTTCGTTGCAGAATAAATCAAGTAATCATAATGTTCTCATCATGTTTTAAATTAAAACGGAACAAAATTGTAGGATCGTGTTTAATTTAACTATAACGCATTTTCTGTAAGACAAAACGTTTACTGGAAAATATAACACCGAAAGTGGAAGGAGAAGCCTTTTGTTCTATAATAAGCCATATAAACATTTTCTTCAACCTTGCAATATGATGTCGTAATTATCTGTAAAGAATAGATATTTTCCGAGTTTTTTGCGGGGGTGAAAAATAATATCAGATTCAGATCGAGATGAAAACACATTTAATATATGAAAATGTATAGCTTAGAAAAGCATATGCCGAGCATTCGTTTTAAGGAAAAAGGATGAGTTCCTACGCACAACGTTAACATTCGTCTCTGTTTATGATTCATCTACGAACATTTTAATTATTTATTTATAGATTTGAATTATATCACATTAATTTTCCAGGACCATATAATTCTAAATAAAAAAATATTTAATAAATGTTTACAAGTTACTTCCCATTTATTTCATTGACACAATCCGCATCTTTCAATTTTCTTTTCTTCAGAATTTTGTCTAATTCTTTCCAACTATATTTGGTCTGCCTAGATTTTTTCTTCCAAGTCGAAGAAATTCTAAAAATTTCTTAATCAGTCTGCTTTCCTGCATGTGCTTGTTAATTTCATCTAACTAAATAGCATTTCCTGCTTCACAAAAGAATACATAACATTAAAAGTGTAAGGGGGAACCCTTCGTGTTTGCTATTATTATACAGCCTCAAAATTCATTTTGAAATCATAACTTGGTATATGCTTCAAGTGCTCTGAGGATGAAGAAACATTCTTGAAATATGTTTTGTTATCCTTTAGAATTATATACATTATCATTATTTATGACCTGCACTGTGAATTATTTCTTTCTCCGTGCCTTCTGAATCGTTGAATTCCACAAAATTTTCCCCGGAACCATTCAAATGAATAAGAGCTCTCCGTGGCCGGATACCCTTCTAAAACTGCAGTTCTGAAGTTCTTTTCACCTCAACAAATTCTCTTCTGAGTCTGTCTTCTAGCAGATGCCCCCAGCGAGCATCGGCGGGCATCGGCGGGCAACCTGCTCGATTGGGGCTGGGGCAATCTTTATCCTCGGAGTCGCGCCGGGTGGGGCGAGGACACTGCGATGCGGGAGCACGGCGGAGGGAGCGAGCGGCCATCGCGGATGACGTCACCACGCGGGGCGGTCAGTGCTGCCACCTGGGTCCGAAGGGGGGGGGGTTGCAGGAGCCCTTGCAGCTTCCGGGCCGGCTCAGGGAAGAAAAGACCATAAAGCAGCAAGCGGTCGAATGGATAGAAAGATTTTCCTGCGGCCGTCCTTCGCTTAGACGAGGGAATTAAACATAAACTATTGATTCCAACTTTTCAAACATTTCGAGTTTTCGTCTCTGAGGTATCAACATCCCATTTTACCATAAAGTTAGAAAGATAATATTTTATTATTGAATTAAAATTATCATAATTAATGCTGCGAGTGCATCGGAATTTATCCGGAAATTTCCAATATACGAGTGATATTTAATAAGACTTCCACGAATAAAAGTATCTTCTGTAGTTTAAGAATCCCCCAGCAATTAACAATATTAATGAAACTTGCACTTTCAGTGCATTCCGCCTTCTATGCGCAGTTTATAGTTTGCCACTAAAGGGAAGTGGTAAGAAAAAATGGAAAGAAACAAGCTATGCTTTTTTTTATATATTCGTATTGCCCTGAATGGGGCTTACCTAATGCATTGCTAAACGTTATTAGTGTTAATTTCATGAATTGAAAAGTCCTCAAAAAGCTAATACCCCATCAATTGCGATAGTAAATGCTTTTTACGAACCCAAATTACGAAATAATTATCGAATTACAACTAAGTTTAAAAAGTGCGTATTCTTTTCAGAGTGAAAAAACTCTGCAGCTCTCGTGTTGCATGATTTGATGAATCATAACGAATGTCAAAATAAATTGATTTTGCTCGTCTTTTAACCAAAGAGTTTCTCCTATTACATTTCATTGAGAGATCATTTTACAACAGCATTCTACAAAGAAACATTCACAACTCCAACATGACATAAATATAAATTTCGGAATAGGGTAGAACATGTTCCGAGGGTGATTTCAGTGTTTCCAGTTCAAAAACATTGCATGTTTAATGTGAAAATTTTCCTAGTCAATTTGCTTTGCATGTCATGATGCGTTGCAGTATCGACATGCAAAAGAAATGCATTCCCAGATGCAAAGAAGGGTTGAAGGTCAGCCACCATTTAAAAAAATATTGCTTCAGTTAATACAGTTAGAAATTTCCATATTCTTCTTGTGTTAGCAGCAATTACAGAACTGAACAAGAAATAAGAATAATTCTTCAGTCTTTTGGCAAGGAATCTGCAGTATTAAGTCGTTTTGAATGTTACTAAAACATTATGTGAGCTGCATCCGTGATTACTTCGTAGAATTGAAATTACGAAAAGTTTAATAAAAAATGTTATATACGTAAATAGTAAAATAGAACTATGTGCAAGAAAGAGGTGATTGTTTATATTGATATGTAGAAATTATCTCAGTAAATGACAATAAATTAACAGAAATTAGTTCTCTTCCATTGCTAAAGATCGTCTAATGTGATCAAAATACTACCATTCTCAAAAATTCGAAATTTTGCAAATTTTATATAACGAGTGTTTTGGCAAACTTATAATGTAATGTTTAGATAATCGCGTCTAAAATGCACTAATCAGGCAGGACATCAAATGTGTTTCTTTTCAATTCAAGATTCGTAAAATGTTAATTCTCTCTTGCCCATGAATGCACATGCAACCGGTCGATGGCGACTTCCTGGACGTTTTCCTGCCCCTAGACATTGCTCAGGGCGTCCGCGGGTCCAGCAGAGATCGATGCGTTATGACGCCGGTCAGCCCCTTCCGGGCGCGCCCGGCGCCGCGCCGCGCCCTTATTGATCGCCGTCTGCTCCTCCACAGGTCTGGGCCCCGCGGAGCCGCGGCGCTCGCCCGTCCAGGAAGCTGCGGGCGAGAGCGCGAGCGCGGGCGCGGGCGGCGAGGGCCGGGGCGGGGGCGGGGGCGGCGGCGGGGGCGGGGTCGCGGACGGCGACGGCGGCCACGGGGGTGGCTCGGCCGTCCACGTGGCCCCCGGCGCCGCCGCCGCTGCCACCGCCGCCACCGCCGCCGCCTTCGCCTTCGGTCGCCTGCCGCACCCCTCGGCGCTGCTGGGAGCGGCGACGGGCTCGCTGCTGCACCACCATCTGCCCGCCGTGTCGCTGCACGCCCGCGCGCTCTTCCACCAGCACAGCGCCGCCGCCGCCGCCGCCGCGGGGCTGCTCGGCTGGCCCGCCGCCGCTGCCGCCGCCGCCGCCGCGCTGCGCCTCGACAACAACAACGGGCCGCCCGCCAGCGCCGCCGCGCCCAAGCGCCGCCGCTCCGCGCCCAAGCGCAGCCCCGAGCCCGCCGCCGAGCCCGGCGCCGTCGAGCTGCTGCCGGCGTCGCCGCCCACCTCCTCGGGCTCCCCGCCCTCCAACGCCTCCTCCTGCGAGAAGAGCGACGCGACGCCGGCGGGCGGCGGGGGCGGGGCCGGGGGCGGCGGCGCGGGCGGCGGCGCGGGGCGCGACAAGGTGTTTACGTGCGGCGTGTGCAGCCGCGCCTTCGGCTACAAGCACGTGCTGCAGAACCACGAACGCACGCACACGGGCGAGAAGCCCTTCGAGTGCCACGTGTGCCACAAACGCTTCACGCGCGACCACCACCTCAAGACGCACATGCGCCTGCACACGGGCGAGAAGCCCTACCACTGCACGCACTGCGACCGCCAGTTCGTGCAAGTGGCGAACCTGAGGCGCCACCTGCGCGTGCACACGGGCGAGCGGCCGTACGGCTGCGAACTGTGCGCCGCGCGCTTCTCCGACTCCAACCAGCTCAAGGCGCACACGCTCATCCACCGCGGCGAGAAGCCCTTCCAGTGCGCGCGCTGCGCCGGCCGCTTCCGCCGCCGCCACCACCTGCTGCACCACAAGTGCCCGCGCGGGGGCGGCGCCGCGGCAGGGGCGGGCGGCGCGGGCGGGCGCAAGGCGGGCGCGGCCCGCGCTCACGGCGCCGCCCTCGACGACGCGGAGGCCGACGCCGTGGTGCCCGCGGCGCCCGCCCCGCCGCCGGCCTCGCCGCCGCGACACCTCGACGACCCGGGCGCCGACGCGGCGGCCGACGACGAGATGGACGCGGACGACGACGACGACGAGGACGACGCGTCGCTCGAGGGCGACGCCGAGGCGCCGCCCTCGCCGCCCTTCCTCAACAACAATACCAGCAGCAGCAACCACAACCACCACGGCGCGCGGAAGGGCTCGGGGGCGGTGGCGGGGGCGGTGGCCCTGCCGCTGGCGCTGCCGCTGGCGCCGGTGCAGACGGAGCCCGAGGACCTGTCCATCCGTGGGCGCGCCGCCGCCGCGGCCGCCGCCGCGCCCTCGCCGCCCACCTCCGAGCCCGAGGACGGCGGTCTCCTGTTCCTACAGCGCCACCCTAAGTTCAGGCGCCGCTTGCAGCCGCAGTTGTAAGCCAAGAGTCTCTGACTCACACTCGCGGACCTCGTGTCCGCACCAACCATTACGGGTATGTACCGACTGGTATATAGTCATACGTTAGGTTAAGGAAGCGAGGTCCGGCGCGACGCGGCGGTGACCCCGGCGTCCTCAGGGCGCCGCGCCGCGCCCCAACCACCTTCTCGGGGGAGACACGCCCCCCCCGGCGCTGATGAAAAACGGCTCCGAGGCCCTTTCTCGGTCCGCTCTCTTTTCTCCGCTGCCCGACTCTTAAATTTGAAACTTGCAAGGGCCGCGGGCGGCGTGGCCGAGGGCAAGGGCGAGGGCGACGACCTCTCAGAGCTAAGAGCGCCCCCCACCCACCGCCAAACCCGGCCCGGCCCGGCTCGACCACTCTGAGGCGATCCGATTGCACAGGGCGCTGGCCATTCTGCGGGAGTTCGGCTTCCGTAGTATGCAAAGCCCAACAAAAGGCTGGAAGAAAGAATGAGCAAAACATCGATTTTAAATACTTGAGACGCTCCTCCACCCTGCCTCAGTCCTCCGGCTTTCTAACAGAACAAATCTCAGATAAAGCATCCGACAATCAACATTTTTTAAAAAATATTTTAGTTCTTTAAATATTTTTGAACCTTATAAGTAACATCAAAACAATAAATATTTTGCAACTTAGAAACTCTTTTTTAGGTTCCATCAAATTACGAATTCAGTGACCCCGAAGAGAATTTATTCTTCGGAGAAATCGAATGTTTCCTAGAATATCTCAATTTGAAATTCATATGGGACTGAATTCGAGGATGTTATGTATTTTTGGTTATATTTTATTCACTTTGAGGCAATTCCAAGCCGATACGATCACATCACTCATATCGTTCTGAATCCTATTCTTCAATATATATATATATATATATATATATATATATATATATATATATATATATATATATCAATACAGAACTTGATTTCTCATGGAATGCGACGGAACGGCGTTTCGGTACCTCAGGAATATCTTATTAAATTAAATTATAAATATATAACTATGTCTATGAAATAAATAATTAATTTGGGGTGCGTTCCGGTACCTAAAGTTTTAGAAATCAAGCGCTGTATATATATTCTGATATTGAATTTCCAGTCCCTAATAATTGCAGCGTTTTGTCAAAATCCAAAAATCATCATTTTCCAATTGCGTTTGTTTCGCAATGAAATGAGTGCGTGTGATCGTGGAACTATCGATTGAGTAGATTATGATCGTACACGGGAGTGTTGTATCCCTGGGCGGCGACAGGGACAGAAGCGAGGCCGGAGGCAGGGGGGTGGTGGAGGCAGCCGGTCGAGCGGCCGAGGCAGCGGAGGAGAGAAACCGGAGCGGCCGCAATCAGCGCCATTGTGGCGCGGCGCGCAACTACTCGTGCCGGGCAGCTGCGCCGCGGCGTCGCGACGGGCCCGCCATTAAGTTAGTGTTTGTACCTAGTGTCTACTGTTAGTCAACCAGATCAGGGATTTTTTATTATTTTCACAGATTAGTTGGATATTTTTACCAAGAGAGATATATATTGTATTTGTAAGTTGCGAGAGTGAGTGAGAAGGAGCGACCCAGCGCGCGTGCGCAGGGCCGCGCCCGCTGCGCGCTGCGATCCTTCTGGTAGCTTCCTGCGGCCTCCGTCGCTCTGCGCCTATCAAAGGCCATACACGGAAGCGAGCGGATGAAGGAGTTGTTGATACATTTTTTGTTATGTTTTGTTTTTGGAGGAAATGTGAGAGAGGAAGATTTGGAGAGAAATAAGGCAAGAATGATGTGGAGTGTTTCCAATGTGGAGTGTTTCCATACTGGATCTAGTAAAGCCAAAGACCCATACTTTGTTATTAGAACGCAAAGGAGATCTCTGCCCTACCTGCTCCAGGGTTCTGAATGTACATATCTCAACTATTTATTATTATATAACTTTTAAAGTAGGATACTACAATGTCAACAGCAATAATGTCACCTTAAAATATTTGTGGTGTGTCTGTCTGACTAGACTCCTCACATATCTCTAAAACAATTTTTTTCATTTTTATACAAAGAGCATGTAAAGGAAGCTATCAGAAGGAAACTGAAATGAAACATCTTTCACACGTCCGAAATAGTATAAAAAAAATTATAAAACACAAATTTCAGAAGTACTTTTGGAATTATTATTAGAAAAAAGAAACGAAATAATTGGCTATGTAATTTTTTATGATAGCAGATGTGCTGCTAAATCATGCAGATCGACGTTTTTTGGCCAAAGCTAAATTAAGAAGAGTCTCCAAAAGTCAAAATAATCAAGTGGTACAAACCAGCCATAACGCGCTTACTACAAAAAGGATGGTGTGAAAGACGGCGGCCTCCCACGGTGCGTCCGTTGAGGCGACGCGTGGCGGGGGAGGCTGTGCAGGCGCAGTCGGCCGCTTGGCCACCTTAATACCCGCCCTCGCGGGCGGTGCGAGCGCGTGACGCACAGCGGCCACGGATCGGGCCGCGACCACGCCCACCAGCAGAATGCTCCGCTAGGGCCCACACTTCCTGCACTTCATGGCCAAGACTCCTGCCCCTCTAGATGGTGCAGTATTGTTGTATCGTTCGAGGCCAATGCACTAGAGGTGGCATTTTGTACACATAGCTTCGTTGTGGTAGAATTTCAACAGCTACGAACGAATGTCACAAGTTATTTCAATGTCGCCATTTGTTGTAATATTCCGTCAACGTTGAAAACGTTTTGGCTTTCTAAATTCTTTAGTTCATAGTAGGAAATATAAAATTTCGGAACTTTTCTTGTAGATACTTAATAAACATTCAATATTTTTTGTAAAGAAATAAATGCTATTTTTTCTATTTAATACTAGAGAGTTACACTCATAAATCAACAGTAGTTACCGAAATAATATCCCTAACTTCTTTCCAAACCACAAAAATCGTCTTAAAGTGAACTTTGGTGCATAAATGCTGAATTCGCGTTAGACAGCTCTTTAATTCACGCCAAACTCTGGGGACCAAAGAGTTATTTCAGTTCAGTTCATTTACAATTTGTAACGTGCAATTTTAATTCTTTCCTTCTTACTTTTACAAAATCTTGTTCGGGAATTCCCTATATCTGTATATACCGTTCTTCCTATTTCTCACTCAATTTTTGGAAAAGTTTTGGAAATTGGGGTTTTCTTATTTCCATGGACGTCCGATTTCGACCGTAGGACAATTCAAACTTATTATTTTTTCACATCTTCGTGTCGCCTAGGCACATGAAGTAGCTCTTATTACTCTCAGAAGAACCATTTTAAGAGTAATTCGAGCTGTAGGACCTAATGAAAATGAGCCCATATTTTTAATATTTCTTCTATTTACAATTATTTTATTTTTATTTGTTATTATTATTATTATTATTATTATTATTATAAAATAGGTATAAATAAATGTTTGTTACTTCTTTGTATTTCGAAAATGAATTTATAACCGGATGCACAAATTAACATATCAGATCTTTACATGCTGAAGATGAAAATTTTATAATAGCACAATAAGGAAAGGGGATGAGGGAAAAGGAGACTCACTTCAAATTGAATTACATTTTTACAATATTCACCAGTTTAGTTATTAATTTTAATTGTTAAACTTTTATAATTGAAACAATATTTTCAAATGCTCGGGAGCTTCACACAAAATAATCGATCCTAAGCCCGGTGGGCCTATTGGTTAAGGGGACCAGTTACTGCCTACGTTAATTTTGTTTATTCTAGGTAAGCTCTTCTCTGAAACCCATTTTACTAGCTCTATATATTTTTTAAATTTGCTTTCTTGGGATATGAAAAGTTTGTTAAATATACTTACAAATCAAAAACTCGTTTTATTTCATATTTGTATTTTTTACTATGAACCTCCAAAAATATGAAAATTCTGAGAAATATTGTCATTTACAGCCTAAAGTTTTGGGTTGACATGAATTAAAGTACTATAAGATAAATCTATCCAGTTTTACTTATGACATTAATTTCAAGAATTTATATGTATTTGTTAAAGGGATGAGCATACCTAAAACCTGAAAAGTTTAGAAAGAGAGAAATTTATTTTTGAAGCTCATACATTAATTTATCTACTTGAAGAGAATAGAACAGAGGATCTTCTTCTTCACCATTATCGGGACCCATTCTTTTTCATTTTCTCTGTCCTTTAACTTTCATTTGAATGAATTTTTTGTTCTTAAAGTGTCCATCGCTTCAAAAGATCTTGCTGTGTTGTAGCCTGCACATATTCTCAAATGCCCAAAACTTTCAACCTCAAATTTGTTTCACATGTTAGAACTACCTAAAGAATTCCCATCTTTAATGCCCTGAATCCTACAGCGATTCCTTTTAGTATCCTATTTCAAATTAAATAATTGAACAATTATTTTACATTCTGAGATTTTCCAAGTACAGTAAACCCTTTCTTAATGAATCAAGTCTTGCAAGATACACCGGTTTTATTACATTCATTACATCTTGAGACTTACATTCATTACATCTTTGTGTTTGTAGTTTTGAGTAAACACATGTTTTGAAGAAATTAAGCTAAGAAAGGGATGTGGTCACTGAAGTGAAGTAGTTCACAAATGAACATAAAAACTCACTTTTAATGTCATTTTAACGAAATAAAAACTACCATCGAACTCCTTAAGAGTATAGGGAATCAAAATATATAAAAAACAGAAAATTGATATTTTGACCCAAATCATCTGTAACCTGGTCCCCTTATGCCAGCACCAACTTTGAGAATCAACATTTCTCGCCCGTGCGCGCCCTTGAGGAACACCTCTGCTGATCCAGCTGCCTCCGCACACTCGTCAGGACGGAAGCGCAGCCGTCGCAGCCACCGCCGTCGCCGCCCTCACGCCACTCTCCGCTCGTCCACAACCGTCACCGTTACGGGGGCCCTCTATCCGAACCTCCAGCCCGCTCCTCTCCAACCCGCCCCGCCCCGCCCCGCCCGCCGGGCCGGCGCCACCCCATCTGCCCTCTCCGCTTCCGCCCGCTTTCCCCGAATGCGACGAAAGCGCACAAAAAAGCGCCCGAGGCGCCGCCGCCGCCGCCGCCGCCGCCGCCGCCGCCGCCGCCGCCGCCGCCGCCGCCGCCGCCGCCGCCGCCGCCGCCCGGTCGCCTGCTGGCGGGGCGGGCGCGTGCCGCGTCCCTCGCAGCCGCAAACACCGAGCGACTTTATACTCTGCCACGCTCTGCGGCGTATTGCGACCTCATTAGTGCCCGTTCAACCACTCTTTAAATTTTGCCTGAAACATGTTATAAAGTGCAAGTTTACTTGTAACAAATAATCATTTTGTCATTTAAAAAAATAATTTCACAATTTTTCCCCTCTCAAATTTCGTACCTTTCTGCACGTTATGATAATAATTTTATCTTCCATCCCAATTCATAGTCTTTAACGTGATCCAACTTTTTCCAAAAGGACCCTTGACTGCCAAGTTATCAAATTTTCTAATCTGTTTCTAATTCGTAATTTTCACTACGTTACAATCCCACATCAGTTCACCTATAAGCACTAATACTGCCGTGATCTCCAATAACTCTCCACCTTCATCTCTGTGGCGGATCATGTTAGTAAATATCAGCACTATCGCCATCGTCACTAAATCGGCAAAACCGGCCGGAGGTATTATCGGGCCAAAATTGTCGTTGCAATGCTTCTGATTGGGAGGTCCTGGGTTTGAAGTCCCATCAGTGGCAGGATTGTCGACACTAACCAATAGGATAGGTCAAGTTCTGGAGAATTGTAGAATCTGTTTCACCGTCTTTTTGAGCAGGACAACCACCACTTCCTGGATATAACGTGCACTACACTTACGAGTGTAAGGCTAGCAATGACGAGCCCGGAAACACGAAATAATAAATAATTTAAGTCCTCAATATCCCCTCGGCTGCCCCTGTGTTGGTGGCATCGCCTCGGCAGGTGGGCGACCTAGATGCGTGGCGGGGCCTAACGGGCCGCGCGGTCGGGGCGCACGGGGCGCCCGCCCGCCCCCGCCCGGCCTGGATCCGCGCGCGCGCGAAAACCTATTTTTGAGGGGGCAAGGGCGTCGAATTTCCTCTTTTGGGGAAGAAAGTGTTCGCGCGCGACAGATGGCCCCATGCACGGCAGCGGCGACGGGGACCGCGGAGGGGGGGGGGGCGGACGCCTAGGACGTGGTGCGAGCGAGGGCGAGCTTCTTAGATGGATGGCCCACATTTCGCGTTTTTTTCTTCTTTCTTTTTCAAAAGTGTTATAATATGTAAAAGATAAATTTGTGGTAAAATTACGCGAAACAGTATCAATGTCAAACACAATCAATAAACTATTTCTACTGAAGTTAATGAATTTAGTGACAGCAAGATAATTTTTTGCACTCTCTGAATCTCTCTGAAGTTTGATGTTGATCGCTCTTCTTGTAAAATATATATTCCCTCAGAAATATGCCAAATTGTATTTAAAAAGGTTTTTCTATGAATCTCAGCCGTCGGCGGTCATCAGAAGATTACTTGACATATCAATAAGAGAACAGCTGAGAAACGTGTTTAGACCTTGATGATTCAAAATAGTAATTATTGTATCGACGAAAAAATTGTTTAAATAATGTTAAAACGTATAATTTGTTTCTGTTAAAGGAAAAAGTTCTTATTCAGAATTCTTCATTTTGGCATTGATCATTATCCCTCCTCCTTGCATTTCTCTTCTTTTACATTTATTTTCTTAATTCATTTCTTCTCTCTAGCAATTGTTCAGTACACTCTCCGGTTTCTTTCTTTTCATTGTTCACCATCCTTTGACTATATTGTTCAAACAGTTTAGCAAGTGCACTATGTTAGTGCAGACAATACAAATCCCAATAAGTGTCGGAAACAAATTATTCTAATGTATTCGTGAAGAAATCATTACAAAACCTGTTGAAGCCATTCTGTTTCTGCGGCAAAACCTTCGGTAGATGACTCTAACAAGCTCACTGTGACCGTGACTAATACAACCGATGGGGCTGGATCCAACCCCTTTCCAGCCCTGGCTAGTGAAATCAAACGGGGTCTGATCTGCCTGGGACGCCGCCCCTCCCGTCGTGGGCTCGGTCGACCCCTTTCCTTTGGAGGCACCGCTGCCCGTCGCGCTCTTTGGGCCCCGCCGCTTACGCGGGTAAAGTAGTGCACGTCTTTTGTTCGCCCGACCGCCGACACATCATTTTCTTGCAGCGCGCGTCACTCTGAATTAAGTGCCCGAGACAACTTGTTACTCTGGCTAAACACGGAGTTGTGGGCGGGGCACGGAAAAACACGACCCTGCAACTTCATTAACCGCCTTCTGTTGGTGTTCGGCAAATTCTATTATAGATGGCGTGAATGCAATGCCAATTTCTAAATATAAATCTAATATATCATCAAAAATCAACAACTCGTATAAATTGGTTAAATGCGTGTTTTTAACAGGTACGTCTCTTTTCTAAAAATGGCATTAAATTTTTATTCACCAAAACATAAAATATAAACATTCACAACCTATTCTTCAAAATATTTTGAAATATATGAAACGTATAAAAGTTTTCAACATTCTAGTTTAAAATTATCCCAAACGTTTTGTCAATTGTTTTTCAAGGAAGGATACCCTTAAAATATTTCAGCGAAAATTACATCGTTCCAGAATTATATCATAAATAAAACGTTATTTTATTAGTTAAGTTTAAATAATTTCATCAATAAGCAACTTGGCGAGGTGGCGGGTAGGTGGACTTTTAGGTGACATTTACAGCGTTCTAAGAGTTCGATCAGAGCCATCGATTGAGCCGGCGAGAGAGCAGTGCTCAAACGAACGGCGCCCCATTCGGGCAGCAGCTGAGTCTCGCGGGACGCGCTCTGGAAGGGAGCAAGAGGAAGGGCGCAAACAGGAGTAGGCGAGCGAAACTCGAAAGCCACACATGACATTTTGTCAAGAGATTAAACCGTGCAAAAAAATCCCAGTTTCGAAGAGGAAGTTTTGTTTGGGTTCCTTGAAAACGGTATTTGTACTAGTAGCTGATAAGTAATGTCAGGAAATCTTAAATCAAAAATAATGTTTCACTTTGTCATTTGTATCAGTTGCACTCTCATGTCGTGGGCACATTTCACTTTCATTTGAAAATATATTTGCTATTATTTTCGTAAAATATGAATTCTTGAATACTGATTTCACTCTACGATTTTATTGCCAATTTCAGCATCTCAAACAACGGTTTATCACTCTGTTTATCACTCGGTCTGGCAAATTCAAACAACGATTTATACATTCTTCTTTAGAATATGTACTGCTGATGGTAAATCTTATTCAGGGAGCTACAAATTCATTATGAAATAAATTCCATACATGAAATAAATTTGGTTCGCGAGCAAGAAAATTTAGAAGCAGCTTTTTTCCCGCAACGCGCCTTTTAGAGTATTAACTGAAAGCAAGCATGCAATTGAAACCAGCAGGCACGTTGTAATGTGCTAGGTGCGCTATCTTCACTTCTACAAAAAAATCTTTCTTTCAGGAGGTCCAATCAAAATCGGAAATTGAGTTTGATTTTAAGATATAGAATGAAAAAACTCCGCGGCAAAAACACTCGGCGAAAAGTCCCGTTAGCCTGTCAGGAAGACGTAGGGCGTTTTTTCCCTCTTCTTCTGAACACCAGCGAATTCGCGTCCTTCCGAAGGGCTGCGCCGGACGCTGTCGCCTTGGGCAAGGCGCCCCCGCGCCGCCGCCCCCGCGCCGCCCCCGCGCCGCCCCCGCGCCGCCCCCCCGCCGCCCCCGCGCCGCCCCCGCGCCGCCCCCGCGCCGCCCCCGCGCCGCCCCAGCGCCGCCGAGGTCTCCGTCGTCGTCGAAGGCAGAGGCGGCAAGCGCCCCTCGGTGAGTCACCCCCGCCGGCGCCCGCCCCACGCAAGGAAAAGAGTTAACATCGATCGCATTTTTTTA
This sequence comes from Teleogryllus occipitalis, assembly GCA_011170035.1. Taxonomy (NCBI): domain Eukaryota; kingdom Metazoa; phylum Arthropoda; class Insecta; order Orthoptera; family Gryllidae; genus Teleogryllus; species Teleogryllus occipitalis. The sequence goes on along the minus strand of BLKR01000075.1, from coordinate 723,313 downwards.
TCCGTCTCACCCCCCACGTTTTTTTCACCCTCGCGTTTTTCCCTTCCCTCACTACCCCCGCGGACGGGCGAGCGGCGTTCCTATGGCAACGGCGTCCAAAGTGAAATTACTTCAAATAAAAATAGAGCCGAGACGCCGCCAGGCGCCGTAGAACGTGGACGAGACGTCGTCGACGACGACGGCATCGTCGACGAAGACAACGGCCACGATAATTGCAAAAAAAGAGAAAAATAACGACGTTGAAGAGGGCTATAATCGAACATTGTGTAACGAAATTGGCAAAAAATGTATCGAACGTGCAGGAATCTGAAAACATGGACTTAAGCATGCCTCTCCAAGGGAGTTTATACTTTTGAGTCATTGTAAAGTCTATAACAATAACGACGGGTAGATGAGGTGGTGAACCCTTCACGCAGGTGTGCTTGGGATACTCGACAATTTGACCCTCCAAAGCAACTGTGCGAGCAGACCTCCTGTAGCCAAGCACCCGCACGGAGAGAATTCCACGAGGTGCAGTGAGACGCCTATCGCAAGCTCGGGTCTGGAAGATTCCGCCTTTCCCTCTGCGCTTCGCACTCGCCTTCCTTGACTTACTTTTTGGAGATACATCAAAATAACAATTTCAACGATGGATGCGAGTCATAACGTCTGTGGAACATTTTGTCTAAAACTATAGTTTAAAAGTTCCTAAACGACCAATAGCGAACGACCAAAAGTTCGAAACAAAAACAAATGATTGTCCGGAAGAATGCAAAATTCTACGACTAAAAAAATCAAACTAAGTAAATCTCGAACTTGAGACATTCAAATTGAAACAATATTCATCAAATTATTAATATAATTTCAAGTCAATTTATGTCAAGTATTTATTGTTCATTCTTCCACCGCAATGAAATTTATCAACAGGTCAACATTTTATTTCTTGGGCGGGTTAAGCAAATGATGAATGCATAAAATGTTTTAATTTGGGATAGAATCTACATATACGTTATTTCATTAATAAACTAAATTTCATTTCGGAAACCACGAGTAGGAATTTGATTTTAATTGCATGGACGGAGCCGCGACTTGGCTCCGTCGGGGACTTCAACGCCCTCGTGCGCCAGCCAGCGAGCGCAGCCTTAGAGGCGCGCGGCGCTGCAGCCGGGGAACGTGATTTCGGAAAGCCGATTTCCGAAAGCCTCTTAGATGCGCCGGGCTTACTTTTGACGAGAGGGAAGGTGCCGCTCCCAACACGGCGCTCTTGTCAAAAATTCTACCTCAATACTGTATCCTGTTCAGAAGAATCTTCAAGCAATCCATTGAGCGGGTTAGCAAGCAAAATGTTCACCTTGCTTTCTCATGTCACGTATTTTTTAAATTAACACTTCTTGTAGGTCTTCTGTACTCTGAAAAACCCTTAGGATTGTCAGTGTTACATGTTAGGAAACATACATTTTTTTATGATTTTTCGCCGTTCTTTCGGCAAGATTGAACAAGTGAAAAATTCCGAATGTATTAAAATGAGGGGTGGGACCAGGAGCCCCCTTCCACCCAGGTTATCCTGGTTTTTGTGCTCGACTCATTGCGTCGTTAAGCGCGGAAACGGAGCCAACCGCGAGCGACGTACGGCGCTCTCAGCCTTCCGGCGCACCTGCGCCACGCCCCTCCGGCCTGCAACATTTTCGTCTGCTTGTACTCGGCGATATTAGGCGCGCGACGAGAGCGGGGCGGGGCGGGGCGGCGGCGCTCTACTCCTGCGACGTCTTGCCGCCCCCGGCCCCGGCCCCGGCCGCCTCCCTGAGGGACCGCGGGGGAGATAAAAAAGCATTCGCGAGGCGACGCCCGCCACCCCCAGCCACCCTCGCGGCCCACCCCGCCCGTCCGCCCCTCTCCCTAAATTAATTTGCCGGCTAAACAATGGCAGCGTCGCAGCCACGCATCTCCTAATGGAAGTCGTTTGGCCGAGGGGGGTAAAAAAATTGCCGAAGTTTTTTTTCCGTACCGTCTCATTTTATTATTCATGCGGTTATCTCGGGTCTCCTCGTTGCGTCCCCGCCGTCGGTTCTCCCCGCATCACCCCGCTCCGCCCCGCACTCCTTTTTTGCGCCGCCCTCCACCCGAGAGAGAGAGCGCCACCCCTTTTGCTCACCCCCGTCGCCGTCCGCGTATATTACACTTTTTATTGCCGGCGTCCGGGGAGGCGTTTTTGCCTCGGCGACTCATCTGCATGCCGCCCCCGAGCACGGCGCCTCGCCGCCCCGCGCCCGGCGCCCGCCCGCCCGGGCCGAGTCGCGCACGCCCACTTGGGCCGCGCCGCGGCGCCTGCGCGCACCGCGAGGGCCGCCCCGCGCCCCCGCGCCGCTTCGCGCAACCGGCCTTGCTACTGTTACGGGCCGTTCACAGAGAAAACATCGTGTACGTGAAGGCGTGAACATCGACTTTTAACATGAAAACGGGCGTACCATTCGAACGACCGAGAACGTAAAGACCAGCCTCTTATCAATCTCGATTTCGATGCAACACATGATGGACTCGTTAATTTCTGTATGTAGTGTCAAATCCAGGCGACCAAGTTTGCAAGATAATTATTTTTATACTATGAGGGCCACGAATGATTCTATGGAAGTTTCAAGAGCAACAAAGGTGTTGAATGGCAACGTGCTCTCTAATAAATTCGTTGTAATTATTAAAACGGAATCGTAGTGTTATTCCTCATAGTTATAACGAATGGAATAGTTATTTGTTATAGTTATTATAACAAACGTTATCGTATCAGTTTCTGATGAACACGCTAAAAGTTCTTTGGATCTTGACCTACACAATATTCTGTTGTTTTCATATCGCGATCATGATCGTGGAAGTTTAAGCTCGAAGGCGAACTTTCCCTGTTACATCTTATGTTAATGTTCACGTTTACGTTTGCGCTCAACATTCTGATGCATTCACTGACTAACATGCCAGCAAGCTTCTGCGTTTACGTCAAAATTTTTCTGTGAATCAGGCTTTAGGCTGCCGCGACCCGCAAGTATCCAGGCTTTAGACTTGCCGCAAAGGTCCCGTGCAAGGGCTGCAAAAGGACTCCGCAGGGCTCCGAAAAGGGGAAATATTCTCGTATATTTCTATCGTTCACATCGTTCGCGGGACATAAATAAATTTCTTACTTCTTCTCCAGCTCTCTAAAACTTGAATTCCTCGATAAGTCCACTCTACTGTAATGAAGACTTTATTGCCGCGATTAACTCCATTTTCTTGCATAATTTCGGTGATTAATTCATTTCCATACGAATGTCGTAAATATCCTTTATTTTCCAAATTACTCCCAATTTTTGTATTATCTATCAAATTTGACTAAGGTTTTATTACTTCATCATTTGTTGTCGAAATCTATCAATATTTCGCATGGCATTTTAATATAACAATTTTGTTTCTCGTGAAAGTTTGAACGCAAAAAATTAAAGTATCAAAAATACGTCCTATGGAAAAAAGGAAGGAGAAAAGAATTAATAAAACCTGCAAAAAACATTGAATTAAACCTATCACTAACTAAAATTGTATCATTTGCAATCCATGTAATTAACTTGCGTATTTTCGAGATAAAGTACAAATGTTTTGTTTGATGTGCGTATCGATGTGCAGAGTCACCATGTACTTAAAATTAGCAGTTTTGATGAATCGAAACAAGCAATATCTTGTTGACACCGAAATGAAACTTTCACTTTCGCGACACTTGAGAATCGTTTCAATTAACAGCTCACTGCTGCAGTGTGCTGGCAACACTTCATTCACTGATTGCTTGCTACGCGATTTACCAATTTGTAATTCTTACGCCTGCCTCCACGAAACAATCTTCCGAGAGCTTTTTTTTCTGCTTACAAGAAGCGCTTCAGGGATACTCGACTTAAGAGCACTTTACTAATCATCACAATTAAGCAAACACCGTAAGCGGCGTTTTAAAAGCGATCCCTTCCATTAATCTGGTAATTGCAATTTGCGTATTTAAAACACTGGAAGAGATTTTTCCGCCCAAAAGGTGGCGTCCGGGGGCGTGGCGTGGCGGGGCAGCCAGCGTTCGGAGGCGCGCATCGATCGGTGCTCCTCCGGGTTGGGCATTTGCATGGCGGCGGTGGCAGCACAGCTGAGGGTGGTTGAGGGTGGCGGCGCTGGCAGCGGCTGTAAAAAACGAGGGGGTGACTCACGAGGGTCTGCCGCGGGCGGGCGGCGAGCGTTTTTTTATCTACAGGGATTTGCACTCGCGCTCCGCCACCCCCTCCCCGCCGCCGCCGCGCCGGCGAGATTTGATCAAGAGAAAAAAACTCGCGAGGGGCGCGGGGTGAGGATCTCCCGCCGGCTAATTACTGCGGCGGCCGAGAGCAGCTTCGTTTCGCCTCTGGGGGCGGCGGACCGGCGGCGCCCGCCAAGCAGTTTCTTCAGACAAACCGCGCAGCCAATTGCGTTTGGAGAATGCGTCGTCCAGAGAGTATATCTAAGCGAGTATTTAAAGCGAAGAGACCCATGTTGAAAACATGCTATTTTCCCGTATATTGTATTTCTCATTTGCCACGTTCCAAACTTGGTAAATAAGAGATAATGTTCAGTATTTTCACATTATTTGCTGTACACGAAAAGCTCAATATTCTAGTTAACAAAATGACAATAACAACGAATTTTTCACCCCTGAAATTTACATATTCTCAGTTTTGCCTTCACAAGACACTTCAAAATTTTCTGTACACTTAAAGTATATTTTACGAATGATTGTGTGATAATAGGACTATCTTTGTCTTCGATTCTGTGCATAGGAACAAAGACTATCTGCATGTGTATAGGAGCCTGCAAGTAACATTTCGAGACAAGCTTATTGTTTTACAGTCGCGTTTACTTACTTCTGTAAATTTACAAGAAAATAATTTTTTCTCTTACAATTAAAACAAACTGATCCGTTTTCGACACGTACAATATTTCTGGAAGCGCAATTCCAATGACTTCCGATCGTTGGAAATGTTTGTGAAGTATTTGTTCGACATCCAAAGTACAACATGAGGGATTGCTTCTACACCCTACTCTCAGTCTTTCTCCCTCTTTATGTTGCTCACCTTTCTTTTCCTCCCTTCCTTCTGATGCTGCAGCGTTTCATCTCATCATTCACGAATTTTTTTTCCTCTTCAAATCTCCCCTCACCTCCCCTTTCCCTCATCCCTCTTTAATGCTCCCCAGGAATCAATCTCGTTTATACTCTAGCTTGAAAGTGGTTTCTTCATTTCTTTCGTTCATTTTAAGTGTTTTCCATTCATTTTATTCGACCCATTTCTCTTTTACACCAAGCATTTTCCTTAAAAATCTTCCTGAAAAATGAAATTCATCTTTCTCACTTTCTGCTCAAGACGAATATAATTTTCTTTATTCAGTTTCACACCTGGATTCATCACAATTTTTAAAACTTCGAACGTTAGAAAAATACGTCATTCTTTAAAAGTACAAAGAAATCAACAGTACTTTTCGATTCTCTGTAATTGTTTCCATTTTATATATTTCTTGTATATAGTTGTATATTACGTTTACTATTTATAATAAATATACATCCATGTGAAATTAATGTGTTAACGTCCTCTGGAGATATTTCTATTTGTTACTTCTTTAGTAATGTAACGTAGATACATCAATCATTATATTGAAGGATACTGCATTTGGATGTTAGTGTTTCTCCTGTCTCTTAGACGATATTTTTATGTATTAAATCGTTAGTGAATAATTTAAGTAATAATAGTTATTATTACTATTTAAACTATCTAAAGTTTATATTTCAATTTATTGATTGTTATACATGTATATGCGAAAGCTATTTAATGAAAATTTCTGCTAACAACTCTTAAAATCCGTCAGATCCTGATTATGAAAGAAATGAAGCTTCCGCGATAATTTCACCTGTTACATTTCGTTGATCATTAAAAATGTATCCGTCAAAACTTCAACCAACAAATACAGGTTACGTCATCTAGCATTACAAGACTTAATAAAAACTCGTAATTAATTCTTTATTACAATAATATAAAATGACTTTAAGTATAATTAAAGTTAACATTTTAGTTTATCCGAATTTTGCGTATATAAGTTCAAGAAAAAAATTATCATTTAATAGATTTGATTTAAATTTATATTTCGTACTGCAAGTCACATTTTTTGCGTCGGGGACCCACAGCGCTCTGATTTCCGGATCTCCAACGCTTCGGATGAGCCATTCGAGGATGGGTGATCGGCCATTAGAAGCAGAATGATGAAGACTATTTTTGGGGGAAAGAAGGAAAGAGCGCGGTCTGCAGCCCATTTTTTGAAGTACAGCTCCAGCATTCGCCTGGAAGTCATTAGGGAGACCACAAATCATAGCAGCCGGCCAATAAATTCAACTCCAACAGCCGTTAGAAATTCGCATCTGCAACTCGCAATTATGTTAATCACATCAATTACATTTACGGTTCCTTGCGATTGAATCGGCGACCTTCCAATCACTGGTAAGGCGTTATGCTGGAGGACGTTTTATTGGCACTGACGTTAGTTTTGATTTAAGTAAATCTAAAATTACTAACATATTAGCATCTGACATTCGTAACATCTCAAACGTTCCTATCAGGTATCATTGAAATCCCAATCTGTCGAGAATCTTACTAAAACTTACAATCAAAACTGCCTATGCAGAAAATATTATTTGAATTTTTCGAACGGAACATTGTGGAACTTTAACACACGCTCAGAAAGTTACTCCTGCATCTCCAAAAGAAATGAGAGGGGGAGAGCGGCCGCAGTCTGGCGGTGACCCCGGGTCAGCGAGGACCGCAGCTGCCGCCGCCGCCGCCGTGGCGAATCTCGCATTCGCGCAAAAAGCCGGCGTTTCCCTGAAATACGATGTGCTGACGCGACAACTCGAGCGGGCCGGCGGGGGGCGGGAGGGCGGGCAGGTGGGACGGTGGGGCCACGGGGAGGGGCGTTTTGTGCGGAGAGGAACGGGGGGCGGTGCGGAGAGGAGCCTCGACGAGACGCGTTGTTTAGCGGTTTTATCCCGCGCGTGTCGTTGGGCGCCGCCGCGATCTGTCGCCGGCCGCGCGGCGGTTTGCTCCGCCGCGGGCGCCGGAATTTCCGATGCGGATGTCGCTTCAGCCGCTGGTCCGCTGGCGGAACCAGGCGAGAGAGCCAGCAGGAAAATCGCGCCGCCGAACACTTTTCCGGCGGCAATTTTCGAAAACGTCACTCGAGTTGAGTCCTTTGAGACGTCGGCGACACGGGTATAATTTTTTCACACCTTCTTTTCTGAACGCAGTCGTGACGTTTCGACCTTAGACCTGCGCCCGCCCAATGTTGCACCACAGTCAACGGAATTTTAATGCAGGAAACGCCGCTTGGGTCCGTTTCCTCGCGATTCCATGAATACGAAATCGATCAGCCGCCCGCGTTTTCTATGGACTCGCCCGCAGCGCAGCAACGGAAGTCCGTCAACCGCAGACAGAGAGCCGTTGGCGACTCCGCCGCGCCGTCGATGACGAGGGCGCACGCGGAAACGGACATTCAAATGCGCCCCTACAGCATTCGCAATTCTTTGTCGGAAATCTGAAAGGCCGTCGCAATATGCAGAACTTATTCAAAACACGCCCCGCCCGCCCTGGCTACGCGGCGGCGGCGCCCGCTGCAAACGGGAGCCCGAGGCCGCTGCTGACGCGTCGGGACCCAGGCGGCGACTGCGCGCGCGCGGGCGCTTTGACGTGTCAATCACGCGCGATTCGGCCGACGCTTTGTGCGTGGAGCGGTGAGCCGGGCGGGAGGGGGCTGTGCATAAATGTGCACATAATGCGATCGCGGCGGATCGGGCGAACGGGAGCAGTGCACTGCCCACCTAGCAGGCGGACCCGTTCTGCGTCGCGGGCTCCAGTCTTCCCTGCCCCCTGCTTTCCTGGAGGAGGCGGTAAAGACGCGCGCGTGCGCCTTCCCCCCCCCTTCCGCGGTTGCGCTCTCGAGCGCCCCCTTTGTGCTGCCAGGTGCCCCTCCCCCCGCGCTCGCGCCGACCCCGTTTTTTGGGGGAAAAACTCTAAAAAGTTGTGTGAGTGCGGGGCGGAGCGGCGCGCGCCGCCGCCGGGGGAGAGGCAATGCGCGAACGCGTGCTCGCGGGAGGGCGCCGCCGCGCCACAGCTGCAACGTGTGCGGGCCCCCACCCCACCTCCGCCTAACACACCTCCCAGCCCTCTTCTTTAGCTCATTTTTTGCGTAATTTTTGGTTTCTTTTCAGTCATTTTCTGCTCGTGCCTCCCGTCGTTATTGTCGATTGTGTAGTGTGACGGGCGGTTTTTTTTCACGATGAGGGGCACTTCATCGACACGTGTCCTTTCTGGGGCGGGGTGGTTCGTCTTGCATTCGCGAATGGACCTCATCTGAATATTCCCCTCAAGGCTGCAAGTATTTCTTCCGTCAATCTAGAAAAAACCTGACTTCATTTTTGTTTAGGCGTCACTGCGTCCAACGGATACTTTTTTATTCCACGTTTTAACATATTCAGGTCACAACAAGAAATACTTCCGAACGTCGGATTTACCTCAAAGTAGTCGCTACTTGACACAGTTGCGTGCGCACGTTTTGCATCGTCTATCTGTGTTGTGTAGGAGTTGCTTCGATTGCCGTCTGCAGACGAGGTGCTTCCATTACATATAGTTTCCACAGGATCAGCTGATACAACATTATACAAAACTTAACTTATAGGATAGAAAAACTGAAGAGTTGCATATCTACCTTACCGCATTGTTGTCGGTTTCCCTGACTCTGTCTTGAGTGTTTTAATGCGTACCATATGAACTTCAAAAATGAAGAATAATATACGATAGATTTTGTAATTAAAAGCTGAAAGAAATGTTTGGGCGTTTTCTTACTTGGCAACTATTAAAACTGCCTGTTAAGCTTTTATTCAAAACAAAATCACATTTTTATTACTACAATATTTGTATGTATAAGCTACCATCTTGAAGTTATTATAGTAATTAACGAAACGAGTGTATAAAGAAGTGTATAATTGCATGAATGGTATATTCAAGAAAAACAAACGACGATAGGAGCGAGTTTTCTTATATACCACAAGTGCAATTATGCCCCTGTATACACATGTTACGTTCAATATTTTTTCGTTTCCATTTAAGAATAATTAAAATTTAAAAAAATCAAAGTCAACTTTTCCTCCCGATGTAAGAATTTCATGACGTAGTATTGTTTCTGAGAAAGATCTATTTTAGCGGATCTTGCATTGTTTTTGTTTCCACGAAATATTTGCAAATGGAAGGTACCTACTGAACTTATTGCAGATACAATATTAGAAGCTGACCAAGACAAGAAAACATTACTTCCCACAAAAATTAAAGACAAGTATGACAGAGAATACAACAGATGTTTACATTTTTTACATTCGTAATCCTAAGACCAAATGTTTTACATGTAAAACATTTAATTTATTCACGTTAAATATTTTATGTTGTTCCATAAGTTAGCTAGCTTAACGTTTACTTCCCCAATTTAGTTTTATTTATTCGTTATGTATATGTAGTTGTTGTAGGTACGTCATATGTGATGAAGATTTTTGTTCATGTTGCATGGCCAACTGCAAATACCTTGGTTATATTTTTCTTAATTACATGATTCGACATTGAAGACTAAACTGACGGAGACCCTTTAAAGTAGCATTTCGCTAAATCCAGTTACGAAATAATAATAATAATAATAATAATAATAATAATAATAATAATAATAATAATTCAAGAATGCAAATCATTTAATTGTGTACTATGTTACGTTTGGGTCAATAGGAGCTGATGTGGTCAGACGAAACCATTCTGTTCTCTTTGTTGCGGTAACACTATTTCATCTGAACAATTAAGTATCGTCTGTCTGCTAAAAAATTGAACTTTTAGCACACCTTGTATGGCCCTAAAAGTAACAACTTTCACTAATAGCTGTCAAAAAAGTATTAAATTTACTTCAATGTTTATTGCCAGAGATGTCCTGGTAAATATCAAATCAAATCACTACATTCAGCTTGGTACGAACTACCTTCAACCTTTGCTTCGCGAAACACGCGCATTCAGCTTGTGTCGGAGCGGCCCCTCGCCTTCCACTTCCCAGTTGTGGCGCTTATCAGCCATTTTGTTTTGCTTCCGCGCCCCTCGGAGTCCTTTTCCTTGTTGAGGATTGCGGGGAGAGGCGGGGCGAGCAGGGCAAGGCAAGGCAAGGCAAGACAAGGCGCCGCCAGGGGAGAGTTCTGGAAAGGGAGAAGGCGGGCAGGAGCGAACGCGTTCATCCAAGCTCGCCACTGACCGCCGCTCTCGCCACTTCTGCCTCCCTTCTCCCCCCAAAACGTTTCTCCTCATACAAACATTCAATTACTTAGTAACATATCTGAATTGAGGTTCTTTGGAGGTGTCCGATGCTCCTTCGTAGCTGTGAAGACTTTATTGGAGCGCGTTAATCTGGTGAATGCTTTAAAATGTAATAGGCCTAAAATTACAATTTTCTAAATCATATGAAATAACACATTGTTCTTAACCTTAAGGCAGCAACACTTATGCGGCTTTCGGTGGAGTGGTGACCAGTAACTAAGGGTTGTTTGCTATTTGCTGAACTTCAAACATTCGGCGCACGCCCAAAACGCAACATGTCGGGTTTTGGGGCGCATCAAAGGAAGCGAACATACGCCGAGCACATCAGCTACTCCAGATTAGGCGAATAGTCGCTTGTTTTTCGTCGAATGCCGTATGAGTGGAGCCGTCTTCCCGAAGTCGTTTATTTTAGTACGTTTCCTTCCGATTGCCTCTCAAAAATAATGTTGTATTAGAGACATCCATGCAAGTGCAATATTGACACGGTAAGGCCATCGATTTGTCAGTTGTTTGAAAATAATGCAATTTGTGTCTGCGATATTCCTGATAACTACCAGAGCAAATGTCTTGGACCGAGTTGTGCAGTCCTAACGGAGCATTCGCAGTGTCCCTTGATTCATTCTCTTGGCCCTGGCCCCGAGTGCTCGGCCGATCCGCGGCGGCGGAGTGCGATACGACGCGCGAGACGTAGCTGAAGAGACATATCAGACTGAAGCGCCGCGCGGGTGGCGGCACCCCAGCGCGGGCGCAGCTGGTGCGACCTAGCGGGCCGCGCCGGAACTAGTGCGCAAAAGCGCATGTTATTTGAGTTGCTGCTTTTGGCCTCGTGTATGTGTGAATTTGTGTAGCAAATACATACCCTTTTATGTTGCTACCTGGGAGTGTGTATCAGTAAACGCACTTTTCTTTGTGAAGGAATTATTATTCCTACGGTAACATGTATTAGAAATCGGTCTGTGTTTGTTCTGTTGCTGTTTGTGCCAGTCTCAGGTGCTGGCGTGTATTTCGTATGCTCTAGATTTTGTATATAAGTATATAGCTTGCGAGGGCGGGGCCGCAGGGCGGGGCGTGTTGGTGCGGGGCGAGGCGAGCAGGGCGCCCGCGGGTGCGGTTCGCTCGACGGGGTATCGCTCTGGGAAGCGTGGGCGGCTGTGGATTATCCCGCGGCTCTCCCCGCCTCGCCCCTCCCCCTCGCGCTCCGGCCCGCCGCCCCGCCCCACCCCGCCCCGCCCCGCGCCGCGCCGCGCCGCGCCGCGCCGCGCGTCCTATTGTAAATGTCGTCCTGTTGTGTAAAGATGTGTAATTCTGTACGTATCGTGGGTATTCCTTATCTTGGCATGTAACTTATGAAGCAATTTTGGTCTGAAGGCTTGCGTATGTGGGTGTGCATGTGTGGCGCTTGCCCCTTCTCTTCGTGTCATTCCGCCCCTCGTGTGCGCGATGCGCTCGCATCCGCTGTTCCTACGCCCCCTCCCCCACCCACCCCGCCACGCCTCCGCCCCCGGCCGCCCCAATGTTCCTACCCCAAGCCACAGGTTCCTACGGGAGGTCTCCCTCGCCCAGCGGTGCGGCAGAGCACGTCCAGCTCAAGATGCCAAAGGGAAGGCTTCCGGATTCTTAATTCAGAATGTTTCACGGTCATTCTGTACATTCCTCAATTTTCCAACTTTTTTTAATGACATCGCCTCACTGGATTAAATGATTACAAGTGAAAATAACAGAGGTAAAATTAATTAGAGGTGAAATTACTTTCGAAATTAGTGAAAACGCTTTAACTCAAATACGTACTTACAGCTTATGGTTTGCAGACTTTGCGTTCACCATTGATTATTGAACTAGTCGCCTTTCCGAGGTATTGTTAGATTTTTTGAGATTTATTTTTGAGCATTTAAAAGACAAATTTGACATTTATTTTTGAGCATTTAAAACATGCATTTTATCAAAATAATAGTAACACTAGAAGATTTCACCATATGGTGTCTTTTTGCAGTGAAACATCACTGCATATTGCTTTCGTTTTACACGAAAGTGCCAAGCATATTTCGCTTCAGAACCCCCAGCAGTGACATTTCCAATGCTCAATTCATCAACACAACGCAAAATTCAAGGGTTTTCAAATGTATTCCCCAATTCAATAGAAGCACAGTACTTCTCCGGGAGTGGCTGGAAGCATCTTGGCTGCCTCGTTGCGCGAAGCCGCACCGCTAGTGCGCGGGCCTCCCACGCCGCTCGGCCGGCGGGCGAGTGCTCCACGCTTCTTTTCTCTTGGTTTCGACCGACACTCCCCCCAACCGTTGCTCAAACGGCCACTTCTGTGCCTGGGCGCCCCCGGGGCTGCCGCGTGGTGACTCAGTACCTCTGGGCGGGCGGGCGGCTCATACAGGGTAGCTGCTCCGGGCCGCCGCCTGCCCACTCCGGTTCAGCGTTCTGTCAATGTGATACTAGCGGCGGCCGCACCGCGCCTGCCTGCTACCACAGAACTATTTTATATGAATGTTGAAAGAACCATTTTTGTATGAATATAGAAATGTATGTATATATATACAATAATATATTTTACATTATGTAAGGCGACAATGTAAAAACATGCTGATGGTCAGTGGAGGAACATTCCATTGTAAGCCAATACTCTTGCATTGGTCACAGTACAGAATAAAAACGTGTTTTGACAGTGTCTAAAATGACAAAATTTATTATACATTTGCTGTATTTCTCACAACATAAAATAATTAAAACATTGAAATATATTTATTGTAATTTTTCTCCATTATTTCCCTTACCTCATCCTGAATTATTATAAGTTTAAAGTTTCTTAATCTAGCCTAAGAACGAATATCACAAGCAAAAAGAGATAGTCCTTCTCGGTCTCTTTGGCATTTGCAGATAAAAAGATGTGTTTGTATGTGTATGTGCGTGTGTGTGTGTGTGTGTGTGTGTGTGTGTGTGTATGTGATTGTGTGTGTGGTGGTGGAGCAATCTAATTCTTGGATTTTTGTGACATAAATACCCCTTCATTTGCTTATGCAGAAACAAACGAGCCTAGTTTTCTAATTATATTACGAAATAACACATTATAATTGATTATTCCGTTGCAATATTGATAATGGTATTCAACAGTTTAAAGGTAGAAATCTATATTTCTATTACTTGATATTTTGGAAGACCTCTAAAAATATAGCATAACCTCTCCATCCCTACCTTGTTTCCAGCATCATCTCTATACAATATACCTGCGTTTTACATGACCTCCACATAAAAATTAGAAACACACCGTAAATAAATAAAAAATAGTGTGTAAGAAGTGAAAAAAGTATAAAAGATGTACTGAAATAGAAAAATTGATTAAAATATGTAAGAAATAAATAGGAATGCATGATCTACTGAAACTTTTCTCCTAATGCTACTCATCAATTCAGTTTTTTAATAAGTGCCTCTGTGTTGAAAAAATTGTCATTGAAAGATACACAATTGAAGATATGTAGATCCAGTCTTCCAGAAACAATGTGGTTGAAAAATGGCCATGAAAGTTAGAACGTGTTTTAAAATTTCGGACAGAAAATGTACATGCCGAAAATCAGTAGTGTGGGATGTATGTTTCTAACCAATTCACATTAGTTTGTCATAACTGAATCTATAATAGGTTAGTCATTGGTACTTTTTTGCAACTTATGGACGTAAACAGTAATACTATGTTTTTTTACTTCCAAATATCACACAACGCAAACATCTCTTGGATGCATAGTGAAAATCAAGCAACGGTGCTCAGCTGTCCAGAGAGTATCATAGTTTAACTTTTAGTTTCTTGTGGGCGGTTCGTGGTCTGCATAACACCAATATTGAGAGATAAATTGCATTGAAAAAGAAATATCTGTCTTTAATATTGGAGGTGAATGGCATCGCTTTCCATATTATTTCAGTAGTATACGTACCCTTTGCTCCTATCACAGGCAACCGATATTTATAAATGAGGTCTCCAAAGAAAGATAATTTCACGGCGGCGTGACGAATTGCATTTTGACTATAAAAATATGAAGGTTTTGTTTTAAAAAACGCATCTAAATATTCATGTCAAATGCAATCCGCAACACTCGGTCAGCTTTATTGTTAAATCATTTCTAAATGAAGTGTTATGGGGCCTTAAAAACTAAAATTTTTAGGTCACATGGCTCAAAGAGACATGTCTCACACCGTAATCTACTAAATAAGATCTTTCTGGACATTTTATTAAATTTTTGTCAATTTGGCGCTTTGTAATGCTACCATAGCATACTTATCAAACTGTGGCACAGCTCCGTGTTCAATGCTCTATAACAATGTGTTGATCGACTCTGGCGTTCCCTGCGGCGACAAAGAAAAACTACGCCGACTACATTCGATAATTCAGTCGAAATACAGTTCCGTTCTGCTAAATAAGACCGAAAAGAAAATGTGTATATATTTTAATTTCCTCTCGAATATACCTACATACACAATAGGCAATAGACAAATTTCAATTACTTTTAAGAAAATAAATTATTTAAATTTAATTAACGTTGTGTGTTGAAATTTAATAATGTCTTGAGAAATAATTATTTCTTTACTTTTCATGAAAATGTCTAGAAACTGCTAATCTAAATAAGTACCAAAATCTCACAAATTAGAAACGAGATTCTGAATGCACGCAGAAAGGTTTATTAAGAGAAGAAAATGTGTATCGAGACGGAAAAATAAAACCCAGAGTGAACCTGATTGTTTACATTTTATATAACAGTATTACAAATTATTTTAAAAATTACATCTAAACTATTCCATTGTTTTCTTACTAATAAAATATTAACATCGGAAATGCTGGAATTTAAATATTTTTTCTTGCTTTCTCCTTGCTGAAGTTTTTCTCTTTTAGTAAACTTAAAAAAATAGTAAATTCTTACTCTCACAAATGTTTCCAGATTTATCTTCTTCACTACACAATAACCACTCGCAAAATTGATTTCCGAGTGTTTGTGTAATTGCGAAGTAGCAATATTTTGATCAGCAATTAATTATACAAATTCTGCCATTAAAACTGCTTCACACTTTGACAGATATTTATTAAAAGTGCCAGAACATACATAAGTTTGAAGTTATTTTGAACATTTTCAAAGCAATAAACATTTTTTTATGTCTTCTAGGCTTTCACTCAACACATTTTTGTGTTTTTCTCAAGGATGCAACTCCATAACTTTCATTCAAAACCAGAAACATACTGCTTGGCATTCATTTCTACTAAATCCATATTTAATTCCTCCACACTAATTTCTGCTAGGGCCAGAGGTGAAGCAATTTTTTCCCCACTAAATGTGAGGATGATATTTTGTTTTGAGGAGTTCTGGACCTTATATAAAGAAAATATTAAGAAACTTTTTTTAAATTCTTAACCTATTCTTAAAAATATAACTTCACGAACAATTCAGTGTACTTCAGCAACGCCCTCTGGAAAGCAAAACTGCGTTCACTTCACCGGTGTGTGCGTTAATTCCAGACGGCGTTGACTTCAGCTATCTGTAGGTTTATTTTGCGTCCAGTAGGATCGCTAGCTATATGAGCGCGCATTCGTAACTGGCCAAAAAACGGGTTCAGCTGCCCTACTGTATGATACTAATCCACTGTCCAGAAACGTGCAGAATGTATAACTGTTCGCGAAATTAAACTAATTACTTCTTATTATATGCGATTAAATTGCATGCGTGTATCTCTCCGTTCGGCAATAAAGTTTTAAAAAGTATTGCAAGGAGTAGGGTTGCACTCTCCCAATCCTGCATTTTCGCATGGACAAATTTACGTAGCTTTCTCAGGAGTAAAAAGCTTTTCTAATATTTTTGTGACTATCAACGCAAGCGAAAAGCTGTCGAGGAAGATTGTATAATTACTTCAAATGTTTTTAAGCAAGTATTGTGAATTGTTCCAAGAATAGCTGTCTAAAATACTAAATAAATCTTTATTGAAAATGTTCCAAACATCAATTGCGTAGTTTTTTTGTGTTTTCATTTGATATTCTGTAAGTACATTGGAAGTTATCAATATACATTTTTTCAACAAACACGTTTTGTTAACAACTTAACCCCTTAATACGGAAATGGAAGGATAAGATGGTGGGATTTAACACGCGAGAATCTTCGTATGGGTACGCTAGTTGGAAAATAAATTTGAAGTACACTGGCGGAAAAAAGTATTGCAACACCCCGATTGCATAGTAGAATTTATTCCTCCGTACAGATACAGCACATACAGACAGAATACTACACACGATTACATGGGCAGAGCTATGTGAGACTCGCACGTTCAGCAACAGAGAGAACCATGAACCGAAAACCAACCCTCACATCAATACACTACAAGCCGCGGGCAGTACGACAAGCCCTGATGCTGGCTGGCATCCCATCGTTCGTGCAGGTGGCGAAGAGTGTCCTGCGGTGCACTGTTCCACGCCTCCTGTACCACTTCACGCAGAGCGGGCTGTTGCAGGAGTGCAGCATGGGTCAGTCGTTGGCCCATCATGTCCCACACATGTTCGATCGTGGGCAAATTCGCCGGACGCGAGCGTGCCGGCGAGGGTAGTGAGAGGGCGGGCATTGTCCTGCTGGAACAGCGCACCACCCTCCCGTTGCAAGATAGGTATCAGCACAAGCCGCACAAGGTGCTGGACGTATCCAGCGCTGGTCAATGATCCCTCCACGAACGCGCGTTGTAGCTGATGCCACCCCACACCATCACACTAGAGATGTGCCCTTAACAGCTAAACTGTTATTTCTTAACCGTTAACGTTTCGAAACTGTTACGCGAAATAACAGTTATTTCGTTTATCCTGTTATTGGCTGTTATCGGTTGAAATGCATAGAACTGCAACCTACTGGGCCTAATCCGAACTACTACAAGCTTTTGTGGCGACCATTTTGTACGATAACAGCTTCACTGCAGTTAATCAATCATGATTTGCCAGTGTTCAAATTATAAATTCATTAATACATAATTCGTCATTATTACACACCATGTGCCACACTATTTTTATATTTTATTGTATACACTACAACAAGATGTTTGTCCTTTAAATTAAGTCCGTCCAATATGTGAACTTATTTCTGTCTCATTGCTGCTTATGTGAGATCAACTAATATTTCCCTAGGTCCAATAAAATTAAATGAGTTACGGTCAAATAACTCACGTTATAATACTTGATATTCGATAGTCATTAACACTTTAGCTATAGGTAAGCAAAAACACTGTTTCTCCTCATTATTTTTGGCACTCGTCACTTCACTGTGCACAAGTTGCATATTTGAAAGAATATTTGCAATCTGAACCCGAATCACTTTCATTTTAGTAATATTCTATATTCTATACACATTCGCTACACATTATATGAATTACTATTCATCCTTGGCAGTTAATCCAGTCTCGTTCATATCAGCTGCTTCTCTGTCCAAACATGTTAGGGAAAGTAGTTCAAGGAAGCACTGTAAGGTAGCTGCACAAGCTTTACGGTGCTACCAACGTTATTGGTTTTGCGTGGTTTAACTCTTAGCAGTCGCTACAACTGCTTTAACTCTTAGCAGTCGGCCATGTTAGGTTGCTGGTCATGGACCTGTTATTTTTCAACTGTTATTAATAACAGCTATTACGAGCAGCTGTTTTTGTGATAACAGCTATTGAAGAAAAGCTGTTAAGCCCATCTCTACATCACACCCGGCGTGGGCCCCTAGTGACGTGGACGCACACGCTCGCCTGTGCGACGCCGCACACGCACCCGACCATCACTGGCGTGCAGGCAGAAGCAGCTCTCATCACTGAACACCCCTGCACGCCATTCCGTCTCCCAGCTGTCTCGCACATTGGACCACGCGTGGTCGACTATGGTTCGGCGTGAGTGGCAGTCGTGCTAGAAGGTATGCGCGATTGAAATCCTGCAGCAAATAACCGGTTCCCAACGCTGCGGGGCGACACGTTGGGGGCCACTTATACCTACATCTCGGCACGGGTGGCCGAGCAGTGGTATACTAGCGGGTGGCAGAACCCGGTCAGAACGAAGTTATTACCAACCCTTGTTACCAACTCTTGCGGAGAAATAAACCTAATGTTAACTATATTAGAATAAATATGTGTATCTATTTCACGCTTTCTATGTATTTTTTTGTCGTACCTATCAAATTTTGTTACTTTCAATATAATCACTTGTTAAAATCAATATCTCGTACATGAAATAATGACAAAATTCAAATGTCGGAGCGTCAATTTTGCACGTTGGCAAGTATTAGCAAGGCGAGCGCGCCCACGCACATGCGCAGTTTTTGAGCATGGTGGGTGGGTTTTTCGGTATTTTAAACATTTTCCAAAATGCTGTCATTTTCACGGACGCGCTGCTACATTTAAGCCTGAAATATAGATGTTTAAATTATTTTTCCTATAAATCCTTCTCGGGCCCTCTGGGCGCAAAAAAGTAACAGCCTTTTAATGTGAGACATAATATCCCATTTAAATACCATAGAGATTAATTTTGTTGATAAAAATGCTTCGTTTTGTATGCTTTTTTCTTATAAATTTAGCAAAGAAAATGAGTTTCTGTGCACGTCTTCTAGAATTCAGTGGGAAATACAATTATTCAAATTATCGTTTCCATGTTGTCGCGGTAGGAAGTATTATTCCGAAGGACAACATGGATAAGAGCCAAAATTTATTGCTTATTTATCCTTGAAAATAGATTTTATTACACGGAAGTTTTTTTAAAATTTAAATAGTATATGACTTAGTGTAGGGATCACAGAATTTTGAAAATGTGCACACAATTCACTTTTCCCCATAGCACGTCATACGCAGTTTTAACTGTTTTCTGACGTAAAATAAATAAATAAATAAATAAATAAATAAATGTAAAAAAAATTATAAAATAAGGAAAATGAGTAAAATACATAATACTGTACAAAATGTGACGAAAAATTTAGATATTTGTTAAGATTTCAACAATTCGCTGAGATCACATATTTCAGAACAGTACATAGAAACACATGTAATTACATTAGAATCCAGACTAGCCATTAGATCGTCGGGTAGAGCCGCGTAAGAAAATTTTGACGTTACTGAAGATTTTCTGTTTTCTACATTTGTCTATAGAATTCTATATATCCTATTTGAGTGTATGATATGGCGTTGGATTCTGGATACATCTCGCCTGCGCGATATTTTACCTCTTTTTAAATTTGTCCGAAAGTACGAAACAGTTTTAAAATTAGCGTCGGCGATTTTACTTAGAAAAAATGATTCATTAGGTGAAATCTATCAAAGAAATAAACGCCGTTTTGAGATCAAAAATCAAGTCGCAGGATAAAAAAGAATGTCCCAACACTCCAATATTCAATCTCGGTCAAAACGCTCATTATCCTTCACGCATTAGATACAGATTTCCCAAAGACCTCTTTCGCCCTCCCTAATTCATAAAAATCATTCGCCACAATTTTATACAAAATACACCCCTCCACTTCTAAACAATAAATGCAAACTTCCCTTTGTCAAGTTATACAAATATGAAATTTTAAAAATAGTGAAGGGTTATACCGAGACCCGCATTTGCCTGAGGATGACCAAGTAAATTCATGTATGTAACATTGTACTTGTCAAAATCCCCGAAAGACGAAAGTCGAACGGGAAGAAATACATTTAAAAAAAAGGGGGATAAAAGAGCTCGTGCGTAATCTCTGCTTCTTCTTTCTGGTAGTGGAATGATAACGGAAGATCTTAGAAGTATAATGTATGTAAAATAAGATGTTAGGACATGGAATATTAGTGATATCTACACAATTAGTTCAATTTTATTTTTGAAATCAGTTTCCAAATCGGAATCGATATTTTGAGTAATGCCTGACACAATTTTTTGATGGTATTCGAAGGAAGACGGAAATATGAACTAGATACATACTTTTAAACGACTATTACATATGGTACAAGATACCGTTTGGCTGGGTTACAGAATCACTGGTTTGATACGTGGAGAAAAATATATTGGAGATTGATAATCCATCAAATTCTAAAATCGTCATAATAATAACCTCCCCACAGTAAATTAATTTTCATGTCCAGTCAATTTCTCAATTTGTATTTTTTTCTTTGGAAATCTTTTTGAAAAACGGCTTCGTAGCGTAAATTCTATTTTAAAAGGAGTTCAATACCGTTTACAGATCGAAAATCGGAGCATTTGTTCAGACATTATCGCACTGAAAAAAGAATACCATAATTCCCAACAACATTTCAATAGTTACACAAAACCTTCGTATGCGAAACAGAAACCTTGTTGCTTACTCCCCTTTCCTAGTTACAACAGCATCTAAGATTGCTGACCTTGATAGACCAACCTTGATGGACCAACCGGCCTGTGATTTTTGAGAGGTTGATGTTGCTTCATAAACGGACCTGTCGGCCTTATCAAGCCTAATCATGTTGCATAGCACTTGCTGGCCACAGCAGCCAGGTACCTTGTCAGATTAATTACGTATTGAAGAAAATATACATTGAAAAACATTCAACATCTGTTAAACACACACACACACACACACACACACACACACACACACACACACACACACATATATATATATATATATATATATATATATATATATATATATATATATATATATATATACACATATATCACATTATTTCAATTACGTAATACACATGATGCGATAATTATGACTTTATCAAGCAAAGAAATCATAACTGTCATTCTTGCTCAAAACGGGAAAGAAGTTTAATAATTATATTATTTTCCGTCTGTGCTATTACACATGTAAATATAAATGTAGAAAGGCAGACTAATTACGTTATATATTTATCAGCTTCCAGTCCCAGGCCCTCGGCGGACTCTTGGAAGTGTGTGGGGGGGGGGGGACAGGAAGTTGCACGCGCGCCTCAAAGCTTGATGCAACCTGAGTGCTACGCAATATTATCCGTTCATCCTAAGAGAAATTCTGATTTAAAGAAGTACAAATGAAAGTTCACTACATAAGAACTAATTTGAACCATCGGTTGTTAAATTAACCTTGCATCAAAACTACTGCAAACGAAGAAGGAGAGCATGCGTGTTGCTGGCCGATAAGGACCTGATATCAGCTGAGGATTGACGAGGAAGCGCGTGGGAAGTGGAGCGGCTGTTGGACCGCAGCGTCGCGCCGCCGATCTGATTCAGTTCAGTTTGGAAGGGCTATGAGAGTGACTGCCCTTTCAGGAAAATTTCTTCGAAGTGGCGAAAAGCGCATCGTTGTGAAAGTTTTCAATTTGTTATTGTAGAAAAATACGTCGTTGGCGAAGCAAATCGTTGAACGTACCATGAGTTCACTGGTAAGTACCGTATTGAAACTTATAGTGCTGCATCAGTGTGGATTATAATCTAAAGGATATTGGTGGATATCTTTTAATAGGTGCCAGACTACAGAGTCTAAAATACCTCTTTGAAGTGAAAATCTTATTTCATTGGAAGTAAACGGGCGAATGAAATTCGAAAGAAAATGATACCTTCATTTACACCGCCTATTTGAAATCAAACAAGAATTGTCAACCAAGATTAAAAGAGAATGGTGGAATGGAATTGCAACTTGTAGGTACGTATAAATTTCTATCATGAGTTGTAATAATAGAAAGGCATATATTAGTTTGTGTGCATTTCTATAACCTACAATTTCTATAACCGTGTATTTTTCAGGTAGTTTTGGCACAGGTGATGGAAATTGGTCATTGAAACAGATGATGGTTCATCGATGCAGATATTCATGGATATTGTTAATTCTAAATGGCTATTGCATTCTATAACAAGATCATGAACATGTGTTTGAAGGTGATGCCAAAATACATTTTGCTAATTTTGCAAGCATCATGGACTTTTGTGATTTCATTCGTATTTAACATTCACAAAATGTGTATACATTAATGGTTCAATTATTTTAGTGTGTATCATTTTTGACCAGGCAAGTTATTTTAAAATTCTCATTAGGTAATATAACTTGTATTATAATTCTGTTATAGTTTCAATGTGCACTATTTAGTAGTGCTCTCAGAATGATTACAAATGAGTATGAGTAATGTAAAAAATTCACATTCCCACTAGAAAAATGTCATTAACTTCAAAATGCTGTTTTTTCAGGACATTGTTTGACAACTAGAGTTCTGAATCAAGTTCATGGAGTGTGACTATTTGTAATTTTCTTTTGAAAGATTATTAATTTTTACTTCGGTTTCCAAGGAAAAAAGGTTTCAAGTTTTTCATAATTTAGGGTTCTCCACAGTGTGCTGTTTGTGGCAAATAGTACGGATAACACTGCATTCTCAAACATGCAATGATTTTGGCTATTATTCATCTTCAAAATTGCCAGAGAAAAATATCTCAGATTGTGTTAATGATTCTTGGGCAAAGAAATGTCATTACTGTTGGAATAGTGTTGACCTTGATAATTTTCTGAAACATTTCCCTTGTCAAGTGAATAAAATACTTTCCTCTTGAAATAAAACAATTAAATATTACTAGACATGATTCTCGTGCCCTTTAAAATGCTAAAACCTGCATACATATGCCAAATAAAATTTGACAAAATATGCACAATCAAATTTTAGCTTGGTATTTTTTTTCATTGTCTTTTGAAACAGGAACACTAAACAATTTTTCAAAATTTTACTCAGTCAAATTCATCCTTTTGTGAGAAATGAATCTTTTTGAACATTCTACTACATCACCAGATGTAATTGGAGCATATTTGTAAGATGAAATCTGAGCCAATATGAGGTCAAATTCTGCATTTTCTGCTCTTGAATCTCAAATTTTTTTTTCTTTAAATTTCATAAAAGTTTTAAATTGAATTTGAATTTACTGGTTTTTATAATTTTTCCTCGGCAGTCACACTTGCATGTCCAAACACAAATTTCAAAGACATTGTAATATCTTCAACAATATTTAATGACTTCAATAGAGGTAATCCTGCTGTTTTCAATTTCTGAATTGGTATAGGCAATTTTACAAAATTTAATTAAATATGCATTTTTATTTTATTTTTTTATATACATAGTTTTATAACATATTTTATTATTATTTTTTTTTTTTGCATGCAAGCAGACTAAGAGTCTGCACCTAATTATTTTCCCTTCCCTTGTAGCACTGTCAGTTACCAGTGATACTGAGTAGTGATCTATGTGTGTGTGAAATTAATCAATAGTATTCGAAGAATATAATCCTAAATTTTGAAGCAATCCAGAAAAGTATGCATTTAACAAAATAACTTGCCAAATTTAAAGTCACTTCAGAACTGGTTATTAATTTGCTAAGAAAACTTATTATTTGACTCATCCAATAAAATGAAGGCCAAGCATTTCATCCCACGCTAAAGTGATGAGTCTTCTCCCACCTTACACAATACTAAAATTATGATTTATCCCGACCTCTCACTATATTTATTCGCTGTTATTGAGTGCACATTCTTCTCTACAATTTTTTATTGTTGCATTCAGGTGATAATAACAATAGTTATGACACTAACTTGTTGGGAGTGTAGGATTGGTAAATGCAGGCCAATGAGCTTATTCATTGTCAAATGGGCAAAGAGGTTTGTAAGCAATGAGATTGATTCAAATTGCAGACCCAGCAGGTAAATCAATGCTGGGCAATACATTTTAATTCCAGGTTTTAAATTAATTTAACTAATTTAATTTGATTTTATAGTATGTTTGTACATTTAGATTACAGAAATTGAAATAACAGAAGTAAAAAATATAAATATGATTTATGTTGGTGTTTTCTTCCATATACTTTTTTGGTTTTAACAGTATGTAAACTATTTATGAATTCATTGTAATTGTAAACTAAGTGTTAATTTTATGTAGATGAATTTTGTGCTAGTGAATGCATGAACCATAAGTATAATGAAGGGACTAATAGAATTGAACTTTTAGTAACCAAAATTAATATAAACATAAAACAAGAATATTAAATTTGTAAAATGAAAGGTTAAAAGAAATAAACAACAAATACATTCGAAAATAATTTTCAGCTACATATTTAGCCGTAATTTAAATAAATCTTGGCGTTTTTATAAAATAAATGTGAATTAAATTTGTTTTTTGGGGATCAGTAATAAAAGTTGCTATTTAAATGTACTTGTGAAACAGTACAGTGAAACAGTTTTGAAACAGTTATAAAATGTTTTTAAAATAATTTTGAAACAGTTATAAAATATTTTTGAAATAATTACTAATGACTGTAAACATGTTCTTAGTCTCCTTGTGTATTTAATCCACCTGATCACATAAATGATTAAGTGGTACATCAATGTTTCATTATCATTTGTTAGCTATTAAGTTTATGTCAATATATTTCATTCTATTGTGAGTTATGTTATATTTTACACATTTTACTTTACTAAATAAATATTTTAATGTTAAATTCTAATATTTTATTTTAGGTACAGGCTGTTTCAGAATATTCATTATATGTATATATATATATATATATATATATATATATATATATATATATATATATATATATATATATATATATATATAAAACATTTTCATTCAACAACAATGCAGGCATATTGATGTATGTATATCTACCGTAATAACAGTCAGACTGCTGAATTTAAAGGCTTTTGAGGCTTGTTGTGAAATTTAATTATCACTAAATGCATAATTTTTATGCAATTATTTCCGTTTTTACGGTGTCTGGTTGTGTAGGTAAATATACAGATCTGTTGTTGGATCAAAAATAATGAATATTCTATTAATAGCAAGTACTACATATAACCCATCCTATACCCGTCAACGATCAGTAATTGTAACACCAATAAGAAATGCTTCAATATGGCAACACGTACGGCTGGCCCTTCAACCAGTATAGCTGTGCAAGCCGACACGGAAGGCCGGCTCCTTCTATCTGTTTGGCCCGGATGCGTCATGGCGGTAGGCTGGATCCTCCAACCTGTATTGCTCGCTTATGCCGCGCAGATAGCCAACTCTTCCAACAAGGTTGCTTGGGCTCGGCAGCTTCTACCCGTGCACTCTGACAAGGTGAATTCAGAGGAGTGCAACAAGGGACTCTTTACAATGCAACTTTTCGTTCCAACTATCCCCGTCACGAAACAGCAACAGTGAACCTGGTTGGGCCTATATTATCATGCGTTCCCTTGATGCAGTATAATGGATCAGGTATACTGCAACTGTTCTTTTTCTCCGTGTATTATCCGAATCGTTTTCTTCCTCGTTAATAGCACGCAGCTTCTGCTCAAACTCGAACGTCAACTTCTTCAGTTGGGCTGCCCTTTTGTCATCTTGTTTTTTCGGGTTGCTTAATACTCCTTTCTTATATTCGTCTTCTTCATTTTCTTCTTGTTTGATCTCGGTCTCGATTTTCGACGCCAACTGTTGCAGATCTCCCAGCATTTCACATATATCGTCGATCATTTCGTCTTTCGTCCCACTGTTGATACAAAGAATACTGCATATAGCTCCCAGATCCGCTTCCGAAAATGTATCGTGAATGAACGACTTTTTCATCTCTTCATCTTTAGATCCGGACTCGAACGTAAAACCGGAAAACTCTCTAAGCCTCTTTCTGTTTTTTCGATCCTCTGGCATCGTTTCAAAAATCAAGTTATGCAACGTTTTAATTGCTTTTACCGGCGCAGAGGTTATGTTCTTTTCTATTTGTTCGATTTCTCCCAATGTCGCCATCTTCCAAAAATTTTGCGAACTTCCTGTCGAACAGTCGGTAACGTCGATTACAATCGGTATTTTATAAAAACAGCCTCGTGGTTCAAACCTTCAATTGTGCGAACAAATGTATGGAAACAGCAAAAATATTCATACAATTTGTCTTATTTGCATCTACTCACGTATCTTCGAAACTACATCAATTCTCGTCAAGCTTTCGTCGGTGAATTACGTCGTTTTTTTGAGGTTATAATGACCTTCACTCGTCGTCTTATTCCAGCCTATCGTCGTCGCAACTTTGAAAACTGGCCTTCAATTGGAATCCCTCGTCGTTTATTCCAAATTGATCGTCGTCGGCTGGCACGTCGTAATGTTTTCAATGTTGCGAAATGGCGGCCGTGGAAAGTTCTAGTCGTTTCTCGAAATCCAGTTCAATCCCGGACGAGCCCCCAAATTGTGGGAGAAATGGTAGTCGGAATAGAAATAAACTCGTCGTTGAAATATAAAAAGATAATTATATTCTTGAAATACTTGAAGAACAATACAAATAAACTATATCCCGACAATTCACAACGTGTTCATCTCGGCGTTACTTGCGTTCGAGTGACTTGTTTACGCTCGTCGTCAACCGACTTGGTCCTGCCGCCACGCCATCTTGCGCCTCTTCCGGGAACCCCAAAAAATCCGCCTGATTTGAATCGGTCTCCCACATATATATATATATATATATATATATATATATATATATATATATATATATATATTGTGACGTAACGGGATGCACGCGCGGCGACGTAGCGTCCGCCGTGCGGAGGGCCGTACTTCAAGGTTTGCATGATAGTTTGATACCTCCTGTAACGGAAGTCGGGGACCGGGGGGGCGGAGTTCTTGCCCTGGCTGCTCCCACGCTTCCCGAAACGGAAACCAACAACTCAGAAGTATTATTCCTAGAACAATTCTGAGGATTATAAACAACCAGCTTTTTTTTTAAAGAAACAAAATCAAATGATTTAATTTGAACAAATAACTTAGTCATTTGGAATAAACATTATCCTTCCATATGATCTGTACAACAATTAAGTGCATCTGCACCAAACACTTCAGAATTGTACATTATTTAACACAATTCCCTTATTTCCAATAAAAATTTACATCCAAATTTGATCAACACACAACAGAAATGTAAGCAATGAAATAAACATTCTTCACCATTTTTACAAAAATTTTAAGGAAAAAGAAGATTCAAAATTGACAAAGCTTTTCATTGCTTTTGTTAAACACTCAGGACACTTTGGAGTATCATTCCTCAAACTCTTAAACGATAATACTAGTTCATTGCCATACAAGTAATCATTGCAACATTGTGCCTTGCTTACCCTGCAGGGTCACAAAGCAACCCTGTCAAATGCTCACACTACATGCCATGAAATAACATCATACAAATTACAACCAGAAGAAATTCATGGATACACATTTTGCTGAAACATTATAACATTAGAAATAGCTGTGTAACTGTCCTTCCACTCCACTATTTATACCACAGTCTGTGATATTGGACGTCAAATGCTGAAACTACACGCCATGAAATCACATCAAACAAATTACAATCAGAAGAAATTCATGGATACACATTTTGATGAAACATTATAACATTAGAAATAGCTGTGTAACTATCCTTCCACTCCGCTATTTATATCACAATCTGTGATATTGGACAAACTCCAATAAAATATTGCACTACACAGAGAAACTGCAGTATCTCATCTCTCACTGCCTTCACTCCACTCCTACCGTTCACATCCCACTGGGTCGCGACACATCTGGTCCACCCTAACCGTACTTCGCTCCCCTTCTTTCTTCTTCCCCACTTTCCCCCCTTTCACTACCCCTCCGCTACGGCCGATACTGCCGCCTGGGGGGGGGGAGAAAACCACGAACTGCGCCCTCGCAGGCGCGCGGCCTCCCATACTAACAACAGTGGCGACAGCCCACAACTGGGCTCGGCGTCACAATATATATATATATATATATATATATATATATATATATATATATATCTTTTTATTTTTATTTTAGATTTTGACTTACACTTTTAAGTGAGTATTATGTACCTACTGATGACCCCATATACGGGGTGAAACGTTTGATCAAGATTGCATGACTATTATGAGAATAGAATATAAGAAAATAGTTTTGGGTGTTTTATTGGCATCTTGACTGATGGTAGAGATTCATCTCTAAAATATATTGTAAAAATATATCTGTAAATAAGGGCATGTAGATTATTTAAAAAAAATTAATACTTTTTGCATAATTTCGGGATGAAGTTATGGGAATTCATAATATTCAAAAGTCTCCAATTTTTTTTTCAAATTTTTCATTCATTGGGAAAAATATTCCTAAAAAATTTCGTTGATCTTTCTGACTGTTTGAAAATTTCGAAAGTAAGAATATATTGGCTGTTGAAGCACCACTGGTTTACAGCAGCTAATTAGGAAATCAACCAAATTGCGAAATGTGTTCGAATGAAGAGTTCAAGTGAATAAGTATTTTTTGTTGTAGAAAACTTGTTCTTGATTGTCACTAAATATTATAATACGTTTGCCATTATAATAATTTAATCCACTCGGTTTGAATAATGTAAATATTAACAGGTTGAAACATAATTGTAGACAGATTTACTCTTTATAGGTAAGGAAAATGCAACCCGCATTGCAAGACAATGCCTCGGGTTGCAGAATGGGACGGGGTAGGACAAGGTAGTGTGGTACGGCGGGAGAGTAGTGGGGGTAGGGGTGTTTGTAAGTATTATTTCATATATTCTGCATTATACATAGAATTAATGACATTTCTTATTTGGTCGACTGTTAAAATGAAATAATTAAAAGATGGAACAATTAATACTTACAATGAAATGGAAATAAATTACGGGC
This sequence comes from Teleogryllus occipitalis, assembly GCA_011170035.1. Classification (NCBI taxonomy): domain Eukaryota; kingdom Metazoa; phylum Arthropoda; class Insecta; order Orthoptera; family Gryllidae; genus Teleogryllus; species Teleogryllus occipitalis. Next base: position 694,302 of record BLKR01000075.1, on the reverse strand, counting down.
AAATCATGATATAATTCGATAGTCAAATACCAATTATGAATAAATTACTAAAATTGATAAAGTAAAAAAAATAACGTTTCTCTAATTAGTGCAAATTATTCACAATCTCTCAATATTGATTAAATTGTGAATGGATACTGAAATAAACTGACTGGTTTAAAAGAAATTCAGCCCGAGTTGGTGCGCCATTTGAAATAAACTAATTTAAAACAAATTCAGCCTCACTTGAGGCGCCATTTTGAAATAATCTGAATATATTGATGATTTATTTCAACGTAATCCGTTCCGAATTTGTATAAATGGGCGCTAGGAAAAGATTACGCTAATACTATTATACAAGTCAACCTTCAACTCTAATTATAAATAAATTAATTTCCGGCTACCTGGGTCGATGGTTTCATAGAAATAATCACTATTGTATGCTAATAGATGATTATCCGATCTGCCATCTATACAGAGTGGTCGAGGAATCTGAAAAGCATATATATTTCTATCTTGCTACTTCGTTACTAGAATTGGCTCAATGACAATCACGTATTCATTTCACAAAACATGGAAATTTATTAAACAATTTTGGTCCTTTATGATTTTACACAATATGGAAAGAATACCTTGGTCATGACCTGTTCCAACCTTATAATGTCGTATTCGTCTTCGCGCGCTCTTGGACCATCTTTATTCTTCTCCGACGTCGCTGTCCTCAGGCCCAGATACCATCTTCTCTCTTCTTTTCTTGCAGAAGCACGCTTCAATCACCGTTCATCACTTTTCCGAAGTTAATAAAGTCTCGTTAATAAAATTCGTTCGCCAATTTACGAATTCCAAGTTCGTCCCACGCGTATGTTGAATACTCAACGATCAATAAACTACCTGCTATAAGCATTCCAGTCCACTTACTGATAACTTCGCCTAAGCCCTCAATGTCCTTCTAACTCGTTCACTTGAAATATTTTAAGTTTTACTCTCACACATAGCATTCAAATCCGAAGTTCTATCAATATCTACTCCCTAGTAGATGCTTACAAGTCCCACAAAACTCCTAACATTAATTGGAGCACGATCCGTTCAACACCACGGCATCAGTCAAAATGAATGCCTATCGTATTCTTTCAGCCCTGCAAAACATGGTCCATCTTTTCGATTGTTTATTTACAGACAACACTTGATGTACTTCCGTACCTAGCCAGTCCCTAAATTTCTCACAAAATGAACTAGCCGTCTTCACGACTGTCACTGCTTTTTCGGCCAATCCCTGAATTCTATACAAAATGAACTAGCCGTCTCCGCGATTGTCACTGCATGAAGATTGTTGACCTTGACGACGGCTCGCTTACCGTTGCTATGCTAGCATATTCACATAATCACATACTATCCCCTATAATTTACGCAATTTATAATAAATATTATACCACATTATGTCACATATTGGTATGTCACAATACCGATACCAATCAAATTGAATAATATTCCTACAATAACATTGGTCTTTCAAAAAAACTTTTTTCTGTAACAAGAACATAACGCACTGTTTCTAGAAATTAATTTGACTCTCAATCCAGATCTAATTTCAGAATTTTCTGTATCGACCATTCTTGTGAGGTTCGTTTTTTTAAAAGCGTATGTCTCCCTATGCATATGTATCTGACAAAATGACACGCTCTAATGAAACACATCCAAATATTTAGAATAGAATATACAACATAAGTGTTAAGGAAAGTGAAGAAACATACCTAAAAACATTTCCTTCCCGATTTCTTGCAATACTTTGCCTCAGAAACGTTCCTTCGTAAGGTCCAGCAGTAGTCGGACAACATTACGTATATAGAATTGCCTTGATAACACTTTTCCATTGAGAAATTTGCTGGTGAAACCCTTTGCCATGTTCGTCACTAACGGCGCCAAGGTTATACGGGAAGAAGTCCATATGATCATTCAAAAAATGTATTTTGTGATATGTTACATTCCATACGGTGGTATGATCTCAGTAGTTCTACAACATCGCGATAGTTCTCTTCCGTATGCTTACAAAAAAAATTAATGACACTTATAAGAGACCGCCATGACATTTTTCCAACATAATTCAACAAATCAAAGAAATGTTCATCAGCCATTAATTTTCTGATTTGCGGTTCTAATATAAAGGAATATTTCTGACACGTTTTTTAAACTTTTATAAAAAATTTTTGAAGCATAATTGTGTAGCGAATACTCATCATCATTTGAGAGGAAGAGGATATGATTTATGACACGTTCATAGTACGTAAACTTTACACTAAAGTAATTACAAAATATCAGAAAGTCTCCTAAGGGGGGAGTAAAAAATGGCTACAACTCCTCAAAACCTCCCACAAACTAAACAAAGAATGGGTACAAATACATAGGCAACGTGTAACGTAACTCAGTTAAAAAAGCTAATTTCCAAGCAATAATCCAGGAGGGGTGGGTAAGTGCATCAAATGATGTTACTGCAGTGCCTCTGACCGGGAGGTCCTAGGTTCGAGTCCCGACGGCGGAAGGATTTTCGACACTAGCTTGTCAACTAGATCGAATTCAGTCTCTGTCTGGAAGAGAATTCTAGCGGCCGGCTGCTCTAATCGGTAGTTTTCCGTGGTTTCTCCGATCAACACCAGGCAAATGCCGGAGCAGTACCCTAACAAACGGGCCACGGACCGCGCACGATCTTTCCAACCTCTTCCTTGTCTGATCCTTTCCCCTTACACACACTACGACAGCTGAGAGCTTCTCCCGGCTGGGGCGGTGGCCCGCTGGTGAGAGATACATGGTTGGGGAAAACCCCGCTAGTCTATGGTAGGTCGACGCCGGATCTCGCCAACCGGCTGGGGAGATCACCGCCAGCTTCCGAGAAAAAATATGCACTACACTTACTGACCCTATTAGTTGTCGCGTCAGGAATCAGAAGCAATCAATCAATCAACGAAGCCTTAAAAAAGCTTCGTTTGTGCAGCCGGGGTTGTGAGATATCAGCAGTATCGAAAAAGTACGTCTCTCAGCGAGCCTCCTCAGCAGCCGGCAGCGTTGGAAGTGAGGAGGCGAAGGAAGCGACGTCGTGGAAGGCAGCGCCGAAGGCTGGGGGCGGCGCCGGGAGCGGGGCAGGGGCGGGGAGTGGAGCGGCCGCGAAATGGGTCGCGGCTCCGCGGTATTTGCCGAGGTGCGCGGCTGCAGCTCCATTACCGCCTCCCGAGCAAAAATGTATTGACAGAGGCGGTAAGAGGCGGGTTTACGGCGCCCGCGAGGTGTGAGCCCACATCACAGGCAAGGATAAAAAGCTCGCGCCAAGTGAATTAGAATGTCTTCCCGGGGCGCGCCGACGCCGACGCCGCGCCACGACGCTCGGGGCCGCTTCCCTTGTCAACACAGAAGCGGCGCACACTGGTACAATCGAGCCAAAAACCTGGTCATAAAGGTAAAATTCAAAGTGCGCGTTCGGAATTCTGACTTAGCAAATCTCGTTCGGAAGACATTAGAGCACATTACTTCAGCTCCAGAACGTTATTTCAATCATTTTTGTCATCACGGTCTCGTAAAGTTACCGTTGCTCGAAACACTCGAATTCATTGATTCTTTTCGACTATATTTGTGAAATTAGAAAAAGTTTTTAAATTATTTTTAGTGGATTTTTTTCGTAATTCCGAACTGAAAAGTTTTTGACTATAAGTTAGGCATATTTTTAAGAAAAAGTGTCTAATAATTTTATATATAATATTGCTGAACTCTAGCCTATGCAGCGTAACAATGTTAGTCACACATATTTTGGATTATGTTGTTTGTCTTGCGTATTCCTGCCTCAATCAATTATTTTATTTATCGACTAGAATGCCCTTAATCAGAATATCTCACATTTAGCTGCACATACCTGCACGTTTTTGTTTTATAGCCACTTTACTGCAATGCTACATAGTAAGATTTAACAATAGATATCCCGGAAGTGTCTTCGACGCCACAGGGAATTATTTTCTCTGTATATTTTTTCGATTTCTCCTTCTTATAATTACTTTTAATAAGAAAATTACTTATATAAATGTTTGGAATGATAACAATACTAACCCGTGACCGCGAGAACTATTGTATCCATATTTCTTCACATATCCTTACTTTTATGAGTCCGTTAACCATTTCCAAACCACCATTTCGAATTTTGAAATTTCATTATGATATCCGAAATCAGTGATGTCCAGAACTCCATATGTATATTTTTATGCATTTTTGTTTGCTTTTAAATGAGTAGATCCGCCATTTTGAATTTTGAAACTTATTTATGATATTCAATTTCAGCAATCTCAAAAACCCATTGATACCCATTTTTACGCAAATCCACTCGCATTTGCAGTTATGACCCGGTTGTAGGCCCGATTGAACCAGTGTGCGGCGTCGCGCCGTCGTAGGCGCCCGCGCCACCGCAGCCTGCGCGTTCGTGACATCGCTCGCCCTCCAAGGCAACGCACTCTCTCTTCCCTGGGCGGAACTATGCTTTTCACTCGCGGGCGTTTCAGTGCAGATGACTACGAACGGATAGTATTAATTAAATTTTCAGACAAAATATTTTAAAAGTAAGATCATTTGATTTTTTAATTTGGTAATTGAAGGTGTGGGCTTCCAAAATTATAGAGGAGTTACTCTACGAAGAGACCAATTTGGCGCGTAGGGAAACAATTGATCATCATAAAGGGCGATGATATTGCAAGAAATAGTGATGAATTATTTACAAATGAACTAACTGTACACGAACACACTGACAAAATGAGTGCGTGGACATAATCTTCAGTCATGTTGCCAACAGAGGCCAAGCAGTAGCTGTCAAAGTGGTCCCTTATTGTAGTAATATCTCTATACGTGTATATTCCGGGGATCTCGACCAGAAAAGGGTCTCGACAAAAAAGAGACAGAACACCTAAGTTCTAGAAAAACAAAATATTTTAAATCGTATTTCTTGAAGTTCTGGAATATTATACTTATACAGACTCATAGTTACCTGACAAAGTATTGTGTCCAGTACATTGAGGCACAATAACTCTCGTACCATGTATGAGGTCTTTTTAGACCCCACGATCATTAATTTATTAAACATTTTCGGAGTATTTGCAGGATAATTTTGGTCTTATATATATATATATATATATATATATATATATATATATATATATATATATATATATATATATATATGTTCGTGGACTTATTAAGCAAGTACCAAACCATTTTCACAAATTTCCCGAATTTTACTATAGAGTTATTACTTTTTTTATACTTGGCACCGGTTTTACCTAAGTTATAATTTTTGTAATTTTCCCATTTTCATTTCAAACAAATTTCCATGAACTTCAAAAAATGGACCTGATACTGTCAATTTTTGTCTCATATTTTATTTATCTCGAAATTACTTTCACAAAAACTTATAAGTATTTCTGAAATATTATGAATCAACAGCTACGTACGGTGGTTATTCCTTTCATGAAATATTAATTTGAATAAATTATGTTATTGAAAATAACATATAAAATATATTATTATAAAAAATTAATTATTTACACCCAGTATGTTGCGTACACATTCAGTTTTACCACTTCTAGTTGTCAGTAAAGCTTGGGTTTCAAAAAGACCCCGGGCATAGAACTTGATATAAAGAAGCAGATACGGTACGAGGAATAATGTGTAAAATATGTTTGTGAGACGACTTAAAAAGTCGCAACTTTTGCACATGCAGTATGTGTATAATGTCAAAAAAGTCACATCTTTAGCAGAAAGATTCGGCCTTTATTTTCAGGCAGTGCCCTGGTCCGGTTCTTGTGTTGTTTTTCTTTCGTGGTTGTCACTACCAATTTACAAAAGTAAAACAATGCGTAAGTGAATTAAAAGCCAATGCAAGAAGATACGATATTATCTAAATCATCCCACCAATATATGCAATAAAATATTAATATATCATTACGAATCATTATGTTTCAACATATTCTTAATTCTTCAATGATGATGAGCTTGTGGCACACAGTGAAAAATTCCCCCTGGAATTTCTGACCAAAATTGTTTTGTCTTGAATACTGGATTGCATCTACTGAACTTTCGGTTGTGATCGAATCTTACATAGGAAATGCCGTGTGACACACAACACTAAAAATATAGGTCGAAAGAATTGCCTGTTTCTGTGAGACAAAATTCACATGTATCTCCAATACATTACTTAAAATCATGACCGTATAGTTGGCATACCCACTTATCAGAAATCAAAAAATGAATATTCCAGAATTTTGTACTAATTTTGAACTAATTTATACCCAAATTAAAAATTTTGAACCGATGCACAACATCGAAATAAAAAATAGATAAGAGTGGGTGCGCTAACGTAAAGTTGGTATACCCACACAAGACATAAACATGAAATAAAAAGACTAAAAATATCACAATTTTGTACTAATTTTGAACTAATTTATACCCAAATTAAAAATTTTGAACCGATGCACAACATCGAAAAAAATGGATAAGAGTGGATGCACTAACGTAAAGTTATCATACCCACACATGAAACAGATATATATATATATATATATATATATATATATATATATATATATATATATATATATATATATATATTGTGACATACCGATATGTCACATGAAAATAAACAAACATTTATTTGTAGACTATATGGTGGAACATGCATTAGAATATATCACGAGAGCAAAGGCTTAGCAACGACCGGGAATAAACAATGTAGTTTTTGTTTTTTGTAAATGCATTAGGAGGTGGCTGCATGCCGAAAGTAGAAAATTTGGGATTGGGCGAGGAAGTTTAGACGATCGAAAGGTCAGCTACACCAAAATGTAACGAACGTATGGATTGGCTGGGTGAGAGAAGGACGGTCAAATGTTACGAAAAAAAAGAAGATATGTCTTCGAGGAGGAATCAAGCAGGAAGATTCATTCTGACCGGCATCGCGTGTCTGAACTGATCGTAGGTTCGTGAGAGGGAGCGAGTGTAGTGCAGATAGTCAGAGTCGGGTTATCAGATCGTGAAATTTTAAGGACAGTAAATGATATTGCAGATATTGCATGTGGAAGTAATATTGATGCATAAATTGGGACTTTGTCGGGAGTGGTAATCGAGTTATAGATTTCGGGACTATGTCATAGGACGTAATCGGGACTGATAATTTTGATAGTTTGAGACCAGTTTGGATAGGAGCAGAAGAGGATTTCTTGGGACTTTGGACTACGGCAAGCTCGCAAGATATTTCGACTGAGAAGTCTACGAGGGACATCAACGAAGAATAGATAAGTTAACCGCGGTATAAAACTGTAAAATTCAAAGATATCTTGATCAAAGGCCTAACATCAAAATCATTTATTAAATTCACTAAATTGTTTGCTAAAAGGTAACAATAAACTTTATTAAATTTTGTTCTTTAGAAAAGAAAGTGATCTTTCATTTAGTCAATCCAAACAGTAATGAACTAGGAATTAGAATCATTCTATTTCAGATTCCCAGCAGCGCTGTATAGTCTGCGGATCCTATAATCCATTGTAAAGGTAATAAGGATTATAATATATCGTGACCCATTGACCCAGCAAGCCGGACGCTAAGATCTTTGCAAGATATTAATGTAGAGAGAAAATTTGTATATCTCAATATATATATATATATATATATATATATATATATATATATATATATATATATATATTTGTTCTAGGCAGCTTTGAGGGAGAATGATCTTATTACATTCACTGACTACGCGAGAAGAAAAATAAAATTACACAATATTTCTGTAAAAGAGGCAAGTTCTGAAATCATATGCATACGTGTCTTTTTACGTATGTAACTGTTTATACATTCAAACACGCTTATCGATTACCACGAGCTTCACATTTTGCGACCAAGTTCAGTGTGCCGCTGGTTTCACTCAAAAGATCGCCGGCAAAAATAAAAACACAATTTGCGTTAATCCCGACATCGGATACCTCATAGTCGATGCGTGTGTGCTTAAAATTTAATTTTATCTTGTTTATAATATATTCACCGCCCAGGTGCGGATATGTTTCGGTATTTTTCCTCCCCTCGCAAAGGGTAGGAGAACGGTGGCCCAGAACACGTGTTTGTTTCCCTAGGCTTGGGTACACAAACCGCTCTTCATTATTTTGCTTTGTCGATGGATGGGTTGGCGATTTTGTGATTCGTCCGCTGCGTCGCCGCTGCTTATTTCGTTCCCTCGCTCGGGATGTTTGTGCCGTGTCCCTCAACACTTCAAAACAAAACACAACAAGGCCCATGTTGACTTTGAGTTGAATCGCTGTTTGGTATTTACCGGATAGGATATTGTGATAACCGCAGTATTTCCATTTTAACTCGTTCCCAGTTTTCAATCAGAATGGGAGTGCGAACGGCTCTTCCCTTGGGGCATGCACCCGGCGCTAATCCGCATTCGGAAATAAAGATAAATACGGGATTACCATTGTTTATTACGCGGAAATCTAAAACACCGACCTCTAATCCCGATGCGGACGGGCATGATACCAATACTTGAGAGCTTGCTATGGCCTCAGTGGAATGAAATGACTCGCACGGCATTTGCAATCTGCTCGTGGATGAAAGAATGTGAGAAATTGAAATGATTACACCATCTGTCCCTGAAACCAAAACATCTTATTGTAAAGAAAAAAATAAGAGGAAATAATAAAACTTAAATTGCGTTATATAATGTGTTATATCATTAACTCTCATTTTACAATGCATTCCAAATTTCACTCGAGTTTTTTGAGAGAAAAAACGTACATAATTTTAATTATCCTGTTCTAACTTTTAATATGTATATTTATTTCCGTGTATGCTTTTCGTTCAATTATATCTTAAACGATTTCGATTGTACTATTTAATCTCATCTTTTAACTTTTAGTCTCAAATAATTTAGTGTCTTCAAACATTAATCGCCTGCTTCAATAGCACGAAGTACATCTCCGTAAAAGTTGGCATAATAAGAAATCATGATTGACTGTCGAGAGGGTGTCCTCTCATTCTTGAGTCAACACGATAGTATTATTGTGTGTAACTGCATCAGAATAAATGACACATGATCTGTAATCTGCGATGATGAACGAAAAGCTTAAAACCTTACAGGAGCTCAATAGAGCATTTCTTCCACAAGGGCTATGAAGAATAAAATATTAATTCTTTTTTAATATACTTCTGTAAAATTGAAATACTATTGTCAAGTAAGCAAATTAAGTTTAAATAAATAACCTGCAAAATCTATTACATCTGTAATGGAAAAAATTGAAGAAGAAGAAAAATAAAAGATAATATATTCTTCGTAGACATGGTAGATTGCGCGTATATCGATACTATTGAATCCCTAGAACATTTCCTATAAAACTAGTGACCTAGAAAAGTAAAAATGCTGTTGAACAAAGCCATACAAAATTATTTTCCAAAAAGTAGCACACTGCTTAAGAACAACAAATAAAATACTCTCGTATAACACAACAGTAAATTAATAATTTCATAAAAATATAGTCTTATGGGAATATGTATACACACACACATTCATATACGTAGCGCATCTAGAAAGTAAGGTTCCCTATTTTGTGACATAAAACACAACAGAGTTACATACAAAAGGTTATTGGCAACAGGTACAGCAATGTTTGAGCTATTTTTCGTCAGTCACCAATTGAATTGAGACACTTGTCATATCGTGGTATCAACTTTTATATAACGGTCTCGTAGAAGTGTGCCGCCTGCGAATGGAACCAGCGTGACACAGGCGTCTTGAGCTCTTCGCCGTTGTGAAAACGCTGAAGGGAGGACGAGAATGTCTTCAGGTTCATGAAAAGATGAAAATTGCTGGGTGCGAGATCAGGACTGTTTTGAAGGAAACAGCTCCTAGCCGAATTCCTGCAGAACGGGTGCGGTTTGCCGTGCCGTATATGGACGAGTATTGTCATGGAGCAGTGCAGTAAGCATGCCAGTAAGAGCTGACGAGGAATTTCGATCGGCGCGATGTGTTGTGCATGAAGGAACTTCATCACGAACCGAACCTCTCAGGCTGGGTGAGAACGAATAAGCGCCTCCATTTCCGGCCACTGTTGTCGCGCTACTGGCACTCGGTGAGTCCTGCCCAGTCGGCACATGATTTACATTTTTGTAATTTTTGTAAAAACAAAAGAATAGAGCAATATGGCGTTTATGTCATCGTATATGGTACGTTTGGCACCACTCCAACGAAAAATTTAAAGAAAAAATTTGGAGCCGTTTGTAAGAGAATCTTGTTTTTGCAGGTTTTAAAACTGGAAATATTGCACACAATAGTGCTCGAAAACTACTGAAATTTTCAAAACAATGTACATGATCTTAACGAAATAACTAATTACGGAGAACAAATTTTATTTGAAGGAAAAATCTCCATCAAGTTTTTAGTTGTAGGAAAACGTCAAGAAAATATAAACTTTTGCAATTTTCAAAAATTCCGAGTTAACCGTGAAAATATGCCACTTTTATAAGTGTATTCCACTCTATTCTTACAGGAAATTTAAAGAAAAGTTTGGAGTCAGTTTTGAGAAACTTTTGTAAATGTCTGAGGAGCTTCTTGTAAAATATCCCCCAATTTTAAAAAATGATTTTCATAATTTCAAAGCTTCATCTAGAGCCAGATGGACAGGGCAATGCAATTTTGAAAAAATTTTGAAAAATTTTGAAAAAATCCTACGTATGCTTTAGGCGCTAGTAGTGTTCACCGGACGGACGTTTTGGCGTCAATTGACTTTTTGGTATCAAGAACCCACAAAACATGGATTCTGGCTACACCACGTGTCAGGGATTTTTTTTCTTAATTTAGCAACTAGATTTATCCACTTTTTCGTTAGCAGAGCCCAGCAATGAATTTTTTCTGCCGAAAATCCGCCATTTTTTCGCGCAGAATTACATAACTTTCTCTATACTTCATGTATTACTCCATATATTGTGACCATCCGTTTTGCCGAGGTCTCGGAAAACGGAGCACATCAATATTCAAGAATAAGATAAGCTGTTTGAACGCGCGCCAACGCGCATGAATACAATCCGAAAATGGAAACTACGAACTATATCCGTAAGAGAGCGTCTCGGTAGAGTATGCGACACCGGGAGTCGGGAGAAAGAGTTTTTTTTTTTCTGAAGTAACAGCTGGAGAGTGAGGACCTACCGATCACGAGAAGGCGGCACCTCGTACTGCTACGGACTTCAGGACTGCATCTACGATAAAAACTCTTCAAGACATTCGAGGAGTTTTTTATTTTTATATTTATTCTTCTTATACACTAGACTCAGTTGTATTGTAGATTCTTTTAAATATGGAATTAAAAGCTAGTTACATTCTATAAAAGAATACGAAAAGAGTATCAACGGAAAACGAGACGGAGGCCACATCGTGAGTTGAACAACGGTACTGGAAAGGGGCGACCGTGCGGTTCTGCAGAGGGGCGGCTTTGCTCCTGACCGAGCTGCAAGGACAAGGACATCGAGCGATTGGAAGAGTCGACGCCGCAGATTTCTCTACGCCGTGAGAAGACACAGTAAGGTCGTGCCAACTTGAACAATTTGTAGATATTAGAAGGAATAATTTGTTTCGGAAAGAAAGTATTAGTACAGGTTCTTTATACCGATATTCTGTGAAAAATAGAATCAATCTTTTCTTTCAAGAAAAACTTAGCTAATTGTAAAGTTGCAACTAGGAAATTTACGACTGGAATGATTAGGCAAAGTTTTAAGTATTCTTTGAAATTGATTTAAATGAGAGAAAGGAAACAGTGTAGTTAATTATTAAGAGTGTAAGTTGTTTTCTTTTTTTCAGCAAGACAAAATTCTTGTATATGTAAAGTGTTTTATGTTCATTTACTGTAACAGCAATTTAATTAGAATATACTTAAGTAAGTGGAAAGTGATTCGACTTGAGTTTCTGTGTAAGTGCATTCAATCCACAACGGCCCACATGACCCTGATCCCCGCTATTCTAATTGTATTTTTTTATTTTGCGCCCACCTTGAAAACCCATTCTGAGCTAGCCGGCGGAGGGGTGGGTCGCAATATACGAAAAAGTAAAAATATTCAACAAGAAGGTTCGCAGCATAAAAGTGTTTCTATGTTTCTATGTGTTTAAATGTTCAATCTCGTAAACTAAACGACAATATTAAACAATTTTGTTCACAACAAAATGAACACAACGAATAAAATGAATATCTGTAACAAAGCATCTTGAACAAATACGTAACTTTTATTTGTTGCGATTATTTTGTATCTGCTAAAATTAGTACGAAATGTATAATTATTTATTTCATTAATTAACTTTCATAAAATGTAAAGCATACTGACATTTCCATTCGCTTAAACATCTTTCTTTATGATACAAATATACTTGGCAATCATTCTCGTCCTCTTCATTTACAGAATAATTAATGACACCCTCAAGAAGAACAGGAGAACGATAAAGATAATTGATACTCACGACGCAACTACAACTCAAATAAATGATTGTGTAGCGCCCGTGCCATCAAACTCAAGCACGATTTCGTTATTAGAAATCTGCCCCGGTACAAACTAAACACGAAGGGAGAAAACGTTCGCACGTGGTGTTTTGGTGCAAGGTCATCCGTCGCAACGGCGAACACGAGAGCCACGCCGCGGCAGGCGCATCCCACGCCCCCCCCCCCAACTCTCCTGGGCGCCGCGGCGCCGCATCGCGGGGCAGCGCGTTTTTCCAGAGCCGTGCTCGGCGGCGGCGGCGCGCGGCTTGCGGGCTTGCGCGGCGACGCTGGGCGGGGCGGGGCGGGGCGGGGCGGGGCGGGGCGGGGCGGGGCAGGGCGGGGCGGGGCGGGGCGGGGCGGACGCGCGAGGAGAGGCGCGACGGGGTGGGCGTGGGCCGTAATCCCAGGGCAGCTCTCCTCAAGGGGCGAGCGCGAACGTGCCGCGAGGCCGGCAGCGGTGTGTACTCAACACTCAGGCGGTCACACACGCCGGTAAGCCCGCGTGGAGGGGTGGGCGGGGGGTTGCGGGAACGCGGCGGTGGGAAAGGGGCGGGGAGAGGACGGGAGGGTGCGCACGAGGGCGGTATGCGAATGGTGCGGCAATGGAGGCGGAAAGGACAGGGGTAAGAAGATGAGAGAGTTCAGAAGCAAGAAGGGATGATGAGAAGGAACACGTTGAAAGATGACATAGAGAACGTTGAAGCAGTGGAGGGGCGTTTCTGGGGGTGCAGGATCACGTTCCCCCTCGTAGCCCGAAATGTTTCAATATGCAGTCAAATTCTTCCGTTTTCTACGAAACAAATTAGTAACTTATATAATAGAAATAATTTTAGTAAGACGAAAACCCTGCAAGTCGACATGTAGGTTGGCGCCGAATCTCATCATCCAGCGGGGGAATAACACCGCCACCTCCCGTTATAAAAATGTACTAGTCTTCGGGGCTAACGATCATAACAATTGACACGACTGTAAACACGAAGAAATCAGTGAATCAACTAAACTACATAGTGTATTTAGGTGAGATGGTATATGAGACTATAAATAATGATGGTAGAATTTAGCACTTTAAGTTTTCGAAAGTCATTTTTTGAAAACAGGCCATTTTGTAGCATTTGTTGAGAAAATTATTATTAAGGAAGAGCTCTTTGAGATACAATTACTTTCATGCATTGTAGATTTTCCCATTAAAATCAGGAAAAAAGGAAAACTAATTTAATATTTCGCCATTTGTGAACTTCAACCAGTATAAAAGTGTAAAAGCGCAAGAAGTAACGCGTGTGCCGTAGACGCAGGACCTTCCTCTTCTTCCGGTGACCTTCTCCAAACAAAAAAGTAACCTGAGACCCCATGAGATGACCCTTAGCGCTCAGGCTTTCAGAATTAGTCTTTTTAAATCGTTATTATTATTATTATTATTATTATTATTATTATTATTATTATTATTATTATTATTATTATTATTATTATTAACTTTGTTGTCAATTAACTCTTAATTATAAACTAAAAACACGACTACGCTCAAATTAAATTTTTTCAAACATCCGTGTGTTGTTCTTGACGTCGCACTCCTAGTAAGAGAGCAAACACGAAGGATACAATGCAATTTAGGTATTTTTTCGCAGATTCACGACCGTTTCGTACTTTGCATGCGATTTCGCATTTTTCGACCGATTTCGCATCTTATCGCAGATTAAAATCAAACACACGATTACTTATTTTTTTCATCGTTTGGTAAAATTTCGCATTTTTATCATCTCTAAATATAAATTGACCACTGACACAATGCAACATAAAACTATACTGCGGTTTTTACAAAGCTGCCTGTCAAGGCCCGTCACCACGGTGGCATTATGGCACGGCTTTTCGCGTCTTTCTCTGTCGTGCCGCTAGAGTCGCTTCATTTGCAGCACTGCTTGAAACGGCTGCGAGCATGCGACGCCTTGAGAGGCACGGGCCTTTAGAGGCAGCTCTGTAAAAAGTGCAGTACACACACATTGTCATGTGCCTTAGAAAGTCCCACTATCTGTCTGATCTCTGTTTATCACATCTGCTATTCCTCATCAAACGAATTTCACCCTAAGCTAGCCGCAACGAGTTGGCAAATGTCAACTTTATCCGGTTCAAACCCGAGGTATGCTTCGAGGCTGTGTCCACGTTGAACATTATCAACCCATTTTAAAGGATGCGAGCATTAAATGGCTAATTCGAGAATTAGCCAGATCCGGACATTAGCTGTAAGAAATATCTTATTTTTTGGTGAAACCGCACTTAAATTTCTGCCTTTGCGTATCTCCGACACAGACAAAGATTTTTCTAGATAAGTAAGCCTTTCCATGTGGGGTGATTAGCCTAAGGCTCGCTACTGATTTTTTTTCAGCGTTTGGTAATATTTCGCATTTTTAGCAAATTCTAAAATCAACCATCTCAAAAAATAAATTGACCACTGACACAATGCAACATAAAACTACACACATTGTCTGTCACGTGCCTTAGAAAGTCCTATTAGCAGTCCGATCTCTGTTTATCGCATCCACTATCGCCCGTCAAACCTACTTCACAAACCCCAAGTCTTTGAAGCTATACCCACGTTTGCCTATCTCCCACACAAACGCAGATTCTTTCTAATCAGTAGGCCTGAGTGATTAGCCTATCGTTCGGCCCTAGGACGGACAATGGGGACAGGATAGGAAACGAAGGATCGTGCGCTGTCCGTAGTCTGTTATCTCGGGTGCTGCTCGGGCATTCGCCTGGAAGCGTTTAGGAAAACCACGGAAACCACTGATCAGAGCAGTCGGTTCCCGCACGCAGCATCACTAACATAGCGGTGCTACACGCATGGCGAGTACGTTCGAGTCGTAGGGGTTTGCCTCAATACTTGTCGCTATCGGCAGCCGTAACATCGTAGTCACAATGCAGGCTGTTAACATTCGTTGGCTCTGAATATTGTTCATAAGCCAAACCAAGCGTAAACAAGAATTTCAAAATAGAATCTTGGAAGAGTGTACGTCCACAATAGCAGCCTCCAACTCTACCCAAGACTTAGTTGCAAAAGATGAATCACGTAGTAAGCTATCCTTCAAATTCCTCTTTCTTCGACCCTGTACTATGTGTATATTATACCCCACTGGAACGGATGTGTAAAAGTCGCGTCTTATTACGCGTCACAACTACAAAATAATTCTTCCCAATGTGCAGCATTCTCTTGTCTTCTTTCCCTCTCACGTAAGAAGCATTTGTTTGCTTGCAATTTGTGCCTTCACGCAAAATCGCAATTATACCTTGGAGATAGACATTTTCTCATTTCTAACTGCACACCATTTTGGACATAACAGAGCACAAATTATTTCTAAAATTCTCAATTCCATAGCAAGAACTTCTTAGGTATCAAAAATAACAGTACAAAAATAACAGTATTGGTGTATTTGTGCCACGATTGTAAGGCGGTGAAAACGTTAATTTTGTAATGAAGCCCAAATGGCTGTCCTTTTATCAAATCTCTAAAAAATTTACTTCGTGAATTACCAGAAACTTAAAAACTGTGTAACTGTGCTCACCTGAAACCACAAGAACCTCTGTTTTCAATCGTTTTCCATATTGTAAAACTTTCTCAGCGTCATGCTTTTTTAAACGGGATAGGACACGTAATGCCTTCACTTGCACTGCCCTTCTTCAGTGGAGAAAGAGAGCTCAGCGGAAAGGGAAGACAATTTGCATATTAAAAAGAAGCAGAGCCTGATAAAAGAATAACACGACCCGTTTAGGTAAGGCAAACAGAAAACTTCCTGCTCGGTTTGCACCCGCTATCTCAGACGGCGATCATGAGGCACTCTCTTACATTTAGAATATCATTCTGACAGTATTCTACCTCGAATTCCAAGTTAAATATGCAATTCCTTGACTCTGTATACACCACCGTTCATCAACCTCGCCCGTACAAACAATACGTTATCAGGATGAAAAATATTTTTACAAGTTCATCAAGTGCGTGAGAAAATACCCAGAGACAGAAGTTAGTTGAGCGCCCAGAGCTTCCGAAAAGAAAGCACGCTCTTACTAATAATAAAAAAGCAAATTCTTACTAATAAGAGAACACAATTGTCAAAGATAGAATGATAAAGGATAAATTTCCCTGTGATCTAATATTTGTTCAGATAACATTGAAATTAGTATATTATTCGCTCATCACGAATGTTCTGAAAACTTGAAGACGTCTATACAGCAAGAACATGTGTTGAAACCGTGGCATTAGGAAGAACTGTGTTTATGTGTGAGTGGGTTTGTCTGGTTCATTTAGGAACGAGGGTGGGGGAAACCAGGAGAGTCTGAAGCTGTGTAAGAACAAGTAGTCATAAAATGATCTCTCTCAATGAATTCCAGTCCGGTCATCCTATCCTAATGATTCAATTGAAAAATCAATGTTCAACGATGGGTTTCGGAGTCAAAATATTGTTTAGGCAACACCCGACAGTATGAATGTGAATGGGGGCGAATGTTTTGTTTATTGAGTTGTTTTTCCCCAATCACAATTCAGAATGGCAATTAGCGTAACATCAAATCCTAATGAATGTTCGTGACGTGGGCAATAAGCAGATACTGAATTTAGGAGAATCGGTGACTTACCACGTTACACACCAGTCGTGTTACTCAAACGTTTCACTGAAACGAAGAAAAATGTATGTCCTTTCGTAAAATAAGTTTATTACAATAATAAGCTAAAAACGTATTGACAAAAACAATAAAATAAAATACTATACAACATTAATAGAATTAAACAAAATAACTTACACTACGTCCTTCACCTCCACGACCTGTCATTACCTGTCTGAGGGTCGTATTTATGAAGCTCTGCTAGCAGAACTCTTAAAGGCCTGCCATCTGGGGGCTTGCTAGGAGAACAAGGGGCGACTGGAATTGGCTGGGGCCGTTCATAAATCGCAAAACCGAACACTGGCAGCCTGCTAGGCCCTTACCCTGTTACACGGCTCTTAACCTATTACCGACATAAAGGAATAACTCAAAGTCAAAGAAAAATAACCAGTATTATGTCTCTGTGTAATGACACTTTCACACCTCATAAAAAACTAGTAGCGCCACAAAAACACATATTTTTTCTTATTATGTATAAAAGATTCGTCATACTGGAATATTTCAAATTGTTGTCTGCTAATTCTCGCGTGAAACATTCTTCAGTAAAAGAAGCGGGGGAGATTCATTTTAGCAATTTTCGAAACTTCCCCAGGTTCTATGAAAATAGGACTATTACCAATACGAGTGCACTTTACTCTACTTGAAAAAAAACAACAACTAAGAGATGCTTGAAGAGCACATATTCTCTTACGAGCAACATTTTGAAGTCTTTTTTTTAAACTGTTGTTTACGTAATTTTACTTTCACGTTTACTCTGCAACAAAGTTTTGTAATGCTAAAGAAAAAAAAGTAGCAATTTCTCGACAGAAAAGCTCGATCCATTGTTTTCTATCCTTACAAGAAGTTAAAAGGAAAAATATGAACCGTTTTTGATAAATTCTAGTTTCCATATTTTTTGAAAACTGTCACGATTTCTGACAAAATTACTCAACAATTATTAACATTATTTTACAGTATTGTTCATGATAGCATTGAAAGATATAAAATTGAAGATAACCACTGTAGAATTTGCGACCATCATGTAATGAGGACTGTAGTTCACGGGATTGGTCGGAGAATAAACAATTAAACTATTAGTTTGCCGACGTATCGGAATCTTTCCATCATCACGGCTAATGTACAAAAAATAACAAAAAGTGAAGACGTCGATATGAATATACTCTACACAGTAAAACGATATGGAAAAAAAGAAGAAAAAAATGGACACACCTTACTAATAAATTTTAGTCACTCAGCACCTATTCATTATATTCACATAATGTTCACCAACTATTCATATACTATCTTCTTCGTCTTCCATGAGTACAACTTGGTCGTCAGCAAACAGTAAATTAAATTTTTTTCTGATCCATTTGGACTCACAATTTTCTAAATTTGTTGACAAATTTCTTAAGGCTGTATTTAAACGTATTTTGAACAAAGTGGGTTTCACTACAGGATTCCAGTGTTGATAGTGGCAATGAAGATACCCTTGGGTTTTTCTAACGTGGTATATGTGCGTAGTATCTCCACGATGGAATTCGGCACGACTTTTTGCTTCATTCTCAGTCCTGCAACTAGAGTCACTCGATCTGCAGCACTGCTTGATACGGTCGCGATCATGCGACTTCTTGCGACAGGACCAAGAAAGACGCAAAAAGTCGTGCCGAAATCCATCTTGGAGATACTACCCACAGATGCCACATTAAAAAAAACAAGTATAGTTCTGTTGAAAACAGTGATTGTGATAGTGACGTAAGTGGCATCTTTCCAATGAATAATTGAGTTCTTCGTAACCCATCATCTAAGAAAACCAGAGATGTGATACTGATGTATACTTAATTGTGGTCGCCGATGACCTTTGTTGTTAAAAAGCGACTTTAAATAAATAAATAAATAAACAGAGAGTTTACATTGAAAACATCAAGTGTAAGTACCCTGATTTTCTACGATAACGTGGTGTTTTTATTCCACGGTTCCTTTTCTCTATGTTGAACTGTATATAGACACGTTGCAATGTGTAAATTAGAGAAATGTATATTTACAATAAATAAGGTCGCAATGTCGCGTCGTTGAAGTGCCGTGAAAAACTGTAGCGAAGGCGGTAGACATCGCGCGCTTGTGTTTGGCAACAGCGCATCATGTGCTCGGTAGCTGTCAATCCCAAAGTTCCATCTCCTGCAGAATATGTAATATTGAAATATTGCATTTGCTGCGCAACTAAGAACTCAGCTATAACTTGATAACATCCAATTCGAATAAAGCAATTGTGATGCGTATCTACTTTCATTTCGATTGTCAGGAGTGCTGTGCACCACAGCAAGTGTGCCCCGAGGATCGGTGTGGTGGGCACACTGTACCAGGCAGTGTAGTTGCGGCCCACTGTGGCCGCTGCAGGGTTGCGCCGCGGGGCGCGACCAGGGTAGGAATAAGTAGTTCCGAATGACACCACCAGGAACAGGGCGAGCGACAGCGCTTTCCCGTGGGCACCGGACCGCGTCGGCAACGCAGTCTCTGAAGGGGCACCTCCCCTCGATTCCCCGCCACAGAGGGGGCAGTGAGAGACTCGCCCCGATGCCCCGGGACGTATATAAGGGCCCCGGGTCGAGGCGGTACACAGTGACTGTTTAGGAAGCTGATGCCTAGTGTGAGTTGGAAGTTCTTGTTGACGTATGCCTGCTACGGTATTGATTCTCCGGCGGACTGTAAATTTGCTTCGAATAGGTACATCTCCTGGAACTTTGTTTTTTTGACCCGGCTGTATTTCTGGACTAGATTTTTGGATTGTGGTTTGGTTATAATAAAATTGTTTATGAAAGAACTGTTGTCTTTCACCTTGATTTCCTTGTACACAACAAGGAGGAGCAAGCATTTCTTACTTTGACAAATGAAACATACAGGAATATAGTTGACTGATACAGTATTCGAAGAAAGTTATACAGAAGCGTTGTTGCCAGCGCAGTGTTGTCAAAACTGTGCATTTGATTTGCGAATAATATATTTTTTCTTGCAAAAACGCTTCTTTCCTTTTGTTGTCAGATTTCAACTTGTTTATCGGTTAGTCAAAGTACATCACACAAGTTGATAAATAACTCTAATACTAATAAACTAATTAAAGTACTAATATTCTACGATTTGTAATATTAAGTTAATTTTATCGTATTTTTATAAACTATTGACACCACCTCAAACTAAGCGCAGGAAAATAAAACTTTAAGGTAGTATTTTCGTTAGACCGACCACGGTGTTTCAATGAAAGTAAAATCTCCGTTCTTGAAGACGGTAAAGGCAATTCGACCCTTGCCGGCCTAATTTTTGAATAAAAGAAGTTTAAATTAGTACAGGCTCTTATTGAAAAACTTTCTCGGGCATAGTTTCCTTTAAGTTATTGAAAAAGTTATACGGTTAATGTAGGTACCTTTTTCTTTTATTCAATACGCAGTAAATTTTTTTAGGGATCAGATAATATTATATGGTATATAAAGAACCTCATTCTGAGGAGTAATTTATGGAATAGAAAGTAAAAACTGCTGAGACATTCATCGCAAACGGAAGTACTGACTCCCGGCCTAAGTGTTATGCTGTACAAATCATGTTATTGTCAGCTCTGGTTCTCTGAAGCCACGAGAGAAAATCGCGACAAAAAATATAGATTATCAAATAGGCTTTTTCATTTCTGAAAGGTTTATTTAGAATATACAGCAGGGCGACTAAATAAAACTGTTGTATCTTATCACCGCGACCATCTCGACGTTCAACAACAAGTTTCTCAAATATCGATACGTATTATTGCGGAATTTTCAATTAAGCTTTGCGGATTGCTTAAAAAGAAATACATCAATACATTGGGAATACACATTGAGTAAAAAGTAAATGTCCGAGAAAGCAAAATGAAATTAATAATAGCATTTCAATAGTATATTATAATTAAAATTAAATTAATTATTTTTTATATAATTCATTCAATTTTTCTCGTGGCCCGTAGTTGGTGTGAAACCTATATTTCATTAATTTGAAGCAGACGTTACGCAAAAACCACTCGATTTTTCAAAAAATTGTACATGACCTCTTTTAAAGACCTAATTTTGTACAAGAGATTTTTGCATTAGACAAAATCTATATCTTCAATTTTGTTTTAAAAATTGTTTTTGCAATTTTTAAAAAAATCAGGAATTTTAACAAAAATGAGACCTGCATCATTCTCTTACGTGTCCTTCGCACTATCCAACAACAAAATTTAATCAAAAAATTTGGATCGATTTTTTGGAAAATGACCGAGGGACTTCATATAATGAAACCCCCAGAAATTAAAATATCGATTTCAAATTTCAGGGGTCGCGACATCAGCCAAAACGATTGGGGAACATCAATTTTGGGGGAAATCGGCTGAACGGTTTGTGCCCTAGTGTTGTGCACAGACAGACGGTTTGCCATTAATCGATTTTTCGGTATCGGGACGCACAAAACATGGATTCTGGCTATACCACGTGCAGAAGGATTTTTTTCTATATTTAGCAACTGAATTTATCAACTTTTTCGTCACCAAGGCCCAGCAAAAAGATTTTGTGTCGAAAATTCGCCGTTTTCCATTAATTCTTTAGACAAAATATGTTATCCACACATCTAGCTCTAAAACCGCATTCTTATTCTGTATCTTTTATCTGTCCTTCAATTTTCTTTCGCAAAAGTCGTCCATGAATGTCTATCTGTTGTAAATGTAACAGTAATTCTCTGTGTAATTTGAGCATTCTTTCTCATTTCCTTTTTTATAAATGGAACTTATAAATGGAATTTTCCACTCTCCTGATATGTTTTCAATTCAGGTACTTGTAAACATTCCTGTAAGATATTTTACAAGTACATCTGCTGTATTTTTGTGTAGCTCCGCGGGTCTACCTCCAGAACCAGGTGATTCATTATTTTGCATGCATTTAGGTTTTATTTCACTTTTGCAACTGAAATCATAATCTGCATATTATTTACTTCTTTTGGCTATATTCCTCACTACAAAATTGTTGGCAGTTTTCTGTATCTCTTTGTAATACTCTTTCCATTTCGATTGCCCAATTAGATCTTTTGTCAATTTTTCTCTCTTATTTATATTTAGCAACCTTATAATTTTCCAAGCGGCTCTTGATCTAGAGCTACCTGACATACTATTTCAGTACCTTTTAGAGTAAACTTGTGTATTTCATTATGCTGGGAAAATCCATTTTGTACTCTGAGAAGTATTGCTGACATATTTCGATGAATCTAATGTCATTGGCATTTTAAACATCTTCTCCATACTTTCCTATCCCATTGTCATTTTCTTTAGTTCTCGCTCGTCCATTAAAACCCCCTAAGAGTATTATTTCTTTCTTATTTTATCTAATGTTTCTGTCAAACAATCCCAGAAATCTTTATTTCAATAGTTAATCATCCGTAGGGGCGTACATTCCAATTATTACCACAATATACCCAAATATCTGCTCTTCTAGTGCAATTAATTCTTTCATTTATGCATGCCCAGTCTATTATATTTTCTCCATTTTTTACAGCCAAGGAGACACCAGACCTGGCTCTTTTCCCCTTCCAAACTCCACTATAAAAGTGTATATTCTTCTTTCATTTCGTTTCCTTCACATTTCTTTTTGTCTCATTCACATATCAGATTGTGAAAAAAAACTCATTTTTTTTGTTCTCATACCTTGAATGTTCCAACATTCGATATTCAAGTACCGTTCCTTTGTTGGATTTGTCGTAAATATTTCTTTTCCAATTCCGAGGCAAAACCGATTTTTTGCAAGTTTATATTGATTTCTGTGTTATGAGTTGCAGGCCCATTGCTCCAACCCCCAATCAGGAGGGCCAAGATTTGTGTAGGGTTTACTCCCCCAGAGGTTGGCTTCACGCCTTCGCCTTCACTGCCCATGATTTTCTGTCAGGGTGTTCTTCCCTTAGCTTTAGGGATAATCCCTGTACGGAAGGTAGGACATATTTAATGGTGGTACTCACTCGCCACGTCAGGACGTCATCAAGCATAAACTATTTGCTGAGTATAGTCCCGCCACCTACAACCTCCCGCGCTCTGATGATCTAGCCGCCTTGGTTTGGGGGGACTCCAATCGTGTCTTCATTGTCCCTAGCCTGCATATCTGCACATCCTTCCACTATCCTCCCTAGGCAAGGCTCTGCCCAGTAACAGAGTGGAAGCTGCTGGGGGCATGCCGAATCGGGAATCGAAGAAACGCTTCGCTCACAAAATTTTCGGCGAGGAGCGCGAAAAGTGTGTGTGTGTGTGGGGGGGTGCCATCGCGGGCCGTGCGGCCGTTGCAACTGAGACTGGCCCCGCGACTTGCGGCCAACGTCCGTGGATGCCGCTGCCGCCGTCGTCGTCGACCACCTGTCACGGGAAATCGGAGCGCTTCCCGGCGTCTTGTTTGCCGACGCTCTTGAACCGGATGCTCCGTCATGAGTATAGGGCCAAGAAGCTCATAAATAAGCACGAAGTCAGCGGCACCTAGCCGAATTCGTTTACTACGCTCCGTGAAGTCACGAAGGTTAAGCGAATTCGAGACTCGCGGGTACCTGGTTGGGTGACCGGCCAGGAATACCGGGATCTAACGGCGTCGAGCCCCAGGTCGAAGGGATAAAAGGCACTGACTGACTGTGACGTGACGAGACTTGTAATTATTCAGTAGAGTAATAATTCAGTAACGGAGGATTACTCCGGAAGAAAACGTTCAACGCCCAACAAGGGTTAAGAGACGCGTTGCATCAACAAGGACACAACAATTAAAAAAAAATGTGAATGCTGTCAGGAGTCCGCCCCGGACTCAAGTACCGATTAGTAAGCGCCAGTGCTCTATTAACCATGCGTGAGCATCGTGAGCAGCTTGTCTGCGCACGACGGGCACTGCCCGAAAGACGCGCCAAAAGTCGAGGGATCAGCCGGCCAATGTCCCCGAAGAGGAAAACCCTCGGCCGCCGCCGCCCCATCGCTCGGTGTCAGGCCAATTTACGGGCCGGCCTTGGACCACAGAATAAGTAGTACACGAAAGGTGGACTACCCACAATCCGTGTGCCGATATGATGCGCACGGTCGCCATATTGAAAGTGTGTAAACAGCTGTATGATCCGGCACTTTTGTGGTAAATGGCGCTGAAGGTGCTTTTTATTTCGGTTTTACTAGTTGTATTTGGTGTGTATAACTAGCAAAAACAAACGTAACTCGAGGGGACTTTACTTCGAATAGGCAAATATCAATAAAAATAGAGATAAAAATGTAAAGAATTATAAATACATAACTAAGTAGTAGTGCTACATAATAGCACAGACTTTTCGTATTAAATGTTTTCTTTGGTGTGGGCTAGTTTATTGGACTTACCACATATTCTAGTCAGCTGCTATTTCCACCCAAAGTATACTTTTTTGAAATTTTCTCAATTCTTCGGTTTCCTAATGGTACAACCGAAATATTACTTTAAGAATATTAAAGAAGAGCAAAACCTCGTCCTAAATGACAATTTCACTGAAAAAAAAGATACCATAATTCCCAACAAGATTTCAATAGTTACACAAAACCTTCGTATGCGAAACAGAGACCTTGGTGCTTTACTCCCTTTCCTAATTACAACAGTATCTAAGATTGCTGACCCTGATAGACCAACCTTGATGGACCAACCGGCCTGTGATTTCTGAGAGGTTGATGTTGCTTCATAAACGGACCTGTCGGCCTTATCAAGCCTAATCATGTTGCAAAGCACCAGGTGTCCAAAACAGCCAGGTACCTTGTCAGATTAATTGCGTATTGCGTACATTGCGTACATTAATTGCGTACATTGAAAAACATTCAACATCTGTTAAACACACACACACAAACAGTGGATCCACTCTGAACCAAAGTTTTGTACCTCAATAAAGTAGTGTGGAAATGATATCCGCTCGAACATTTTAAAATCGTTCAAATGCTTCGCGCTGAAAATCAACGCTCCACGGCTCAGTTCCGCTCGACTATTTTCGCATACTTCCGTGGCTCCGCATTCGCTGTCCCGAGACACAAGTCCTGATATCAGCCGAGGGTCAGCAGAGGGTCAAGAGGAAGCGCGTGGGAGGGCGCAACGGCACGCCGCCGATCGGCCTCAGTTCATTTTGGAAGGACTAAGAGAGTGACTGGCCCTTCAGGAATATTTCTTCGAAGTGGCGAAAAGCGCATCGTTGTGAAAGTTTTCAATTTGTTATTGTAGAAAAATACGTCGTTGGCAAAGCAAATCGTTGAACGTACTATGAGTTCACTGGTAAGTACCGTATTGAAACTTATCGTGCTGCATCAGTGTGGATTATAATCTAAAGTATATATTTTAATAGGTGGTATATATTTTAATAGGTAAAGGATATCTTTTAATAGGTGCCAGACTACGGAGTCTAAAATACCTCTTTGAAGTGAAAATCTTATTTCATTGGAAGTAAACGGGCGAATGAAGTTCGAAAGAATATGATACCTTCATTTACACCGCCTATTTGAAATCAAACAAGAATTGTCAACCAAGATTAAAAGAGAATGGTGGAATGGAATTGCAACTTTTAGATACGTATATATTTCTATCGTGAGTTGTAATAATAGAAAGGCATATATTAGTTTGTGTGCATTTCTATAACCTACAAAACTTGGCCATTAATCCAGCTCAAAGTTATTTTAATGTAAATTGTAAAATTCCTCTAAAAGCTTATGTCGAACAAGATAAACAATTATTTCGTTTTACATAATCGGTTTGAATCCTTTCAATTCAAATTCTAATGTTGTTAAGTGGATATAGAATTCAATTACTTCCAAACTCATTATTTACCTATTAAAAAAGTTTAAGTTATTTGATTAGTTTTTAATACTCGATTAAGCATTGCAAATTCGTATTAAAATGTAAAGAAATAATATTTATTATGTTGCCAATTCATTGAAATAATTTTAATAGTCTTGAAGTGTCATTAATGGCAATTAGAAATTGTAGAATTAATTGTGTAGTATTCCTATATGTTATAAGTGTACAGAATTTTGATTAGTATATTTAAATTGAGACTAAAGCCTATCATGTTCTGTAAATAATTGAACAAAATAATACTGCATTCCTAAACAAAACCTGCTGTGAAACACTTTCTATTATTTATTTTTTAATAATTATCACTTTAATTACATTTTCAAATACTATTGTATTAATTTTATTTTTCTGGTAGTTTTGGCACAGGTGATGGAAATTGGTCATTGAAACAGGTGATGGTTCATCGATGCAGATATTCATGGATATTGTTAATTCTAAATGGCTATTGCATTCTATAACAATCATGAAGATGTATTTGAAGGTGATGCCAATATACATTTTGCTAATTTTGCAAGCATCATGGACTTTTGTGATTTCATTCATATTTAACATTCACAAAATGTGTATACATTAATGGATCAATTTTTTTAGTGTGTATCATTTTTGACCAGGCAAGTTATTTTAAAATTCTCATTAGATAATATAACTTGTATTATATTTTCGTTATAGTTTCAATGTGTACTATTTAGTAGTGCTCTCAGAATGACTACAAATGTGTATGAGTAATATAAAAAATTCACATTCCCACTAGAAAAGTGTCATTAACTTCAAAATGCTGGTTTTTCAGGACATTGTTTTACAACTAGAGTTTTGAATCAAGTTCATGGAGTGTGACAAATTGTAATTTTCTTTTGAAAGATTATTAATTTTTTACTTTGGTTTCTAAGGAAAAAAGGTTTCAAGTCTTTCATAATTTAGGGTTCTCCACAGTGTGCTATTTATGGCAAATAGTAAGGATAACACTGCATTCTCAAACATGCAATGATTTTGGCTATTATTCATCTTCAAAATTGCCAGAGAAAAATATCTCAGATTGTGTTAATGATTCTTGGGCAAAGAAATGTCATTACTGTTGTAATAGTGTTGACCTTGATAATTTTCTGAAACATTTCCCTTGCCAAGTGAATAAAATAATTTCCTCTTGAAATAAAACAATTCAATATTACTAGACATGATTCTCGTGCCCTTTAAAATGCTAAAACCTGCATACATATGCCAAATAAAATTTGACAAAACATGCACAATCAAATTTTAGCTTGGTATTTTTTTTTTCATTAACTTTTGAAACAGGAACACTAAACAATTTTTCAAAATTTTACTCAGTCAAATTCATCCTTTTGTGAGAAATGAATCTTTTTGAACATTCTACTACACCACCAGATGTAATTGGAGCATATTTGTAAGATGAAATCTGAGCCAATGTCAGATCAAATTCTGCATTTTCTGCTCTTGAATCACAATTTTTTTTCTTTAAATTTCATAGAAATTTTAAATTGAATTTGAATTGATTGGTTTTTATAATTTTTCCTCAGCAGTCACACTGGCATGTCCAAACACAAATTTCAAAGACATTGTAATATCTTCAACAATATTTAATGACTTCAATAGAGGTAATCCTGCTGTTGTCAATTTCTGAATTGGTATAGGCAATTTTACAAAATTTAATTAAATATGCATTTTTATTTTATTTTTTTATATACATGGTTTTATAACATATTTTATTTTATTTTTTTGCATGCAAGCAGACTGAGTCTCCCCTCCCTTGTATCACTGTCAGTTACCAGTGATACTGAGTAGTGATCTATGTGTGTGTGAAATTAATCAATAGTATTCAAAGAATATAATCCTAAATTTTGAAGCAATCCAGAAAAGTATGCATTTAAAAAATAACTTGCCAAATTTAAAAGTCACTTCAGAACTGGTTATTAATTTGCTAAGAAAACTTATTATTTGACTCATCCAATAAAATGAAGGCCAATCATTTTGTCCCACGCTAAAGTGATGAATCTTCTCCCACCTTACACAATATTAAAATTCTGATTTATCCCGACCTCTCACTATATTTATTCGCTGTTATTGAGTGCACTTTCTTCTCTATAATTTTTTATTGTTGCATTCAGGTGATAATAACAATAGTTATAACATTAACTTTTTGGGAGTGTAGGATTTGTAAATGCAGGCCAATGAGCTTATTCATTGTCAAATGGGCAACGAGGTTTCTAAGCAATGAGATTGATTCAAATTGCAGACACAGCAGGTAAATCAATCCTGGGCAATACATTTTAATTCCACTTTTTAAATTAATTTAACTAATTTGATTTTATTTTATAGATTGTGTGTACATTTAGATTACAGAAATTGAAATAACAGAAGTACAAAATATAAATGTGATTTATGTTGGTGATTTCTTCCATATACTTTTTTGATTTTAACAGTATGTAAACTATTTATGAATTCATTGTAATTGTAAACTAAGTGTTAATTTTATGTAGATGAATTTTGTGCTAGTGAATGCACGAACCCTAAGTATAATGAAGGGACTAATAGAATTGAACTTTTAATAACCAAAATTAATATAAACATAAAACAAGAATATTAAATTTGTAAAATGAAAGGTTAAAAGAAATAAACAACAAATACATTCGAAAATAATTTTCAGCTACATATTTAGCCATAATTTAAATAAATCTTGGCGTTTTTATAAAATAAATGTGAATTAAATTTGTTTTTTGGGGATCAGTAATAAAAGTTGCTATTTAAATGTACTTGTGAAACAGTTATAAAATAGTTTTGAAACGGTTATAAAACGTTTTTAAAATAATTTTGTAATAGTTATAAAATATTTTTGAAATAATTACTAATGACTGTAAACATGTTCTTAGTCTCCTTGTGTATTTAATCCACCTGATCACATAAATGATTAAGTGGTACATCAATATCATTTGTTAGCTATTAAGTTTATGTCAATATATTTCATTCTATTGTGAGTTATGTTATATTTTACACAAATTTTACTTTACTAAATAAATATTTTAATGTTAAATTCTAATATTTTATTTTTAGGTACATGCTGTTTCAGAATATTCATTATCTCTGATACCTGAATATGTAAATGCATAATTGTTATGCAATTATTTCCGTTTTTACGGTGTCTGGTTGTGTAGGTAAATATACAGATCTGTTGTTGGATCAAAAATAATGAATATTCTATTAATAGCAAGTACTACGTATAACCCATCCTATACCCGTCAACGATCAGTAATTGTAACACCAATAAGAAATGCTTCAATATCGCAACACGTACGGCTGGCCCTTCAACCAGTATAACTGTGCAAGCCGACACGGAAGGCCGGTTCCTTCTATCAGTTTCGCCCGGATGCGTCATGACGGTAGGCTGGATCCTCCAACCTGTGTTGCTCGCTTATGCCGAGCAGATAGCCAACTCTTCCAACAAGATTGCTTGGACTCGGCAGCATCTACCCGTGCACTCTGACAAGGTGAATTCAGAGGAGTGCAACAAGGAACTTTACGATGCAACTTTTCGTTCCAACTATCTCCGTCACGAAACAGCAACAGTGAACCTGGCTGGACCTATATTATCATGCGTTCCCTTGGTACAGTATAATGGATCAGGTATACTGCAACTGTTTTTTCTCCGTGTTTCATTAAAAAATTTGGAGCCGTTATTAAGAAAATCGTTTAAGCGTTATTAAAAATGCGAAATTGAATCTGTTTCACAGAACATTTTTGAGTTTTTGTAAAACTATTTAAAATAACTTAAAGCACTTTAACTCACAAATACAATAGTTTACTAATCGCTGGAAATGTGCATATTAACGGCGTGAGAGATATTTTAAAAAATGTATGTGTAATTAAAAAAACAACAAAATAATACACCATAATGAATTTGATATAATAAGCAGTGCAATTAGCACTACCCGTTGGAGAAGTTAGAAGAAAAAAATGGAGCCGTTTTTGAGAAAATGGCGTTTGAGCACACTCTTGCGGTTCTTTTGCAGTTTCAAGATGGCAGTCCCCGATGCGCGGAGGTTCACTGAAGATCAAAGGGGCCGCCCTCTACTTTCCTTTCTGTGCAATATCTATCGTGTGCTTGGACAATGAATGACGTCCGGTTATGTCACCGCAACCGAAAAAAACGCCGCTGATGCGATTTTGTAAATTAGTATGAAGATAGTTTTTAAGCACGCATGGGATGCACCCTCCACCAGTTGATCACCACCATCTTTCATCCCTTCCTTGCAAAAAAAAAATTTAGAGTGATAGTAAATAAATGTTAATATGTTATATTTTATTTCTATCATGCCGCATGGTAGGTCTCGCCTGGCGAACCCCCCACCCTAGATTTACAGAGCAGCCGAACACGACTGCAATCAAGCAGAGGGAGGTAAGTTGGAGTGTTGCATTGAACCAAGGGGTGTGGTTTACATTATAAAATTTTATTAATAAATTTCATTTTGAAAGCATGTAACATAATTTTGCCTGATCTGCCTCCTCACCAAGCTCAAAGCAGCATTAAAAAAATTAAAACATCAAAAGCCTCACTACTCTTCCCTACCAAAAACCAAGGATGACTACTTCATATTCCTATAAATAACCAAGTAGCAGACTACCAGAAGCTTAACAAGGACTAAGCATGAGCAATGAATGAAAATGACTGGACTAAATATCTTGGTGGTCAGTCCAAGGCCGTGTTGGAGCTGACAGCTTTCGTTGCAAGTCACAGTAATATTGAAGCAGTGTAACCATTAATTAACTGTAGTATGTAATAGAGTCGAATGTGATGCCGTTGTTACTGAAACTATGTGCCTTGGATTGAACCAAATATTGTTGATTCAGAACTTGTATAATTTCATAATTATATATTGTGCTAACATATTATTTTTACTATTATTGTTTTGCACACTCTACAAACCTTCCAAACCCCGAGATACTGCACCTCCTACAGAAACTCTCTCTTTATTCTTTGTCTACAACACTGAGAATGGACAGAAAACCAAGCATTTTATGACAAAAGTAGCACAAGTAGCTATACTACAACACACATGGAACATAAACTAGGTCAATCCTCAGAATGAGCATTTTGATGGAATTTGCTGCTGGTCCATGCTGAAGACCATGGAGCAAACAGAATCACACAATTACTCGAGGGTCTTCAAATCAAACTCAACCAGACAATGAAAATAATCCAGACGTGGATGATGGACCATAGACTAGCATTTAAGAAAACATAATCCTAATAAGGAAATGCAATCTGGACCCTGAGGCGAGCATGGAAATACCACACTGAAGCAGAAAAGAGCACCAAATAACCGGGGCTAACATTTGACACCAAGCTCACCATCTGGAAGCACTTAAGCCACAAATGTGATAGCACTGGTACGGCTAATGGCCAACACAGGAGGCCCGAAGTCCAGCTGAAGATGAACTCCGATGTCTGAATTTTATTGAATAAGTCATATAAATTGCTAAGAATCACTTCTCTTTCTGTCGTATCTTTGAAATAAGTATCAAAAACCACGGAGAAAATAAACATGTCTATTAGAAAAATTATTTTTGTATGAAATTTCTTTTCATTTTTGAAGTTAAAAGTAGGAGTCAATTTTAAAACGGGACAAATTAATACACTTTTCTCTGTTAAATATTTTATTCAATTTCAATAGATCTCTTTGGTATCCAACATATCTGTATGCTAAATAGTTTATTGTGCTAAAATAGTGTTATGCTAAAGACACACAATTTACCAGCGGTCAGTATCTACACAATGCACAATTAGTTTAATTTTCACAATAACACAAATTCCTCACTGTAAGCATATCATACTTCTTAATACAATTTTTTTTTTTAATGTTGGCTTCTCAATAGTTTTATGAGCATAGGTATTTTCATTTAAGTTTTACTTATTAACTTGTTTGTATTCTTGTGCATTAATTATCCACATGAATACAAAATTGGAATGCAAAAAGTAAAAATCTTGCATCACGACACTACAAACAAGCAGATGATACAGTGGGATTATTACAACAATACTGATCTGAAATCAGCTGCCCAAGGTACATTTCATCCTATTATTCACCAATGGTACTGTTTGGTACTTACAAGGGCAATTGTTAATATCCAGTCGAGTTGTTTACAAGTTTGTATGTAATAAAACTCTCAGAACCATTAAAAAACAATAATACTTTACAATTTCATTACTTTCCATGTCTCTCCATTCATACTAAAGCCTATACTCTGAGTAGATGTGCAATACTTTCTCCATAAACTAAGCCACTCAATATGTACAACGAATAAGCTGGGCGTAACATTATTTATAGCACTGAAGAGAGCTAATACTGTAAATCGAAACTATATACAAATATATTATAAAATACTCAACTTCATCCCAGTTTGTTTTACTTTTTTATTTATTTGCTGAAGTTAAAAAGAAATAAATAGTAGTTAAAATATCCTTTTGGAAATAATTCAACTAATTAATTCGGTCATTCTGTAATGTTTACCTCAAATTTTGTACACATGGGCTATTAATGCATTGCAATCAAAATGGCACTATGATTATTTTTATAAAACATTCAGCATAATTTAGTAGAACTAACTTACTAAGATATTAAGTTCTTCAAAATTATAACAACTTCAAACAGTACTATAAATCTTGTACACCACGCAAACATTTACAAAACTGTCCTATGATGGCCTATCTTATCACATGTCATGTTATTTAATTATGCAGTCTATATTACTACTTCTAACCAGAGAGGATAATATTCATACAGTCTTCAGATTTCAATATTTCTAGAAACATACACCAAATTCACATATTTAAATATGTGTAGAATTTACTTACAACTTCAACATGACTATTCCCAATGTCATATCAAGTTGAAAAAGACATTCTTTCACCATACACATACGTCCTTTCATATTTACAGGGAGATTCATAATAGAATATGTTATTTTTTGTAGTACATATATCTTACAAATATATCATTCATAATACATTTTTTACACAATTTCAAAAATCTGTTTAGAGTAAAAGCTTAAAATTAGGCAAGAAGTTATTAAAAAAAAAAAAAAATTGAATCAATAGAAATAAAAACAATATTTATAATTCTTATAGAAAATAAAAATAATATTACAAAAAATTCCTCCCAAACAACATTTTCAATAAACATTTAAAGGTAATAACAAAACTTATTTACAAATTCATAAGCAATGGCGAGACACCATGTTCAATGTAATACTTACAACAGTGATATATGTTATCAATAACAATACAAAGGATTAAACTGCAGTATAAAAACATCTTTCTGTATTATGTAATACTGTTCAAATGTACTAAAATTCTGTTCACCTAAAAAAGAGTATATTGCTAATTATCATGGAAATATAATTGAAGGTGTTATTGACTAAGCTATTACATCTATACAGACGTACCTCCTAGGCACTTCGCTGCAAATAAAAACTGCCTATATTGTCATGTGGTGATGGAATGAAATTTTAATTTTATTACACACAAAGCCCATTCAACCTGAACATATGTACATGTGAATATAAACAGATATACATATACACACAATACCTCATATAAAAAAGATGTTCCAGGCAGAATACTCATTAACATACTCAACAGAATGTCTTTGGGGTGCTTATTTTTGCATACAATGCAAATATTCATTCTTTTTTTATTCAATGTAGAGTTTTCTCATACATAGACTTATTTTTTTTAATTTCATGTCTCTTAATTATTTTTTTTTTTTGTTGCTATTTCCAGCATCTCACTTAAGCAAGTTAGCATTCAAGTCTTTCAAGAAGTATCTACACAGGCACTAAGAAATTGGGATTGAGTAGTCTGATATATTATTACATACTCTTGCAAATGCAAAAATAGGTGCTTCAATTAAATGAAAATGAAGAGAATAATTTCTCAGATCTCTCTACTGACCAACAAGAAAACATGTAATTAAAAGATCAATAAAAAAGCAAAGAAACAAATTTATCACAGAGGGGAAATTTTGTTTATTCTCACCAATATTAAATCACTCAAATCTTGGTAATAAACATACCAAGAAGAATGAGATTCCCCAAAATATAAACACTATGGAAGATAATTTTTTCAAAAGAATATTATAATACACATGAATGCATTATAAGTCTTTAAAGCTTAGCTTCTTTGATATAAATGATTGCAAACAAAAATCAGGGAATATCTCTAATCACTGGGCAAATGCAATTCTTTTATTCATTCTGAATGGAATCACAGAATGAAACCCACTCACAGCAGATAGAAATACACTTAAAGAACTCGAAATACTAATAATATTGTATGTACATCAAAGAATTGTGTAACATCTTATCACACAAGCAGAACTTCAAAGGCAAATTTTGATACATAATTGAACTCTCAATTGAATGGCAAGATCTCGAATTCATGCAGAGAGCAAGAACAATTAGATATTCCATGTATTAAACACTCACTTATAAATGTATGAATGAGTGTGTATACATTTAAACAATCAAAATTAAAGAGAATGGAATTTCAATCATTGCAATATAGTACTCTAGGAATCAGAACATTTCATATTCAATTTTGCATTAAATTCTGACTGCAAGTGCTATAACAAAGTATTTTATCACATACAAATATTTCAGTCGGGGGAAAGAATGCACAACAAAACATTCATAAGAAAATCATTAATAAAAAACATGTACAAAGAATTTTATCATTGCCAATCCTAGCAATTTATTCAGAAATCAAATTCTTCATTTTCATTATCATTTTCCATTTTAAGTGAATCAGTTTACTGATACTTTTATGAAACAAATTTTCGAAGAAATATATTTTTATTTTATACATATCATTGACATTGATCTTCTCTATTAAATACAGACTTTCCATAGCTGTGTACTCAGTACACGTTTTTATTATATTGACTCTACAGATTATCCTGTTTCAACAAAATAATGTACTCTAAGAGTAAAGATTCAAGGGCAAAAAGTTAACAAATTCATACTTGATAAAAAATCATGCTATTCATCCTTTCATAGAGAAATGAACATTCTACTAAAATTAATACAAAAAAGTACAAAAAATTAAAATGCTGACTAGATTTAAAATACTTTACACTAATAC
Source organism: Teleogryllus occipitalis (assembly GCA_011170035.1). Taxonomy (NCBI): domain Eukaryota; kingdom Metazoa; phylum Arthropoda; class Insecta; order Orthoptera; family Gryllidae; genus Teleogryllus; species Teleogryllus occipitalis. Next base: position 659,164 of record BLKR01000075.1, on the reverse strand, counting down.
TTTCAAGCATCGCAAGTTTCCATTCAAAACACTTCATACAAATAGCAGTGATCATCAATTCCTTCTTTTGAGAAGTACCCTGTGGTGAAGCATTGAGGGTAACCAACACACAATCAATATCACAAATTATACTAAAACCAGATATCTACCCTATATTTCCTCTAAAAGTAATCCAGGAAAAATTAAAGATTGCACAATATTTGACTAATTTCAAAAAATCATTTATACAATTCAGTGTGTTCAACATGTTTTCACATATATATCCAACTTACTTATTCCTGTAATTTATTAACATTCTTCCTCACAAAGACAATAATTATGTAGTTCATTACAATCTATTGGTAATTTTCTTTTGCAATAATAAACATGCGTATCATTCCTACTAAGCCCATCATGCTTCACCATCAAGACACTGTAATGGTCTTAGACTACCTTAACACTACTGTTGATTAATTTTTCTGTGGAACAACACAGTACATTTTAAAAATTTCATTAATATTTACGTACACAGATTGCAGGCATTATATGCATAATTTATAACAGTTTTCTGATTCTACGAATACTTACAAGTGATTTTTATAACTACAGGATCATTTAGGACCTATTTAAGAGAACTAAACTACAATAATATTAATTTTCTTCACAGGACTATATCAAAAAATGATGAGTGAAGATTTCATTAAAACAATGGAAAACAAATAAAGATCATCTGAAAATACAGTATTTTTTTTCTGTCTATAATGCAAAATTCATTTAGCCCACACAGCTATTTACACATTCACTCAAATTAAATGAAATTAAATAAAATAACCACAAAAAACAAACCTTAAAATCATTAGGTACTTAATTGTCTCCTTTGTTTCCCATAAGAAATAGATATTGTCTATCAGCAAATTGAAGTAATGACTGTCCTTGTAGAATGCTAGAAGCCCTTAATAGGCTGTTCTTTGTGGGCTACGTTCCGCTCTCCGATAATTGATGCTGTGTCCTCAGAGCAGCATAGCAGCCCTGACATACACGCACAGGTTTAAGTATGCGCAGTCGTGAAATCTCAGATTCAAAGCGACTGCACCTGCAACAAGAAAAAAATAGATGCAAAAAAAGCTCCTACTTTCTCATTTCTCATTATTTGTAAAATATAATGCAAACTTGTGAAAAATGATGCAAAATTATAATAATACAACACAAATTTTTGTGAAAACCACTAATATTAAGAAAAAAGCATGAATGAAGTACTAATACACATGTAAAAGTAAAATACAAGGGCTAATAAAGAGGAACATATTGAGATATCCCAAATTTAATCGAGGCAATAACCCTTTCATGACATTAGAACTCGGAATTGGAGATAAACCAAAACATTACATATTTACAAACACAAAACATGGTAGCCATGTTTATGTTAGTGGAAATAAAACGTAAATATTATGATGTAGACAGGACTCATGTGTGTTCAAGACTGAAAGGGACAATAAATACTGAACATTGAGCACTGAGGCCAATGATTAGAAACAGTCCTAGTATAGAACTAATTTTATTTTAGAATATAATTTTTTTTTTTATATTTCATCAAATGATATGACCAACGGAAAGTGGGTAACCAATAGTAACATGTTTTATTACCAGTTTAGGTAAAAGATCAAGATAAATGACTGCAAAAAACGGGAAAGATCCTATGAGAAAAATTATTACAAAAGTATGAAAACAAATGAAATAGGAAAGTGACAGTTTATCTGGGAGTGCTTTGGATTAGAGCGAAGCCACAGACGATAGTGGACACATGTCAAATTGAAGTTAGTGTCCGCATAGATAATATAACGGTTTGTGGTTGTCAATATTAGGAAGATGTTAAATAATTCAGATTCCATTTGCAGTGATATTTATTGATTAGTGAGATTACTTTGCTGATAGCATAAAGTTAAATTATTTTTTTCTTATCATGGGATGAACTTTATTGAATAATAATTGTAATTTGTTCTAAGTTATAATTTGGGAGTAGGACACGTAGGTAACACAAGTACAAGTCGTTATAGAAATGTCCACTCAAAACATTCATGATTTTGTTTAAATAGTTTGATAGTCGTTAGTTAAATTAGCTTTAGGAATTTAGATTTTTAATATTTTTGTAGTTTTTGTTTTTGCAAATAGTAAAATCAATGATGTAATTGTTTTTGGAAAGGTGATCATTTACAATCACAGACAGAATTTGCATCCAGAAGGAAGATTCCTGGAGGGCTCCACAAATTCCACAGGACTGAAATTCCACCATCGCAAATTTCAGGTCCTCAGAATGTAAGCTTGGCAAACATCAAGAACTTGTAATCAAAAACCTTGCAAAAAGTAACATCGAAATTTTTGTAAATCAGGACTTATCGGATTGAACAAATTTTACTTTGAAGAAAGACATGCTAAAATTATTTAATAAGTTCTACAGAAATTGAAGTAAAGAAATTAAAGTGGGCATCATAAGAAATTTACAGATTACTACCAGATAAGTTTTTTAAAAAATACCTCCTTAACTAAATGACATACTTGTAGTAATACTATGATTCTAACATAAAAATAAGATTTTTTAAAGGTTTCCTAGCTTCCTTTCCACCATCCACACCCCTCTACAACAAAAAACAAAAACAAAAAATAAGAAAATAATTTATACTATTAGAAAAACAATTTTTACTGTGTCTTAAAACCCTGGAAGATGCTCGAGAAAATCTCAGAAGTTCCTCTCAAAAAACAAATTATTGTGATTTTTTTTCAACTGCTGAGCTGTAGTTGCAAAAATAAAAAAAAACATGTTTACCATTTTCCTGCCTTTAAATCACCTTGACTTTAAATATACTTCGAAAATAAAGCACCAGTTCTGTGTATTTATTTTAGTGTTTATTATACACATTTGTATACAGTGTTGTAGCATCCAGTAATATCTTCACTTTGGTTACAATATTACCTATACCTTATGTCAAAGTGCATTTTGCTCTATTTCAGCAAAAGAAAAGAATTTGGAGTCACTTTTGAGAAAATTTTGAAACAGTCCTTGGGATTTTGTGCGGAAAAAAAAAAAACAACCCACAAAACAACATCAACCCTCCAAAAATTAAAAGATTACACAAATATTTACACTAGCAGCGATTTGTTCACATTATTATATTGATGAGTACATATACTTCAAATAATGTCTTATAAAATTTCTTGAAAACTCAATTTTTTTCTGAGAATATGAGCTCAATTGCCATATTTTCAGAAACTCTCAAATGCCATATTCTCAAAAATGACTTCAAAGTTTTTCTTCAAACTCTTCCAACGGAAAGTGCAAATTGCACTGTTTAATATGACATAAAGTTCATTTAGCTGTATTCTTTTGTTTATTTCAAAAATTACACAAATATAATTTTTTTGAAATATCTCTCATGCCGTTAATATGCACATTTCCAGCGATTTGTATCATTATTGCATTTATGACAGCAAGTACTTGAAATGAAGTTTTTCAAAAACTCAATAGATCCTGTGAAAAAGAGCTTCAATTTTCTCATTTATAGTTACGCTTAAATGCCATTTTCTTAAATATGTCTCTAAATTTTTCAATAAAAATTTCCATTTAGAACGAGGTTTTACTCTTCTCTAATATTTTTACAGTAATATTTCGGTTCTACTATTAGGAAATCAAAAATTAAAAAAAAAAAAAAAAAATGTACTTTGGGTGGCGATAGATGGCAGCTGGCAAGAGGATGGTGCAAGATTGTAAAGCCAGTTGACACCAATAAAATTAGAAAACTTTACTTCAAGAAGTCTGTCCCGTTCTGTAGCACCACTAGCTTTTACTTTTTTGTCTACATACCTATATGTGAAGTAATATACTTTTACAGAGAAAGTGATGTGTTGCTGCGCAAAAACACAGCGGATTTTCAGCACAAAAAAAATTCATTGCCGGGCCCAGACAACAAAAAAGTGGATAAATCAGTTCCTAAATTAAGAATAAAATTCTCTAACACGTGATATAGCAAGAATCCCTGTTTTGCGGGTCCTTGATGGCGAAAACCCAATTGAAAGCACAATGTCCGTCCGTCCGTCTGTCTGTCTGTCTGTAAACACTACTAGCGCGCCTAAACCGTGAGTAGAATTTTTTCCAAATTCAAGAAACCCAAAAAACCCAAATGTAGAAATTCTTTCAATTGACACGATGTCGTTTCTCTGCAATATATACTTTTTATCCTATTTGTGATTTAAAAACATCTACATTTTCAAGCATTATTTTGATTTTGGGGCCCCAAATATCTTGGCCAAAATCAAGCTTTAGGAATATTGGAGAGAATTGAGCTCTTTCCCTTTGTGGAGAATTTCAGTGACAAATTTTCCATAATTTTTGAAAAAATTTTGTTCAAGCATTTCAGAAAATTTGCCAATTCAGTTCAATTATACTCAATGATTATGGAGAACTTACGGACATTTCAAAAAGCTATCATTAGAGATTCTTTGAAGCTCATGTGTTAAGAAATGCATTGAACAATGAAATATATCTATAATTTAAATTTTAAAGTCGGGAAAGACAAGCTAAAAAAAAGAAAAAAAAGAAGAGAATATAATAATACAGCATTTATATCATCGTTTAGGGTACATTTAACACTTCCCCTACCAAAAATTTTAAGAAGACATTTGGAGGCGTTTTTCAGAAAATCTTGTTTTTGTAATTTTTAAAATTGCAAATATTGTACGAAATGTATTAAAATTTTCAAAATAGTGTACATGACCTTAATAAAAGAATTACTTATGGACAATCAATTTCAGTTGAAGGAAAAATCTGTCTTCAATTTTATAGATATAGGAGGCAAAATTTTTCGAAAATTCAGAGTTAACCATTAAAATAGTACCTGTACCACCTTTATAAGCTCTAAATTTTACTCTATTCTTACATGAAATTTAAAGGAAAAATTTGGAGCCGTTTTTGAGAAAATGTTGAAAATGTCCAGGGAGCTTCATGTAAAGTACCACCAAATTTTAATGAATGTTTTACAAAATTTCAAAGCTTCAACTAGAGTCGGATGGACTGGGGCATCTTCAGTTTGGAAAAGATCGTACGCATGGTTTAGGCGTTAGTAGTGTTCACGGACGGACGGACGGACGGACGGACGGACGGACGGACGGACGGGCGTGCGTTTTATAAAAAACACTTTTACAGTATCAGGGGACCCCAAAACGTGTATTTCCGTTGAAATCTTGAAATCGATTTTCCGTAGCATTACATAACTTTCTCTATACTACGAATATTACTCCCGCACATAAGTATGTATACGAAAAAGTAACCAGACGTGCTAGAGAACGATAGACTTTCTCGTATTAAAATTTTCTAATTTCCTTGGTGAGGGATGGTTTTACGGTGTTGCCCCATCCTTTTGCCAGCTGGACAGGGGTTTCTGCAATTTGGATAAGATCGTACGTATGGTTTAGGCGCTAGTAAAGTTCACAGACGGACGGACGTTTTGAAGAAAGAAAAAACTTTTTCGGTACCTGGGGACCCCACGTGTATTTCCGTTGAAATTTCGAAATCGATTTTCCGCAGTATAGCTTCTCTATACTACGTATACTACTCCCTATATACGTACGTATACAAGAATGTGAAACATACACACACTTTTGCGGAGAAATCTGAAAACATAAACGTGTTAATGGGAGTAATTTACTACAATTTAGAACAGGATTCTGACATTATTTTCTGTACCAGGGAGTTTCTGTATCTAAAATAAGTTTTTACGTCGAAAAAGCGCCGTTTTTGGCCGCAGTATTACATAACTTTATCTATACTACGTGTATTACTTCGTATACACACAGTTGAAAAGTACAGTTAAACTTCAGCAAATTTAATTATGCTGTAAGTAATCTGAGAAAATCAGTGTTCACTCTGCATGCTTTTCAGTAAATTGGTTTCGCTTTCTACTTGTAACATTATCACAGGTAAATAAACACTATATATAAAATCATTTACTAACTTACTTTGAACAGAAAACTTGCCCACAGTTGCGGCAATGGTGTCGACGTTCATATAATGTAAATCGGACACCACATCCTACACAAGAATCAGTACCCTCATCCTTGAGCCAATGATCTGCAACCGCCCTGCCAGGTTGATCTGATACGCTCCATGAAAATACTCTTCCACGAGCATCTCCAACATACACTGTTCTGTGGTCCCTGTAAAAAAAAAGAAAAATAATACAGAAAACAAAAACAACAAAATAAGTACATTGGTCAACAGGTATTTTGCTACAGACATACGTCCATGTCATTCTTTAGTAATTTCAAATGAATGTGTACTACCTACTACCTACAGAACACTCCTCTCCCGCGCAATATTGGGGAACTGTGTGCGTCCATTCAAGAAGCCTGGGTCGGGATATCGCAAAATGCCATCCGACTTCTCTACGAGTCACAATTGCGACTCCTGGCTCACTGCGAATACGTGGTCGCACGCCCTATTGAGAATCGCAGCTTTCAATGCATCGTGCAATAAAATATTGTGCACTGTAAGCTGAAAGTGTAATAATCTTACATCCTCGATACCCTCTTCCATCATCTCACATTGCACTCAATTTGCACACGCCCTTCTGGGTGCAATTCTTTTGACTAAGAATGTAGTTTAGATGTAAGTATACTGCTAAGCGCGCACGTTTTCTTGGTCCTCCAGCTCCCTAGTTCTGGCTCAGCAGGGCCCGGGAGAAAATATGAGCTCCACTCGGAACGTCACGGCTCAGTTTGCAGTGATGCCCACCTTCGTCCTTTATGACTCCATCCATCATTAGTCCCGAATGTGTAGTTCATGTTTTTGCTAGGGAGATAGCGGTGATCTTTCTGCCCTGGACGGTCAAATTAAGCGCCGATCTACCGTCGGACAGCGGAGATGTGAAAAATGGTTCAAAAGAAGAAAATTCGAAAATCACAGACCCTTCCAGTTTATATATCTTAATTAATGGGTTTGTGATTAGAATTGGTTCAAATGGTTTTCAATAAAGTTTCTGGAATCCACAATTATTTTCTGCGGCAACAGAACTGTGACAAATAATACCCCCCCCCGCCAAGGCTCGAATCAACGAACCTTCCCTCCGAAGGGCTGAGTTCGTAGTACATGCCAATTAACCATCTCGGCCATCTTTGTGGGATATGGGGTTTACAATTCTATAATAGTAATACGTGAATGGCGGTTTCAGTTCTAGCACTTGGCGGCCAAAAAATTGAGAAAATGTGAAAAAATGTCCTTTGGGCGGCGAAAGATGGTAGCTGGGAAAGGAAATAGTCATAAGCCAAAAGCTAATCGACACAAGAGTTTAGAAAACTAACAAGTGCGAGAATGTGAGTGCCATTCAATAGCACCACTAGTTTATTTACCGTACGTTGTTACATACGACGAGCAACTTGAATGATAAAATATCGTTCGGGTTTTGAGAATATAATTTTTTTAGAAATTGCATAAATTTCGGAAACGATTTAAGCGAAACCAATGGGTTTTTCATAAAATTGTACCTGTCCTTTTTTTAAGAGTCGATTTTTTACAACAGACTTTGTTTAAAGCAAAAATTGCTATCTCCAATTTTGTAGTTTTCAAATTTTAACTTTTTGGGAAATTCCGAAAAACGAAACACTAGCTGAAAATGGGACTACATTTTTACCTTCCCTTATTACATCTCAGTACAAAAGTTGAAAAAAATTGGAGCGGCTTTTGAAAATTTGTTTTTTTAGAAAATGCATAAACTTCAGACAATAATTAAGCAAAATCAGCTCGTTTTCTCAAAAAATTACACCTGACTTTTTTTAAAGAGCTAATTTTTCCAACAGACTTTGTTGAAAGCAAAAATATCTATCTCCAATTTTGTAAATTCCCCAAATGTTAACAGTTGGGGAATTTCCAAAAAAGGACTAGACGTAAATGGGACTAACACCATATTTTTTACAGTCTCTTGTTACATATCAGGAGAAAATTTTAAGAAACAATTTGGACCTGTTTTTGAGTGCCTATATTTCGCCCGAAATAACATGAAAATTACACGGAAACTACTCATATTTTTTAAAATGGAACATGAACTTATTTAAAGATCCATCTTTAAGAAACAGATTTCATAAAGGAAGAAATATCTCTTCAAACTTGTAGTTGTAGGAAGACGCCCCCCAAAAATTGCACTTTTTCAATTTTCAAAAAATATGTGATCTCAATGAAAGTGAGATACCACCATTCTCTTAAGCGTTCTTTACGCTATCCGAAGACAAAATTGCAGTTTTGGAGCTGTTTTTGAGAAAATTTTAAAAATGTTTTTGAGGCTTCATGTGAAGTACCCTCAAAAATCAAAATATCCGTTTGAAAATCCCAAAGCCATGAGTTCATTCAGATCGATCGAGGAAAATAAATCTTGATGAAAATTAACTCAATCGTTTTACGCGCTAGCGTTGACCACAAACAAACGGTTTGCCGTCAATCGATTTTTCGGTAGCAAGAAACAACAAAACGGATTCTGGCTACACTGCGAGTTAGAGGATTTTTTCTAAATTTAGCAACAGAATGTATCCACCTTCTCGTTACCAGAGCCCGGCAATAAGAGTTTTTCAGGAGAGAATTCGCCGTTTACCGGCGCACGATTACATAAATTTCTCTTTTTACGAAGAACTTCGTAAGGCGAGAAAGTAAAAGGTACCGGAAAAATACCCCGACAGAGATTATTAACATTTGAATGCTTACAATAATAATAACAATAACAATTAGAATGGTTGAATATCTACCTGCAGATCCCGTTGTCTATGAATTATACGTCTTAATTCCTGGTATCATCGTAGATTGATCCTATTTGGTCCAATAAATTTGAAAAAGAACCATCTTTCTACAATATTATTATTATTATTATTATTATTATTATTATTATTATTATTATTATTATTATTATTATTATTATTATTATTATTAGGGTTTATGGGTGCTTCAACATCTAGGGTCATGGTACCCATGTCAAATTATTTTAAGAACAGAAGAGTAACTGGGGGCAAAAGTCCACATGGAGTAAGATTAGCGTAATTACTGTTTTCGAGAAATGAAATTGGCACTTCTGCAAAATAAATTGGAAGGTGTCACGGCTGATGTTCTGCGAGGAAAGTTAGTAGTTCATGTGCAAATACTGCAGCGACAATGAGATGAACTATAATTTGATCTTATTTGATGTAATTTTGCAAGATTTTGGAAATGTTTGCGCTGTTAATAGCATAGAAATTAAAATCTACAATTACGATTATGGTTATGTTAAATGTGACCTACACAACACACACAACTCACTAGTAAATAATTTCGTAATGCCCGTCAGACGGCAGCACAAATTAAAAGATACTATTTTGACGGTTGGAGCAAGGGGCCGCAATCATGCCAGGGCAAAAGCCCTACTGTGGACTTCTGCTCCACTTGAAGAGAATTATGGCGCATGTTGAAATTTATCTAGGAAAGGAATCACCCAATTCCAGCTACATCACATGTTAGAGGGATGTTTTTTATACATTTAGCAACTGGATTTATCTACTTTTTCGTTATCAGGGCCCGGCAATAAGAGCTTTTCTGCCGAAAATTTGCGTTTTTTCCCGCAGCATTACATAACTTTCTCTATACTGCGTAAGCAGTCGCGAGAAAGTAAAAAGGAATTTGGCAAATAAGGAGCCAAATAAACACTTCAAAATTTCTCACGTAAACGCCACATTAATTGATTCACTCTCTCAGATACGGTTGAACGTTCCACTTTCTCGTAAAAAGCTTAAGAGCCTGCAGAGAGAGGACTCATTACCAAGAATCTCTGCCAGAGATACCGGCGCCGCTAGCCGATTTCGTTTACTACGCTCCGTGAAGTCAGGGAGGTTAAGCGAATTCGAGACTCGCGGGTTCCTAGCTGGGTGACCGGCTAGGAACCCCCGAATTTAATGGTGTCTCAGCATGATAAATATTGATGATGGAAGAAGTTTGTCAATTTTACCTTCGTCAATATTTCCTTAGACGAACAGAAGATTGTTTTCTGTTATAATTCGTGCGACATGCAATTTCAGCTCGTCTATCACCTCTTACGCGCTCAAAACACACACACACTGCTACCACTAGACAAAATGTAATCCCTTCAATGCCACCCAGATGTGGATTACCACGGCTTTTAACTGACGAGGCGATCTTTTATGTAAACGCACGCCTGAAATTCTCCAACAATCACCCCTCGTGGCGTTGTATGAATGAAAATATAACAGTAAAACACTGGTAACATGTACGTATATATGCTATCGACTATCAATTTCATTGTGTAGGGTTGGTATTGCGACCTCAGCTGAGAGGCATAGGCGCGCAAACGCGCTCCCATTGTTGAGATTTCGAAGAAATTATAGCCTATAGTCGACGACTATATAGTCGTTGGATTTCTTCGAAATCTCAACAATGGGAGCGCGTGTGCGCGCCTATGCCTCTCAGCTGAGGTCGCAATACCAACCCTACACAATGAAATTGATAGTCGATAGCATATATACGTACATGTCCTTCCAAAGAGATGAAAGATGTTTTTGTCTTTCCCTCTGGAAGCAAACGCGCCGTTTTTGGAGAAAAAAATATTTTAAGTTCGACGCGGGACGTTTAAAATGCATGCTCTTTGCTGTTAATTAGCGACAAGGAATTGTTATAATGATAGGTTTCAAAGTACGGCGCCAAATTTGAATAAATTTTGACCGCCGATGTGCTAAAAATAGTACTCAGGATCGAAGGATTACTCCAGAGAAAGCGCTCAACGCCCAACAAGGGTTAAAGAGACGTCAACGACGCAAAAAAAAAAAAAAAAAGAAAAAAAGGGCAAGGTATTCGGCAGCTATCTCTTACCTTAGCACAACGCAGGAGAGCATGCTCCACGGTAAGATCCGTTTAACAGTTATCAAAGTAGGGGGTGGGTCACCGCGAATAAGATATCCGTGGGAGAAATGGTAGTAACCGATCCGAAGGCGTATATGAATAATGTCCTCGCGACTAGAGCCTCGAGAAAAAAATCAAGGTTTTATCGAATCCTTGTTTCTCGTGAGCTTAAAATCCGAGTTCTTCCACTTTGTTTGCTATGCACTGATAATAGAGCGTTGATCAACCTCTTGGAATCATTCGTTGGGATGACTCCCTCAGTTTTCTTTCCTGCCTGGTCAGCTATTTCGTTTCTTACTATTGTGGTGAACCGCCATTAAATCACTCCATACCGGAGGTGACTCCCAAGGCTAGCGGCACGCAGCGTTGCAAAACATTCCGACAGCGATCTTTAAAAAACGCTGCCGAATGCATGACACACTGTTTGACAAGTTGTCATACTTAGGCATCAACGATCCACTTCTATCATGGATACGCTCCCATCTTTCCGGCAGAAGCCAGTATATCGTTAATGGCCATGCGTCCGAGTCACTTTAGTTAGTTCTGGTGTACCTCAAGGTTCTCGAGCTTATTTTTTAAAATATTTTAATTAGCCATCTGCAGACTTATAAAATTTAATAAAATCTTCTTTGCGGATGATGGCTAGATTTATGCAAGGATTACTGATCTTAACTACGCCTACCACTTACAGAAGGATCTCTCTGCCTTCCCACAGTGGTGTTCTATAAACAAAATGGAACTCCGTACTTATAAGTGTTATGCAATGACCTTTGCCCGGAGACATAATGTCGTGAGCCTCAGCATCCCAAATTCTTTAAATGGTGAATAGTTGAACACTGCCTGTAACATCAGGGATCTTGGAGCGATTCTTCACTCAAAACTCAACTTTAAAACACATATTACTGTTACAGTGAAGAAAGCTCTGCCTTCCCTGGGTCTGATTTGCACAACACCAAATCCTTCTGGTCCATTGATATGATTCCGATGATTCTTTATGAAACTGATTTGTCCAATTTTATAACATGCTTCTGTCATTTGATCACATTAGGCTAAATTATCTTTAATTTTCTTCCATAAAATACTACATGGTCTCATGGATTGTCCTGAGCTTCTTTCTCTTCTCTCTCTTCACATCCCTTGGATGAGAACGAGAAACCCTACCAGTTGGGACCTGGGTGGATGCTTCTTCAACAAACTACACTTTTTATATCTTTAATAGATTGCCTAGAACCACCAATTACTATGCTGATAGGATGATCAATCATGACTTTAAAAATTTTTTTAGTTGTTTTAAACTTCCAATTCTGATCCAAAGTAAGGACCATCTTTAATGCTATGATTTAATTCATTCTACGAGTATATTTACTACTTTTGTATGTATTTCTCTGTTACTTGCAGTGAGGCAGTCATTTGTTTTGCTGTGCGTTTTATATTCTTTATGTAATTAGCTTTATGAATTATCATTATAAGTATTCTTGCCATGTAACCTGTATGATGTGTTTATTTTGCAATAATTATTTGTATTTTTAAGGGTATGTCCCGTTACGAAATAAATAAAATAAAATAATCTTGATGCTCAGAATTTCTCACCAGCCACGGTCAAGAGACATTCGATGCGACTCGTGCTGTAGGTGCCTGTGTTGATCCGTATACTGGCATTGTGTGTGATATTCAATGGCCAGAGAGTCAACGGAGACACTGACCCACATACAATACACCCATAATCCAAAATAGGATGATAGATGGTCCTATATAGGCCCAAGAGACATACTCAGTCTTTGTCTCATGACCTACCAGTAAGGGTGCAAAGGAAGTTCATTGGTGATACGCATTGGCTCTTCAATTTATGAATGTGTTTTCATCATGTTAGGCTCTTGTCGAATGTCAAGCCAAGGAAAGTTGTAAATTGCCACAGAGAAGTTGATGACTCCCAAGAAAAAGTTCAGGATGATTTCTTCGGAAGTGCATGAAGCTGGATTTTGAGGTGGAGAACTTGAATCCAGTTTCATTGCTCCAGTCTTGCAGTTTGTTGAGGTTAAACTGTAACTGCCTCTCAATAACTTGCATGCTCTTGGAGATGTAAAAAGTGGCAAAGTTGTCAATAAAGGGCAATGTTTTCACAGGCTCTTGAATTACGGATACTGTGCTATTGTTAGCAATGACAAACTGCGTGACACTCAGAATTGATCCCAGGAGAACACCATTTTCTAACTATTCACTGGAGGCTAACCTGTCACCAAGGTGGATGCAAAAAGATCTTGATGAAAGAAAAGCTACTAGAAATAACAGGAGCCATCTTCGAAGGCCCCAAGAATGGAAGGTGCAAAGAATGCCTTACCTCCACATGGTGTTCTTGTTCACTTTCTCTATATTGAAAAAAATTGCAACCAGGTGTTGTAACACAAAAGAAGTGGAGATCTGTAAGGCAAAGGTGACCAAGTGATCCATGGTTGACCTGTGCTTCCTAATACCACATTGAGTAGGTGTAAATAGATTTCTTTGTACCAGGAGCCAACCCAGACGTGTGTTTACCATTCGCTCTAAAAGCTTGCACACAGCTTGTGAGCAAGATTGGGCAGTAACTTGAAAGGATTGTTCTGTCCTTTCCTTCTTTGAGGATTGGAATAACAATGGTTTCATGCCAAATCCTTGGTACAGCATGTTCAATGCAAATTTGGTTGAAAATGCAGAGAAAGAACGAGCGATTTCTGGTAGGCATTTCTGCATCTGATTATGTATATGGTCTGGGGCCCAGGAGCAGAATCATTAGCACAAGTGAAGGGAGATGAAAATGCATCCATGAGTGGTGGGTATTTACTACCTTTCCCAAGAGCTTTGTGGACATGGTTTCTTTAAATTATATTTGTTTAGATTTAAAAGAGCAGCTGACCCCAAATGAGAATTTTGTGGGTATGAAGACAACGATGCCAAGTATACAATATTTATATGCATAGCATGGGATACTCAGAGAAGAAAACTTAACAAAGCCTTGGGCATGGATATCTCATCGCTCCATCAAACATGGTACAGCTTATGCTCAAATTAAGTAACAAGAGTGGAGCATAATTCAAGAGTTCCTCACTTTCATCACAAAAAGAAAAGAAGAAAGGCTCCATATTTCACTTGAAGTAATAGCCCAGGTACTTGCCCATGCCTCCATGAAGTAATTTGTAATTTTTCGCAACTTTTCCAAGGAGAGAGGCATGGGCACAAGAAGAGAGGGTTTTTTAGAGGTTGAGAGTCCAACACACCAGGGTGTAATCCTGACAAGGTCTCCTGTACCAATATTATAGGAATCCTCCCTAGTTTCTCCAACTTCCTTATGATGGGATGCTCTGTTGTTCCTACTTTTCTGCTCATATCTCAAGAATTGTTTATTGAATTTTTACTATCAAGTCTTATATCTATACATCAAATTTAAGGATTTAAGGCAAATTTAAGCATTTAAAGATTTTTTCTTGTGAAGGGATTCAGTGTAGTGTATTAATGTTTCATCAGTGTTACACCATTTTGGACATGCTCATATGCCAGAGGAATGGCCTTTGTTTATTGAATCATCAGAAGTTATACCTTAAAAGCTGTTATCTTTAATTTATCAACTGATAAGAATGAATTTCTGTCAGTTTCACTTCCCAATACTGTTAATGTGAAAGAAGCTTACAGAATTTTGAAGGTACTTCTAAAAAATATTCAGTATGTAAAAATTATCTGGAACTATGTTAAGATTTTATGATGTTGCTCTGCTTATTGGTTTACAAATTGAATACAGATAGTTTGGGTTTTTTTTATGCAAGTGGAACAGTATGGATTGTAGAAGCCACTTCAAAAAGAAGACAAAGTCTTCATGTAAATATTTCATAAAAGGTGTAAGAAATATGACTGTCCCCAAGGAGATAGAAAAAAGATTTTTCCTCCATGATGAATCTTGTGAAAGCCATAGGAAGATATGGAATGTGCTTTTTGTATCTGAAAGAAAATTTTCTAAAAATTAGTGATGCAAAAATTAAAGAAGGAATTTTTATCACACCATTAATAACAGAACAAGTAAAGATGCAAATTTTGAAGGAAGGTTAAATGATTTACAAAATGGGTGTGAATTTCCTTAAAAAATTTTGAGAAACGCTTTTAAGGCAACAAGAAATCTGACAACTACAGGGAATGAGTAAAGCAATTGCTGAAATCATAAGAGCATTTACCCCATAATGTATCTCTTTAATATTCATATCCTTCACTCTCACTTGGATTTCTTTCCTAAAAACCCGAGGGCTGTAAGTGACAAAATAGAGAATGCTTTCATCACTGATACTTCAACCGTGGAAAAGAGGTATGAAGAGTAGTGGAGCTCAAGTATGTATGCATATTACTTCTGGATATCAAAAGGAACATTCAATGCAAAATACTCGAGGAGATCAACAATCAACACCTTGTAGGTATGTGGGTACATTGATCACTTTAATTTTATTTAGTGTAAACGCTATGACTAAAAAATGTACGTAACTGGAACAAGTAAAAACCTTGTATAATAGAGACAAATGGTGTTCATTTTTTAATTCTGTATAAACTTTTCTATAAAGATCAGCCAATAAAGTTCTTGTGATAGAAAAAAGTTTAATTTTGAAGACCAGTAATATCAGGCATAAATAATGTTGATGTACTGTATTCTTAATTATTTTATAATAAACAATAAAATAATTAATAAAATACAAAAATAAAGAATATTACATTGACTTTTCAATTAATTTTTTTTTAAAACTCTGAATTAAACTAGAAAATCAGTGTTAGGTAGTTCAGAACATATTTACCTGGATACAGCTAGAGCTGTAATAGAGGCAGGTTCAGCATTGTCCTTACGATCATAAGCAGTGTGCATAGTTAATTTACTTCTAAACACCAACTGACGCTGCCATTTGAATCCTGAAAACCAACAGATAAAATGTTCTGCTCTATCAAATTTAGTCAGACAATATGAACCTCACAAACAGTACATAACTGACTAGTCCTTTAAATGTAATATTATCATCACAAATCAATAAAAATGTATGCATCACAAGCATTGTCTGCATGTATACTTTGGCATTTCAAGGATTTTTCAAAAAGGGCAGGGGACTATATATATTGTATCCAGCTGACTTGATTTCTCATTAAAAAATAAATAAATAAAAATAATAAAAAAATAAAAATTTGTGTTTGATACGTCACTGAATAATTAATACACTTAAGAAGAGGAGAAAAAAACATACCTTCTCTGAGTATATTTTGAGGGTTTCGTCGCTTTCTACGAACAGAACTAACCACATCATCTTTTGTTCGTGTTGAGATTGGACCTTCTGCAACATCTGACTCATTTACCATAACAAAAGAATCTGTAAGACTGGTGTCACTTTTGCTAGTTCTGATTCGAGCAGCTGTGTCCTCCATGACAGCTGCTATACCACTGGCTCCCAAAGATTCTCCATCCAGACTCAATCCAGGAGGTGGACCACCTTCACTTTCAGCTCGACTTCTGGAATGAACACCCTCAACAGTAATCGGAAAACAACTACCCTCACTTTTGCGGAATGCTGGGTTGACTCGCGTGGAAGACTTGCGACGTAACACCACAGGCGAGTGAGCAGGTGAATCTTGTGTTTCAGTACTTGAACTTGTCACAGCTTCTTGTCGATGCAAATCACCTTTCCCTGCATGATGATGCAAAGAACGTTTTGTGCTTTTTTCTATTTTGTCTTGTTCACTAATGCTACCTGAGCAACTGAGTTTTTCTTCTCTATCTTCATCACTGCATGTTTCCTTTTCTTCAGCAGCTGCTTCAATTTCTTTCTTACTTCCTTCTGATTCTTCTTTGGCATCATCTTCCGAGAGACTACTTTCTGAGCCACTTTTATTCAATAAACCTAAAATTAAATAAACAAAAACAATTTTATTGATAACCCTCTCAATTAAAAAACATTACAAAATGTATTAATCTAAACACAATATCATCTGTATGTAGTTAGGGAGGGATGGAAAAAGTTTGAACCGTTTTTACAGTTCAGGCTCATTCAAACTGCTGCAAATGGTCAATTATTATATTGATGGTTATCAATAGATGCAGTCTAGAAGTAAAATAGAGTTTTAAACTCTGTTAGATTTCTAGCATGCAATCGTTTCTTCAAGTATTGTAAACTGTCCCATCCCACCTGGATTCCAGGAAGCACAGGTCAACTGAATTTCTCATACATTAAGATCTTGTATTTTTTCTTTCTCTATGAATGAATGAATGAATGAATGAATGAATGAATGAACGAATGCCTTATTTTACGTGGTGAGACTCAGACCATGCAGCCTGCTCTTTCGCCTGACCAAGCAAATTTCGTTATGCTCCTTTTACCTACTAGGAAAGAAAGAAGTAATTACTTGGACGACGAAACAGGCAATTTGAATTTAGTTCAGAGGCTTGATTTAGGCTTGAGGATCTTTTACATGCAGTAAATCTACTAACATGGGACAGCTGGCTTTACTTCCTCTTCGAAGGAAGGCGTACGAAGGATTTCTTCTAGTGGCCTCCCTAATCCACTTGTACTATAAAGATCTTCTAATTTAATTTTAATTTGACTATCAACATTCATCATTTCTTTCAATTTTCTTTTACAAAAATCTTCCTGTCTCATTCTCAAAAAATAATAACAGTATTACTATCATACCCTATTTTTTTTCCTTAAACACATTTCTCATTCAAGTCGGTCCTCCTTGTGCCCCACCCTTCCTGCACTGTTCTAGCAAAACAAATCAATCTATCAGGTAATGAAATAAATTGGCTGTTATTTCATGGCACATACTTCATTTACATGTTAAAACTAGAATCATTTCGTGAACATTGCTTACTCTGTGACTTATAGAGAATTTAAATTTCTTTTGGGAATAAAACCATTGAATTGTCCATTTTAAAGGGAAAAGGATGCAATAAGAGTTTGAAAAACATACGGAGTGCTTTTTAAGTAAATTAATGGATAAAAGTACTGCAACAAACTTTCTTGGATTAGTTTTTCTTTAAAAATAAAAATGTGGTTTTATCAAGAGGAATAGTTGACGGTAGTATAAGCCCTTATTTCTTTGTTGTTTCTCTTCAAGGAAATTGTGAGAAACTAGAGGTAAATGTTGAACAGAGCATAGGTGTGCAAGTGATTTTTTTTTAACTAGATGGACAATTAATTTGGAGAAGTATGGATGTTAAATGGATCCTGATGTCTGGAGATGGTGAACAACTGAGCCTAGTACCCTGAGTTTTGTTTGTTTGAATATTTAAATAATAATAATAATAATATATTTGTCACATAAATACAGCATAAGCCATGTATGACAAGTCAGGACATTATATGATCATACAATGTACAATGCAAATATTTCAAATATTAAATACAATACAGGTATAAAATTGAATTCTGTTTTCATGCTAAATACAAATTAATTTTATAAATAGTAGGGTAAAGCTAAAGTTGAGAGCAAAAATAAATAAAAAGGAGAAGAAGGAGAATCTTCATGAGATGGATGCTTGGGCTGGATCTATCCTTTTATATCCATCAATCAGCTGGGGGGGGGGGGGCTTCAAGTCATGCAGCAGAATATGCAACAAAAAAAAAAATTTTTATTAGTTTATATTGATGTTGATATGTGTTTATGTAGGTATTCCTTTGTAAGAATGTATGGTTTAACAGTTTCAGTTTATATATAGTGTGATGCCTTCTAGGCATGCAGATTCATCAGTAATGTTTTCCATAAGCGTCTTCTTTGTGAAGATTAATATTTCAAATATGTATATGCATGGGAGTGGTAGGATTTGTAATTTCTTGAAAAGTGGTTTGCAGGACTCATGTTTGTGAGTGTTTGTCATTGTTCTCAGTATTCTTTTTTGGATGATAAAAGTGTGAATACTTTCTGGGGAGTTTCCCCAGAATATGATTCCGTATTTTAGATGCCAGTGGACATTTGCAAAATACACTGTTCGTAGTGTATCCAAATTTGAATTTGACTTAAGGATGTAGATGGCATAGCATGACTTGGTAAGCTTGTTGTTTAGATCTGTGATGTGGGAGTTCCATTTTAAATTGTCTTGAATTGTCAATCCAAGGAAAGTTGTTTTTAGGGCTATTTTTACAGGCATGTGTTTTATCATCAAAAGAAAGATGATATTGGATATGGACATAATGAAATCTAAGGGAATTAGATCCCCTGGGGGGAAATTCATAATAATAATTTTTTTTAAGTTTTTGGATGTAAATAATCTGAAATTTGTAATCTGAATTGGGGGGGGGGGGTACTAAAGTATATATTTATTTGTTGTTTATAGATCAAAATATTGTCTCGCTCTTTCTTTCTTTTTCTCACTTGGTCATTTCTTTCTTTTTCTCACTTGGTCATGTAATCTCTCTTTAGATTCATGCAAATATTAGAGCCTGAGTAGGGAATATCCCTTACAGCTTATATAGCTTACCCATCATAAATAATTTTTCTTGTGTTCAATATTGTTGATGTGACTGCTGTTCTGAGTGTCACAATACAAAGCATTCAATCAATGGTAAACCAGCACATGTTCTCTCATATACTGCACAAAACTTCAAAATTCTATCCAATTCTAACACTTTTGCAGTAGCTCAAGATATTTATGGTGAAAACATCACAATAAGAATTTCAAAAATATTCTCAATTACTAACAAATAGATTAATGCTGTTTTTCAATGTCAAATGACTTCACATTCACTATATGTCAACAGCTGAAAACATATCTTATGGGCTGACAATGCATCAAAGTTTGAAAGGAACAGTGTGTTTGACATTTAAAGATTTTAAATTGATTAACATAGCTGTTTTTTGCCCTACATGTTTAAAGACTGTACAGAAGAAAATTAATTTAACATAACAGTGTAAATAGAAGTACAAATAATGGTAATACACCAATTCCAGAGACATATAATCAAAGGTTAAGAGTTGGAAAATATTACAGATTATTTTAAAACTTTTTTAAAATGTTAAAGAGAATTTTCAGATCTTCAAAATTCTTATCCAGTGAACTTGTCCCCCGTATGTCTTTCTTTATAGTTGGACTTTCCTTTTGCCAAATTTTGCACAGCTCCCTACCTGGCTACCTTCTTATCTGCAGGAAAGCAACCCTTTCAGTGTCCCTTGTCGTTACTATTGCTTTCTTATATGGCCCTTAATCATCATAAAGCATTTACTTTCTCCCTAAATCTCATGCTGAGATCCTCCTTTTATATTTACTTCATTGCCTAAGGTAGCACGAGGGTCATGCTTGTACATTTTCATAATATTAGGGAGCCAGTTTCTTTAACTGTGTCAGCCCACAGAGGTCCTTAAACCCACTGTACCGAGCACACCGTGTTACTGAGTAACACCTAGGGATTTGAGAGGGATCAGCATATGAAGGTTACACCCAAGGGATTGGAAATGGCCCCTGTAGCACAAAAAACTGGGTAATGCTTGATTATTTGCACCAGTTATGATATATAGATTTACAGATACAGAACATGCACATTTACATTTAACTTTTCAAGACACACACATGAATATCAAAAAGTTAATAACCTGAAGGAGTCGTTGAAAATTCAGCAGATATACTCATTTGTTTCACCATGTCTTGAACTCTTTGTTTAGGACAAGGCTCATTTGTTGAAGCTGTCTCTTTGCTTTGTTTTTCCACTTCCATGTTAGTATTTACACTACCAATATCAGAGTCCACATCACTTTCAGTTTTCTCTTTCAGTATTGGTTTTTCTTCTTTGGGTACTTGAACGTAATCAACTGACCACATCTAAAAAATAAAGAAATTTTCATGTGAACACTATTTGAAATAATTTGAAGTCAGAATACAAATGAACATAAAAATTGTAGGTAATTATTAAACAATTCTTCAAAAATCCTTCACCAATTCATCCTTTTTAATTTTTGAATTAAATTTTATTTCTATTTGATCATTTATACATTAGTAAATATTATATTGTGCAAGTAAGTGTTAACAAATTGCTAGTACAATCTAATAATTGTGGTATGTCAACAAATTCATACGTCATATAGTTTATAATTCATTAAATTAGAACTATCTCATAAAAATATTAACACAGTTAATACAGAGCCTTTTTGTGTAGTTAGACAAATTCAATTATACTTATTTTTGCCAGATTTGAGATGATGAGTTGTGATAAGCCAAGAACCCTGCGTTTAGTTTTAATGATATAAGCAAAGCCTCAACCATACTCTTTGGCCTCAACATTTTCAAAATTTTCTAAAAATGGCTCCCATTGTTTTCATTAAACTTTGACCTCAGATAGCATAAATAACTTAAAAAATTGCATGGATCTCACTTTTGTTAAAATCCCTAGTTTTTCAAAAATTGCGAAAGTTCAAAACTTTTTCAGTGTCTTTTCACCATTATGTATTACTTTCCAAAATATCATTAGCAAATAATTAAAATGAAGAATTTCAGAAAATCAACTTAACATCATTGATACATAGAAAAATTATAGGACTATGTTATGACTCTTGTGGAAAACTCTGTTGAGCGCTATTTGTTAAGTAACCATGAAATTGGTTAAACGGGATATTAGTTGTACCAATCTTCTGAATTTTGTTGAGAAGTTAATTTACTTCATCACTATCAAAGGCTTATGCAAAGTCAGTATACATGACATCCACTTATTTACCATCATCTAATAATCTCTGAATACCTCTGGTAAATAGAAGACCTTGATTTAGTAAAGGAAAGAGGTTTAGAATGGTAAAACCATGTAGTTCATCTATAAAGGTGTCACTGAATCATGTTTTGATATGGTATTAGACTCACAAACTCTCTAGAAATATCACTAAGGATACTAATAGATCTGGTGTTCAACATAGATTCAATCACTCAATTTTAAAAAAGATGTAATATTATACCTTCTCTTCCACATAATTTCACTACGATTGCAAGTTTAATATCTGGCACAGTATTAAATCCAACTTCTTAAATTTGTTAGAAACAGATATGGATAATATTAATTTTAATTTAATTTAAGTAATAACACACCACCACACAAATCCCCAAAAGCAATGTGGGAATCTACTCAATTCTATGGTCACAAGAAGGAAATATATTTTTAACAGTAAAAACTTACTCTAGCTACTCCATCTGTTGATCCAGTCATGACCACATTTTGAGAATCCCATTCATGAGTCTGTGAGAAGGCAACACATAATATTTGTTGCATTCTGTCCGCTCGACCAACACAAGTATTCACACTAGCTAATTCATTGCCATTAATGCTCCAAATATGCAGCCATGTTCCAGCACAAGTTGCAATGTCACCCTATACAAAAAGAACCACAAATTAACATAATAGTATGTTTTCAAAAAAGTTTCAAATTTGTAAATGATGTTGATAAAAGGTATAAATCTGTTTATTCAACAATGTTAACAAATTCGAATTGCCTCTTTTTTCCCTTCCTTATTTTCTTTTCACTCTCTTGCTTGCATTTTCACTCTTTGCTAGCTCTTGTGAGAAAATAGAAGCTGCAGAATAGTTGCAGGTGGAAATTCTGTAAGTCAGACAAATAGAATGGCCTGCAACATTTTGGTTTGGTTTTGAAACTGTAAGACATTGACTGGTGGGGTTTCTGAACATAACTATATGATTCACCGCTAGATAACATGCATAAATTACAAGCAAAATCTGCAATTGTCCACGATTCCAGTACAAGAAACATTTTATCTTGGACTTATCAATGTTTTTTGTATTCACAATTTCCCAGATTACACAGCATCATTTCTTGTTACCTTGAAAAAGTTGCTACTAAAGGACCAAATGTGGTTTGTTCACTTTAAAATAACTACAGCAAAGGCATTCCTGACAATGTGCAACACTTTACACATCTTCTCAGATGGGCGTAGTGCCCAAAACAAAAACGTTACAGTAGTGAGAATGTGACTTGCATTGATCAAGGATAATTTCAATCCGTAAGTCAGTATTTCTGAATACAGGGTCACTTCTTTCTTCCCTGTGATAGGGATTTTCCTGTTGTCAAAAGGAAGATAAAGAAATGCAACAGGATTTATACACTGATGGAGTATGTATTACTTTTAATCAACTCTCCTAGGAATCATACATTTTTAGTTACTGTTGTAGACTATAATGACATGGTTAACTACAAAACATGGTGGCCTCCACTGTGTCCTATTCCTGCACTGTCTTATTCAATGAATTTCATGGGAAGGAAGTGCCTCGAGATCAGAAAAAAAAGACTTCAGTGTCAGAATAATCATTTTATCTTATCTATGGATAATTTAGGTATAGTTAAAGCTACCCAGACTATGAATGGTCTCATAAGCTACAACTTCAGGCTTCTTCTGTCCCCCCAGTGCCACTGCAGTGCCAAAAAAGAGAACATATGAACAGAATATGCTAATTAATGGCAAGAAAATGGAAGTTTGAAACAATTGAAAGGATACATACGCAATGAAGACGAAGTTCAACGATTCTGAACAGTGTTTATGATTGGGATATAACTGATAGTGAGATTGGTTAAATTGGATGTTCAAAATGGAAATATTCCTGTGTACTATCATAGAAACACACATTTTAAGCAACTGTTTCTCTCATAAGAATCATGTTCAGTGTACATGCACATTGCCATTTCACATAATATTGTAATAAATCGACCAAATTACAAACTGAACCTGCATTATGAATTTATTTATGTGTTAAGGAAAAAAATTCTTGATTAGTTTTTGAAATCCCAATAAGTTATAAAAGTTGAAGTAAGTCCATCAGTTGTACTATTGATACAAGTCAATAACAAGTCTCTACGGCATTTTCAATCAAGATTTATAGACCAGGGAAGAAAAAATGAAAATTTCAAATATGCCCACAGTATGAATGGTGACTGCCATGTTGTAATGCAGTCTCAATCTTTTATTATTTTTCTTTCTTCTATATCTTACATTAAATGGCATATTGTGTAAATTAAATCATGGTTGTACACTTCATATACACAGTAAAATCTGTCTAAACTGGAACTTGTACAAGCTGGAAACCTGCCATAACTGGAAAATTTCTCTAGCCTGTAGTGTTATATGGCATTTTGCACAGCATAAAATGGAACCTGTCCATTGCATTGCTTTAAATTTTTCTATCCCTGTAACATGTGATTTAGTCTTAGCAGATGACTGAGGGATTTCCTTGACCTTGAGGTTGCTTATCTCTCCAGGAGTAGGTCCTAGGGAAATTCCTTCCCTCCCAACTCTGAGCGTGGGAGGTGTACGAGCATGGCATTATTCACATGTCTCCCTGCCCCAAGTTGAAAATCATAACAGCTACAGACATTACCTTTCCCACATCACCCACTCAAATCATAACAGCCACAGAACATGAACTCTGCCACAGACACATCACTCAAGGCCATGCAAGGGTATCAAAGTCATAGTACCGTGAGCAGTCACTAGGCAGCAAGGTGGTGTGTATTTTTCTGACTTTCACAACCAGTTTAACAATGGTTTGAAAAGAACATTAAACTCCAACCTCAGATGAAAAGGTCAAACTGGCAGAAGCAAGAGGAACTCAGAAGCTGTGAATGAAGAATGTTTAATATTCATTTATTGGTAATTTCTTCCATAAATGCTGTGTATATGTAAATATATTTTAATAATCAAACTAAAATCATACCATTTTTATTTAGTTAATACTTACTTCATTTTAATTTTCTAGTTACAGGACAGAAATATCTATATAACATGCATCATAAAATGTACAACCCTGCATAAAACGAAAACCTCCTTGAACAAGAAATTTCTTTTGTCCCAATCGATTCCAGCTTTGACAGATTTTACTGTATTTATATATACATTTGCTACTCCCATTGTAGAATTTTCATGTAAGTGCAGCTTGTTGCATAATGATAGTCATTATGATGCTTCATGTTAGTACAGGTTTTGATCAATCACAGAGAAGTTTACAGATGACAAGTAATCAATAATTGATAATGTACTTCTATTAAATGTTTTGTTATTGTCCTGAGACAACCAGTAGGGAGGTAAACTGCAAATGTCCTCCTGTTTCCAAAACTACTTTTAGCTACTTTTAGTAAGAAAAAGTACTCCATGAAACACTATGTCATTTGTTTAGATGTTACTGACGTAGCGCTTAAATGAGACAATAGTTTCTGCTTTAAAACAATTTGCTGGAAGAGTGTTCCATATATTCACAACATGAATGACAATGAAGTAATATCGTTGTCTCATTTTGGTTCTCTCTTTCCTCAGTTTCAAAGAGGTTCCTCTAAGTCTGGTATCCATGGAGCATTCCACTTATTGACAACACGACTGGCAATAAGTTGCATCGTTGTCTGGTTCTGATTCTCTTCTTCCTCACTTTCAATGTCCCATCCTTTGGTATCCATGGATCTTGTAAACAGGGTGGTTATGTGTGGTGTTGTTGTAGAGCCCTTTTATAATTTTGAATTTTCTTTGGCATCAGCTCTAATTTTCTAAAGTGAGTTAAATGATGTAAGTTGTAATATTATATTACTTACCCATTGCAACTAACACAAGAATTGTTTTAATTGAATTATACATTGTTTTAATACCATTAATACAGGTATGTAACACAGAAATAGCAATCTACTGAATAATTTCATGTTCCACTCCGCTGTAAATACAAAAATGTTAAGTGACAATCTCTCTTTACTCAAGTTGCATACATAGTCACACACAGGTTGAGAGGCAAACACAAAGCACCAAGTTCTTGTCTCGAGACTGTTTATTGTGAAAAAGTAAAATAAAGGTAGAAATGAAATATATTTTTAAATGTGGAAATAAGTGAAAGAATTATTTTTTTACAGAACTTCATTACATTTGAAAATAAAATCTCCAATTGCTAGAAAACAAAGGAATAGAGGAAAGTTCCATGCCCATATTTCAATTTCATCTGAATACTTCTTTCAGAAATAAACTTCCTCGAGGCAAATATTACAATGACTAACATTTTTTGTTCTTCATGAACATTACATTTTCCAATCTGGGCTTCTTTGAGGAAGAGTAGGAGGGGGTGGGGCCACAACAAAAATATTGCAGGACAATTGTGGCAGGCAAAGAAATTTTGCAATGAGTAGGTGTAATATATTTCTAATGACACTCAACCAGTTACCACTAGCTTCGCCAGTGGTAGCTGCTGAGTACACTGAATTAGAGAATGAAAAAACATACTGTTAGTTCATTGATAGCCACTGCAGCTACAGGAGCAGCATGTCCTCTTAACTGCCTCACGAAAATTCGACGTGATAAATCCCAAATAATTGCTGTTGCATCACGAGATCCTGATACAATGACATTGTAAGCAGGACTGGCTGACAAGCATGTAACAGCATCTGTATGGCCATACAGACATTGTTTGATGCTGAGGTGTTTTCTATTATACTCCCATATTGTTACCACCTAAAACAATTCACATTTGTAAATGGTTGAATAATAAAACAGCTAATGTTGTCACACTTGCAATGTTGGTGAGAAAAAGACAATAATTCAGTATATCATCTTTAAAACTCACCAACACTGGTTTTATTTGTAAACCTGAGCTTCCATTAACAATATTTTTATCTTATCATTCACAATAAAAATATCTTAAAAATAGTGAAATTTTTTATATACAATTATGCTGAATAACTATAAATCAAAACATTTGGTACACTAAATTTTCTTTCACTCAATGAAATTTAAATTAAAAATGTTTATGTAAGAAGAATTTATGAATGTCAAACCTGCATTTTAATTTCAAGAAATACAATTTTTTATTAACATAGATAGGTGCATTTTAATGTGTAAGATTTAAAATGTATTCACTTTATAATGCAGGAAATACCCTTCAAGATAACATTCCTAACATAGACCAAACATTTGATTTGAAAACATTTTCTATTCCTTGAAATCTATCATTACTTCACAGATTCTTTCCTTTAGATTGGGCTACCATAAACTTGGTAAGAATGCTAGAGAAGTAAAATAAATCAATGTTGTCAGTGATATGGGAAACTCATAAATACGGCAGTGTAATAATAATAATAAAAACAACAACAAAACCATACTAACAAACCAAAATCATAAAGCAATACAGACTTTCACAATCAATGTGAATATTGATATTTCTTTCTGGACTGATATGAGGTCCAGTTGAAATAATTCTTTTAGTTGTTTCTTCTACACCTTTGGCAGATATCATCATGGCAGTGGGACCACTGACTCTTTCTTTTTCGGTGAAGAGAGTTTGTGGTGACTGAAATATTATATGAATGCAAGTTGCAATCCTCTCTATATAATACACTAAGGATGAATAACGGTTTTTGACAATTTTTTAATAAAAACACTAGCATAGCACAAAACACTATGTGTACTACTGTTGGATAAGAAAGCATTCCTCAGTTCTGCATCAAACAGATTTAAGCTGACAAAATAGAAATTTGGAGACTCATAACTTGGAAACAATACGACCTAGGCCCTGAAGAATAAGGGATGGCAAGACCCTGTACCTCTTGCTCAGAAAATCCGTAGAAGATCTTCAGGGGGTCGTGACCTCACGGATTACTAGAGAGGCCCTTACAACCAGGTTTTTGTGACCCAATGGGTGACAAATTTTCAGGGTGGTAGTTGGGGATAGGTGGGGGACAGGCAAGGAACATCCCATGCCCCATTTACTACTTCTGAAATAATCAGGAGGTGTTCCAGGCAATGAGACCTTTCTGAATCATGTATTATGGTTTTGGATTTTTAGCTGTTCTGAGGGCTCCTAACACAGTTGATTCCAGTTATAGTGAACTCTCATATAGTGAACCCTTGGTTATAATGAACTTAAGTCACTGGTTTCACTTACTTTACAAATAAGCATAAGAAGATACGGTTATAGTGAACCTGAACCTCAGGTATAGTGAACGCGGGATATAAGTCCTGAAAATGAATAGGATCTTGTATGTTATTAGGCAAGTAGGAGGGCCTTCAGAGAGTAAGGCTGTTATCCAACAGCGCAAGAGGCATGAATGGTGTCAAGACTGCATTACGATATGAGACAGAGAACAATCCAGAATCAAGTATGGAGAGAGCACAAACTCTGGAGAAGGATCTAGAAAAATGACTAACGAAAAATATCAAACCAAACAATTGAAA
The DNA here is from genome assembly GCA_011170035.1 of Teleogryllus occipitalis. Lineage (NCBI taxonomy): Eukaryota > Metazoa > Arthropoda > Insecta > Orthoptera > Gryllidae > Teleogryllus > Teleogryllus occipitalis. The sequence continues at coordinate 631,103 of BLKR01000075.1, read as the reverse complement.
ATAACTGATTTTTTTTAATAAAGATATTGAAATTTTCAGTTTGTTCTTTTAATGAATTTTGCTGTATCTCTATATTAATAAAATCAACGATTGTGGAGAAATTCTATTTAAATTTGACATCATCAGATATAGTGAACCAAACATGCAAGTTAACAGAAGTTCACTATTACTGGAGACAACTGTATATAGCATGGGTGATCAGATATGAGCAGTATCTTGGCTCAAAGTGAAGGATTAGAGAAATAATATTCTCCAATAAAATTGAAGTGATTTTTTGATTTTCTGTGAATTTAAATCTCAATAGTTGGCATTATTGGAATGATTATTCATGCACAATACCAGATCTACTATAATGTGTAGTTCAGGAGATGACCATTCAAAATTAGGATCCAACATGAAGCTAGTTTTGCTTCTAAAACAATGATTTTCAAAGTACTGAGATTCACACAGGTCCAACTAGTAATATTATATTACTTATCCGTTACCAATAATAAGAGAAAGTAAATTTCTTATAGTATCACTAGATCTATTGTGTAATTTTGGGGTCTATACCCCATTGTAAGCACTCTAACAACATATCACATACACAATCAGCCAGAACAGTGTCACACCTCTGCCACTGCTGCAGGTGAAGGAGAAACTTCTAGAAAAATTATTTCAACGTTAATCAAAAAATTTCAAAGTTAATCAGCTTCAAAAGCAATATCTATATAAATCAGAATCTTGCACAGTTCTAAAACCTCTTTCGACTTAAAAAATAGTGAGGTACATCATTCACAAGATCTAAAATGAGAAAATGTGGTGAGATATTCATTTTTAGACTTAAAATGGCAAGTTCTATATAGAAAATTTGTTTTTGGTTGTTATTTCAAGTTTTTAATTTTTTATCTATCAAGACTGAAACATGCAGCAATAATTGTATAAAAGAACTAGTGGTGCTACAGAATGGCACAGACTTTCTCATATTGGTTTTCTATTTTCTTTGGCCTGGGCAAGCTATTCTAACATGCTTCATACTCTTGCCGGCTGTCATCTGTTGTCACCCATAGTACAGTTTTTTGAAATTTTCTCAACTTTTCGGATTCTGAATAGTAGAACTGAAATATTACTTTAAGAATATTAAAGAAGAGTAAAATCTAATTATACATAGAACTTTTAATTGAAACATTTGGAACTGTTTCTATGAAAATTACGTTTCAGCATTACTATAATAGAGAAATTTGAAGCCCTTCTTCACAGAAAACTTCATTAGTAGTCATTTGAAGCACTTTCACTCACAAGTGCAATAATTTATACAAACTGCTGGAAATGTGCATATTAAAGGCATGAGAAATATTTTAAAAAAATTACATTTGTGAATTTTTTGAAAAAACAAAAGAATGAAGCAAAATTAATTTTAGTCATCTTAAACTGTTTAATTGGCACTACCTGTACCAAAATTTTGAAGAAAAAATTTGGTGCCGTTTTTGAGAAAATGGCGTTTGAGCATTTCTGACAATGCGGAATTTTAAGCTTATTTTCACAGAAAACTTTTGGGTTTTTGAGAAACATTTTTTGTGACCATTTAAACCCAATCTCCTCATAAATGCAATAATGTAAACAAATCACTGCTAATGTAAATATTAACAACATGAGAGACAAATCAAAGGAAGTACATTTTTGTATTTTTCAAAAAAACAAAAGAATAAAGAAAAATAGCATTTATATCTTCTCATAGAGTACAATTATCATTATCCCTGTGAAACTTTTAAAGAAAAAAATTAGTGCCGATTTTTGAGAAAAACTTGTTTTTGTTATTTTTTAAAATTGCACATATTGCACGCAATCTTGCGCAAATCTACTAAACTTGTCACAAAAATGGGGACCCCAAAACTTGTATTTCCGTTGAAATCTCAAAATCGATTTTCCGCAGCATTACATAACTTCTTGATACTACGGATATTACTCCGTATATATGTATGTATACAAAAAAAAATAAAATGAACCTCTCATATTTCCATATACCAAAGTTTTTTTGCAGGGCAAGTCATTTCAGGAGTTTAAAAGCAAACTAGTTCTTTTTTGCACAATAAGGTGAGGAAGCCATTCCATGTGTCCATTTGCTGACAAATGCATCAATCAGCACAAAAGTTTCTCTATGAATTTTCTTGTTCCATAATGTCTAAAAGATTGGGCAAATGGGAGTGAAATTGCTAAACATTTTTCTAAGTAGTATTAAAAAAATAAAATCTAATTTGCTCAAATATCTATATATTTAAAAAAATAAGGTTTTCTGCCATGGCTTCGTTTAGAACTTCTACTGAACCGATTGTAGTATTTTTTCCTTTAAACGAAAGAATGTGATTCCTAGATGTGTTATCATATATTGTTTGTGTTGATTCATCAACATTTATGATGTAAATTAATTAATTAAATCATTCTTTAATAGTACGTTTATCAATAGTCAATTGTTTTTTTCCAAAGAGTGGCTGCTTAATGGTGGCGCTGCTTGATGCTTTAATTTGATTGTTGAGATTTGTTTACAATTTGTCAAGTTTTTGTTTCAGTATAATAATTACATTGTGGTGTTGACAGTTTGCATGTATTTGCTTTTATTAAGTACTTTGTACAGAACATTCGAACAGTGAGTTTTGCTTGGTTGTACTGAAGTAATTAAGTTGTTCACAGGTTATGTCGAATTACGAATCCTTGCCCACGCGCCCCAAAAGACGCAAACGTACATTAACTGGGCGCAGGGAAAGAGAAATTCAGCGTAGGTGTCGTGAGGTCATTTCGTTTTCTGTTGGGTCATCATTGTCTATGAAATGTCAGTTTGTTCTGATTTGTACTTCACATGTGAGAAAAATTCTGCAAACCAGTTTACTCTGTGTTTCTTAAATGGGAAAATAAGTTTACCTTCGAATAATATGCCAGAGGAAATCAAACAGTTGCTTACAGGAGATGACACATCAAAAAACTTTAGAAATAATAACCGTCAGTATAATAGTGCTCTTTCTTTTGTGTAATTTGGTGCCGATATTACAATGCCACCTGGTCGTGGGCCATACGTGTTCAAAATTTTGGAAACTCCACATCACAAAATATCTTTGTTACACCCTGAAGATCAAAACAACATATTGTAAACATTAGTCTGGGCACAGTATTTTACATTTATCTCAGATCTCACCGTCAAATTTTGACGGGTTCTCACTAGTAAATGATAAAAAAATAAGTTTATGAACTGATGGAATTGAGGTGCATACTATGACAGTTTTCAATTGGCACGATTGCAGGTGGCATGTCCATCTGACACATGCAGGTATGCTCTATGATGATGCTGGGATACAGAATGTGACAAAATTCACAAAAGATTCAAAATGTGTTCTACAAATGTGTTCCACACCTCTGAGGGTAAAATGTTTTCTCATTCACATGCATCTTTAACCCCTGTTAACAGGCAACCCTGTAGGTTTGTTAATTGCACTTGTACGTACATGTATGTTAAGAAATTTAACATCCTCAGCAATGGATTTTAACATCCTTAGCAACGTAAACAACTATTGATTCATTGCAAATCAAATGTTTGATAATAAAAAACACAGCAATGTACAAAATAAATCACATTCAAACAATTCAGAAGTAATTCACATTGGTTTGAGGATAATTATTCTTAATTGTAATATTATTAATAGTACAATTAGAAAAATGAATATTATGTAAATTAACCTCATTTTCCTCACATTCCACCAAATGAAACTCTACTCCAGTAATCATATTTACTGACGATGTGAAGGTGTCACCACTGGAAGTCAACACGCCAATTTCCTAACCAAACGTTGTTTCTTCAGGTATCTTAAGTTAATTAGTTAATTATTTGCATCCATCTTTCTCAAACCATGGTATATGAATATTGTTGATATTGATATATCACAGCAACACCCAACAATATCGTACTAATGTGTCGCAGCAACAGAATTCGTGTTTATTATCACAGTAACGTAAATTTTTGCATAATTTGATGGTGACATAAAATGATGAACATGCCATGAAATGTTACAGTGTTATTACTGCCTTGTCCAAATTAAAAATCTCAGCTTCCTACACCCCACCTCGATTTTTAACTTTTGGTCTTAGCAGTAATAACCCTCATAATATTACTAGGTATGTTACTAGTTATAATTAATTATTGGTAACAATAAGAGTTATACGATGAAACTCATTTTTACACCTGGAATCTCTTACCGTATATATAGTTTTATTAAAGTTATTATGAATTTCAATAAGTTGAATCAAACTTAAACTAGTTTGTTTTTCTCACTATACATTGATGAGTTTTGTATAATAAATACTACAATACAATTTGTGTTATCTATAAAAGATTGATAATAAAATAAATTTTGAACTATTCAAAACATGAACTTGAATCAAACTTATCCAGAAAGTTGACAGAAGACAAAATAATCAGACAAATAAAATGCACACTTACTGTACTTGTTCCTGCAGTAATAATCAATTTTGCAGAAGGGCAAACACATGCCACAACTTCTCCATTGCTTTGCATCATTGCTTCACACACAAAAACAGCCTTGTCACTATCATAGTTGCCAATTCTCAAGCTATGATCAGCAAAACCCCAGGCAACATACTTATTATAATTGGGAGGAACCAGAACTTTATTTTGTTCTACAGCAAGAATTCCTTTCTCGGTATGTAAAATTTGGCCAACAGGAGATTTCAGCTCTGAAAGAAATATATGTATTCATAAACTACAATGACCACAACTTTCTACAATAATTCATTTTAATAACTGAATAAAAATTCTCTGAAGTCACTATAATGAGAAGTTAATATGTGAATAATTACATTCATATAAACTACGAACTATAATTCTACAGTATCTAATAAATGTGTATAATTCATCTATTCATTGTCCAGGATTATCCACACCAAAAGACAAACAGCATCCGTATGCACCATCTGATGATGAACAAGAATATGTAAAACTTTTGTGCAAAAGCTTAATCATAAGTCAGAAAACACATTCTTCTTCCAAGAAATTGTGAACACATTCTTTATTTAGCATGCTTGGGTGCAATTTGAACTATTCATTTCAGTGGAGCAATTCACGCTAATTGCCGAGTGTTATATCCCTAGTGCATGGCCTTTCCTCTCATTGCTAAGGTCACTGAGCACTTGACATTGTAAACCATTTGGCGGCTGCCCTGGCTAGGCTCTATTTTCAACAGCTTACAGTAGGTGAAGGCATATCACTGCAGTAATAATTGCTTGAGTCTGCGACTAGTAGTTCAGGATCAAAAGAAAAGACAAACATTTCTTAGCCCCAGAGATGGTGACAAATATGGTTCTAATTCCCACCCGAAATAAAGTTTTTAAATGTAGTACGGTGCAATGGATGGTGATCATCTGCATCATGCAAAATATATTTACACGAATTAGCATGGAAGCCTTCAACATGAGAAAACGCAAAATTTGTGTATCTTCTAATCTAGTGTCTGGTGATGTCGTTGTTTAAGGTTTAACAACATATGGTTTCAATTTGGTGTGGGTAAGACTGGATACTGTAAAAACAACAAGTACAGAAAGAGACTAAAATGAAGATGTGGCACACCTAGTATTTTACAATAATTTCTAATATGTTCACATAACAATGTTTAAATGTTTATATACCTTTGATTGGTTGAAGAGAAGGTCGTAAGTTGTCCAAATTATGGAAAAAGAGGCGATCTCCAGTAGAAAAACTTAGGCCAGGAGTAATAGGCCCTGGATCAATTACCGATGTACGATGACTGATCTTCTTTGCTGGATGAGATTTTTTGAAAAGTTGTTTAGGAATTTGACCAAAGTTATTGATGAAACCAATAGTTGCATTTTTCTTCAAAGGATCATCAATGCTGCAAAACAATCATTGCATCAATACATCTAATTTTTACAATAAACTAACAAAATATTTCATGATGTAATAACAGAATTACAAAGAATGTATTGAAAAAGTAATCACAGTTTGTACATTAATGTAAGCATTCAAAGATTCTTACTTGTAGATGTCCACATTTCCTTCATAAAAGAGATGGTGAAATACATTGATTGCATCAACTGCAGCAGCTCCTTGTTGTTTACATCCAAATATAAGATCAATCCATTCGTGCAAATGTTGAGAAACAAAATCGCACTCTAGAGCCAAGCGGTGCATGCGAATAAATTCACGAGGATCTTCTTTAGCCCAAGGCGGGAGTACAACATCTCCAAGCTGCACACCATTCTGTTTACAGCCTACAGAAAACATACTCATAACAATATATGTATCATTAACAAAATTATAAGAATAGAGCATTTTATATTTTCATTACCTAAATCAAAATTATTTGAATTCATTAAGAACTCAGGAAGGTAGAAAAACTCGGGTATAAGTTCTTTTACATCTGCCATATTATGTTTTGAAGCAGAAAGCCAAGCTTCTCTCACAGAATGAAACATTCTATCAGCAAGATCAAAGTGGCCTCCCTGTGCACAAATAAAGTTAAAAAGAGTCATCACTCAGTTTGAAGTCAATAAACCTTGTTTATTTATTGCTTTCAGAAACCAATCATGCAATTAGTGATGGCTGACAAACTGAAATATACTTCATATAGCATAATGCAAAATAATACACATCATAACATACATACCTGTAGTCTGAGAAAATGTTGAGTAAAAGGCTCCATTCTGACTAAATATGAGCACACAATCATTGCTGAAGAGTAGTGTGTTCCATAATGATAAGGAGGAGTTTCTCCATGTGGATCATCCCATTCTTTGTATCTGCGCAAAAAAGAAAGAAAAAAAACTTAAATGTGCTATTGGGAATATACAGCTTGGTAAAAAATCTCCATACAGATTTTTATATACTGTTTGGTAAAATAACACATTAAATTATGCAGAAAATAATTTACAAATTATGACTATGCACACAAGATGAGCTTCCATTTTATTGTAATTTTGTGCTACTCAATGTTTAATCAACTGTGACTGAATAATAATTTTAATGTGTACTGTATACTGAAGTTCACCTCAAGTTGAATTTAAAGGTTAAATTTTGAAATGTTGTGTAAAGTAAAATAAAAAGTACGGTTTAAAATTATGATATACAATTCATTTTCCAACATTATCTAGGACTTTGTATGATACAGTTTTCATTTATCATAAACAATGTTCTGGTTAAGTTGATTAGAAATTTAAAAAATTAAAGGATTGACTTGTAAGTGTAAAAAGATGTTCTGTTACTACTGATATGTTTTGAATCAGTCTCATACAACCATGTTTCCATCTCTAAGATTCCTGGGTTGCTTCTGACACAGTTCAATACTGTCCTTAAAAATTTACCCCTTGCATCCATTTATCTAAGCATATTTCAATCCTAATTGTCAGTATAGTTTGCCATAAACAATTTAATCTGATGAGTGGATAAACACAAACTAGAGTACAACTCTGCAAGATCTTGCTCATTGTGTGAATTACCTCAATTAAAATGCCTTAAAACTAAACAAAAATATTGAGCAATATATCTCCAAAATTGTCAAGCTCCACTACAACAGCATGTGAGGCAAGCACATATTCACACTCAACATCACATACACAGATGAAAATTTCTCCAAAAACATTTTAAAATAAATTCCATACGTGAAAAAATTAATTATGCCTTTTTAAAAATGTCTTGGTTAAACTACATACATTTGTGGTTGGTCATTTTTCCTCAAATACATTTTTTAAACTTTTAGTTAAGTTAATGATATCTCAATTAAGTAATATTGTGCCTTCTAAAAGTACTCAACAATTCTTAAATCTGTATTTCTTCCTTCTTCCGTACTTGTTTAATCATCCTATATGCCCAGAAAGAATTATTTTTAAAAAACTTTAAGCAAGAAAGTATTATAATCAAATGATCCACTTATTCTTATAAGTAAAATACACAACTTTGGCACATACAATTCTTATCTGTACATATTTCCAAAAGTGTATGTATTAATGAATAGGTAGTTCAAAGAGCTTTATTTCACACCTTTTCTTAAACTGTTCCAACCGTTCTGGACTTTGAGCACCCATGGGTCGTGAAAAATCTCTGAATGTAGCTGGATCCACAAGATCTAGTTCTTCTGAATCATAATCAGCCAATATCCATGGAAATACAGGATACTGCATTAAGTCATTGTAAGAGCGCCCAGCGAGAGTGTTAAGATGCATTAAATACTGAAAATTTGATATTTCTCCCCGCTGAAAAAAGAAACAGACTTTTAAAACATGAAAAACACAGAAAAGGTAACTTTCAAACTCTTAGAGGAAACATTTGACAAAAATAAATTAATCTTATTTTTAAACATCAAGAAAATTACTTCACAAGCTTTTAAAAAAAAAATTAAAAAACTGGAAATTTTTAATTAGTTTCATTGATCATAATGGAAAGATAACTTGGAAGAGAGCATGCATCTATGGGAAGGACAATGAAGAAAAATACAAAAACTGGTATCTTCTGGAGAGGTACCAGTTCACTGAGGGGGAACTCAATGATTCAACGGATCATTAATGAGGAAAGTCCAACAAAAAAGAAGAAATTACAACGATAAGTTAAACTATCATAAGATAAAACTATTTTGAATAAAATTGTCATAATTTTAATCCATAAATAAAACATCAATTCATTATCAATCTAAAAGGTATCCACATGATTCTTACCACCCATCTCTGAGTGACTGATGTTTCACCAATTAAATTAGATAAAAGTCCTGCTCCTTGTTCCACATGAGCTGTTCGTTTTTGACCCGCAACAGATTGTTGAGCATTATCAGAAATTGCTGTAGCGAAAGTCATGAATCTAAAAAAAAGTATTTTAGGTATAAGTTAGTTGTTATCTTGATTCTGGATAAAAATTCTGGATAAGTTTATACTCACTTTTGATACACCTTGTTTCGAACCTTTCTTTGAAATGCAAGAAGATAATTACGACCATCCCCAGAAAACACTTCAAGAGCCATGGGTTGCAACAAGTAGCGTCTCTTATGGACTTCTCTACAGAAAATGCATTAAGAAAATAATTTAGGAGGTGATTTAAACTAAACCATTTAGATGGTGATGTGAATTATCATCATAATTCAAGGAACATTAGTATTGAAGTTCATAATTTTGACATATTTTGTACATTCTGAGAAAAGTTGCAAGATAAACACTTCTAACAACATTTATTTGGCATGATCATTAATCAAAAATTATTCATTATGCCACTAAGTTAAAGAATTAATCTGAAAATATATCAAATAATCAATAAGCAAACAATAAATATACATCTGGACTATGAGATTTGCACATTAGGCCAAGATCACTAAAAAAGTTACTTTTATCATTTGTTTCGTTGTTAGTGGTATTACCCACAAATCAAATCCGAAGTAAATTTCTTACTTACCTAATATCTTCATAAGCAAATTTTGAGCACTGACGCATAGCACGAGAGCGACGAGGACTACCAGGACTTGGAAGAATAGGCTCATGAGCATTTTCAGGAAGAGATTCAATATCACGGATTTCCCTGGACTTTAGCAGAGTAAATCCATCAATAACATAGAAATGCTCTTTTCCAAACAAAAGGAGTCCTTCTGTAGTATCAAGACCTTGTATTCGAGCACAACGGAACATATGGCTTATCTGAAAGAGAGTAGATGTTTAAAGAAGATCCTAAGGTGACGATATTTTTATTTCAAATAAAACAGGTGAAAATTTTAAAATCATGAACAATAAGCAACCTCAAAGAAAGTATTCCATACTATAGACATTCCTTAAAATGTTTAAAAAAATCATGTACTGTGTACCTTCTCTTGCTCCTCCAAAAGACGGAGAATAGTTTGGTTGTCAGGAGCAGATGCTTGTTCTTCGGAGCCAGCTATATCAGTTGCATCATCATCAGCAGTATCATCAGGTTCTGAGATGGAGCGATGCACACCATGCCTTTCTAAATGTACACCTTGGAAACTAGATGGACCTATACAGATCACAAAATCAAGAAATAAATCAATACATACAAAATAAACATACTTGTGGCACTAATTCAGAAAATGAATTTAAGGGAGAAAAAACAGACTAGCTGAAATAACCCTGGTGCCCAGATATTTATTTATACTCTGTCCTGTCCAGCCTTGATCAGCCTTGCTCCGCCTAGCCTGGCAATGCCAAGCAACCATGCTTCTCATTGTGGGTTTCCAGGAACCCTAATTTTGGGGTGTAACTGAATTTGGATTAAATTTTGTGACTGCAATTACAACTAGGTTTTTTCTCAGCTTGGCAAAACACAAAGTTTGAGAGTAATCATTTCAGTTGTTTAAATGTTATTATGGAATGAACAAACACACACATAAATATTTTTCTATATTAACATTATTATTAAGTTACAGAAAGTGCATGGGAATCCAAGGAAACTGTTAAAAAATAGGATGATTGCAAAATAATTAATGGAAAAAAATTATGAAGAGAAAAGATAAATGTACTCAGCAATCTGATAAAAAAATCATAAAATACAAGTTTATGCATGACACATTCAACTATTTAAAAAAATTGCCAATTATGGAACTCTATAACCAAAATTGAAGTGTTAAAAAAAAACATTATTTCATGCCTTAAGCTTCCATATTCATTAGTATTTTAAATTTAACATATCACAAATTAAAGCATCTAACCAATTTCTCGTCCTTCATCTGCTGTATCAGGTATACTCAAGTCCGCTGATAAATCTTCACTTGGTAATTGAGCTTCAATTATTAAATCACGTTCTCTCTCAAACAAATTTTGTGGGCGATATTTCTGATAAAACTCTTTGCTGTCATAGCTTGAGGCCACTTTGTATTTCAATGCTCTCTGTTAAATGAGAAAGTAAAATATTAATGGAATTAATTTAAAATATAAAAACAATTATCATGAACACATTATCAAGTATATAATATCTGCACTCTAAAGATCAATGCATTTCATATGGAAAGCTTACATCCCTTTATCAACTTACATTGTCTCCTATCTCTAATTCTGGTCGATATGGATAATGGATATAAAACAATTCATTTTTCATCATTTTCTTCCTCATTCGACATGGTCCTTCAGTCATATCTAGCATCCATTTCTCCAAGCTATTGAGAGAGAGACAAAAGAACAGGTTTAATACGCCAAACAAATTAGGCAGTTTCAATTAAGAACATAATAGAAATAGACATTTGAAAGGAAGAATTTATCTATAACTGACTCAATGTCACAAGTTGTGTGAAATGTAATACACAACATTTGACAACCTGCTAGGAATTTGGGAATAAAAAACAGAATCCAAATTTTTGAATGAAACTGTAATTAAAGGCTTTTACAAAGGCGATGGAGTAGCTCTCTATATGGCAAATGGTTTTAGGAACAGTCAGGTGTCATTATTTACTCCCAAGTGTTTCACATGTGAAAGATGCTATGACCATGATCAACAATAATGATATCACCAACTCCCATTGCCCCTTCTATGCCAAGTTCTAGGAAATTTCAACCTCTTTCACATGGATTGGAATAATTTTTATACAGAACCTAAGGATCTGGACAGGCTCTGCACAGGACCTGAGAGGTCGAAAATTGGGGTTTTTAACTAGTATCTAGGTAGATACAACATATCCAAAGATTAAGTTCTTATGCTCTTTTTCCAGCTAATACCAACATTAGTATACGTACTGACAATTGTATATTGAACTTTGTTGGTATTTTCCGACTGGACTAGTAGAGCTTCTAATGAGATATAAATGCTTTCATACGTGGACAAACATTCTCATTGCACTTAGAAGCTGAATTCTCCTTGTTTTCACACCAAAGATATTAATACCTTATACACATGCCGAACCTTTATGGTTACATCAATCCTCAAAAAAAATTATAAACAGCTGTTCAAAGCCTTAACAATATGTAATGTAAATTAAAGACAAAAGAGATGTAAAAAAAATTACATTTGAGTAATTTTTGAAAAATCAAAAGCTTACATCATAATGCCTTTGATGTCATGCTATTCACTGCATTTTTGAGAATATCTTGTTTTTAAGAAGGGCCCATATTTCACTCAAAATTATGAGAAAACAACTAATACTTTTTTTGTAAAGCACATAACATTATTTAAAAAAAAGAATTGTGAAGAACGAATTTAATTTGAAGAAAAAATCTCTCTCCTCAATTATGTATTGTAAAAGACAGTTCAAAAAATTTGGAATTTTTTGCATTTCTTGAGTTAACAATGAAGCAGAAAAAATCTTACTTATCCCATCTTTATGTGTATTTCACTCTATTCTGTCAAGAAATTTAAAGAAAAAATTTTGAGCCATTTTTGAGAAAATTTTGAAAATATCCCAGGAGCATCATGTGTAGTACCCCAAATTTCAAATTCAAGTCAAATTCACAGGGCCTCAAGTCAGGTGAGATTGACTGATCAGGAATATTAATTTTGAAAAAATTCCTGTTTAGATCCTAAGTTTGTTTGCAGATGGACATTTTGGAAAAAAATAAAATAAAATAAAAAATAAAAAAAGATTTTCAGGATCAGGGAAACTCCAAAATGTGTATTCTCATTAAAATCTGGAAATTGATTTTCCACAGCTTTACTTCACTTTCCCTGTACTATGTGTATTACTCTGTATATATGAACATATATGAGAAAATAAAACATTTTCCAGAATCATGATAATTCTAGGAGGATTGGACCTAAAAGGTCAGATTTCTGCATCAGAAGGTGATAAGTGTTCAAATCAGACAGCATTTCTACTTTATAGCTTTATGATAAGCATATCTTCACTAGACAATTGCTTTCACAGCAAGCCACTCTTAAATTGTAACCCATTTGTTAAATTTGCTCTAGGGCAAAAGTTACTGTTCCTTTGAATGTCACCTTCCTACTGTCATCACAAGGCACTAATCACCATCATACAAGCTCTTTATCTCAACAACGAAGAAATTGTTATGAAATACTAAAGCTTTAAGATATGCCTTTGTATTTTCTTAGTTCTTCAGTACACCAGTTTGCATAGTCTATACTACTTTCAAAGTCTCTTCTCAAACATTGTGAACAAAACAAGCAAAGAATTATCATAAATTCATACCTGTTGCCAACAACTGGACCCCATAAACCTCTCTCACGGGTTAGTTCTGTCTCTGTTTGAAGCCATTCCTCAAATACATAACGTTGCATATGCTGCTGGGTTTGTTGATATTGCTTCTCTTGAACTTCAACTAATTCTCTGACAAGTGCTACATGACTCATTGTCCAAGCACCAATGTCACTCATAGGGAGCTGGGAATATCGAACACGAATAGTTTCCTCCTTCTTCACTTTTGTTCGACTAGCCAAACGTGTAAGTCCACCAGTAACTTTTTGAATTTTCTATAAGAGATGAATGAAAGTAATTCTAAGATGCACGGTAATGTATCTTGCATATATTGTAAACCCTCATTAACATGAATTCCAAAGGACCGAAACAATTGGAGTTCATGTTATAAAAATTTGTGTTATCAGAGTATGCCCCTATTACCGTAATCCCTTGCCGGGATGGAAGTTTCGATCGTGTTACAGTGAAATTAATGTTACGCGAGTTCGTGCTAATGAGGGTTTACTGTACGATAATATTGAATTAATAAATGATAACTTACAGACTGTATTTGGTTGTGCAATTCCCAAGGCACACGATAAGAAGATTTACGTTCCATATCAACATAATTAAGCCAAAGTCTGTTGGCAGACTCATACACTTGTTCCTTTACTGCAGCCAACTCCGGAGCTTTGTTGTTAGGTGAATTGAGTGTGATTTTAAAAACCTTGAGAGCAAATAAGAAACATATGTGTATGTCTTTAATGTAAAATGATTCTGCATTGTTAATGCATCACACATTTATTATTTTCAAATACCTCCTCAATAGCGGGTTTCTTGCAGACATAGAGTTCTTCCCACACACGTTTTGCAGCTACAGCCATAAGATTATGTCCTTGATGAGATGTTAGCATTTCATCACAATCATCCAACTGAGGATTCACATGCCAAGTAGTTTTAATATTAGTATCCAACCTAGAACACACAATTCACTTTCATTAATTTTCACATTTAAATATACACTAGTGTCCTGCAACAGCAAAGATGCTGCTAACAAGAGATTTTTGTGCTGAGTTATTATAGATGATGGGAGAAATAATATATTTCATTTTCTTATTTGAAACATTTTTAATTTTTGAGATACTGACATAACTGATTTTTTAAAAGGAAGCTTTTTTCTCTAACACAAATTTTTTCCGAAGTCCTCAAAAAGCCAGATACATTTAAATCGGTATATTCAGAAAAAAAGGGGGTGTCAATAGAATACATAGAAAAATTGTGGATTAACATAATTATATGTTACCATTTTACAGTCAAAATTACACTGTTTCATTGTTTTTGTATTTTCCCTAAGTTTCTGGGTATCTAAAAAAACCATAGATACCACTCATGAGGTTGAAGGCAATTTGTTTTCTTTCAATATCTGCATGCATAAAAAATTAGTACAACAGATTACTTAAAAACACACATAATCAAGTACATAAATTCCACAGCACAGAATGTTTACAATCAGGAGCAGATAATTCCAGGTGTAGATCATGGTTTGATTAAATTACTGCAACGCATTAACACTAATAATCTTCTGTTTGTGTTCTTTTGTGCACTGGATATAATTTTCACACTTAGTTGGAAAAAACACTTACATGATCTTCATGTCTGATGTAAGCTGAAGAAGGCAGTATGTAAGACAGCCAATAAAATCCAGTTCATGATTGCCGGCACCAAACACTAATCCCCTATAACAATACATTAGAAACTGATAAGTGCAAATTATAACACTGAAAACAAATAAATATTATTTGAATGAAATGTCTTCAGTGGTGAAAGTATCACAATTCCTATTCACGATCAACTCAATTTGAATTCTAATAATACCATGAAAATTTGACATTGCTATGTTATCTAATTCCCAACTACCCTTACCTATGGGTTGTCAGTTTATGGAGTGCCTCCAAAACAGCCATTTGATCAGCAATATTTTCAGTAGGCCTAGATAAAAGGAATAATGTGGTCCTGTTGAGACAATGATACAACCCTTCCAGAGAGAATGAAGATGGTCGTCTTTTTGCTTGTGAGATTAATTTCACCACAAAATCAAAAACTTCATGAGGATCCTTCACAAAAGTTCCTGAAACAACAAAGGAAAATGATATACTTATTTTATATAAGTCATATGCTTGGGGCAAAGTAATGGCACTCTCTTACAAAACTTTTATTCCCTTATCAAAATATATTCAAAGAACCTTTTCATTCATTCAACCTATTCAACCATTTATTCCTGACACAGTGATGCACCAGAAAGAAGCATTGAACAAATCGATTTAGGTTGTAAAGAAAAATATATCTTGATCGATCGATCGATCGATTGATTGATTGAGGTTTAAAAGGTGCTTCAACAGATAGTTATTGGTACCCAGACAAATAATTTAAAAGCGAAATATAAATTTCAGAGAGACCATAGCAGGTGCAACTAACATGCTGTGTTATAAACATAAATTAAAGAAAAAATTAAAATGCAGAGATCAAATTACAATATCGATTATACTTGGCCCCTAGCTGAGGGGATAAAAGGCAATGACTGACTAGATTAAAGGAGGATTACTACATTAAACCATGTGCTCAATGCCCCAGAACAGGGTTAGAGACCACATTGCAAAGGTGGAAAGAAAAAAAGAAAAGAAAAAAGAAAAGAAAAAAGAAAAGAAAAGAAAAAAGAAAAGAAAAGAAAAAAGAAAAGAAATGAAAAAAAAGAAGAAAAGAAAAGAAAAAAGAAAAGAAAAGAAGAAAAGAAAAAAGAAAAGAAGAAAAGAAAAGAAAAAAAGAAAAGAAAAGAAAAGAAAAAAGAAAAGAAAAAAGAAAAGAAAAAACAACAACCAAACAATCCTATAAACATGGGTTGGAAACAGTAAAAAGAATGGTAAATAAAGTCATCACAGTCGTATGACATATTGCCCTATCCCATCTTTTGCAATGAGGTTTTAGAAGAATTCAATTTGGCATATTCATTTGACAACTTTGACAGTCTGATGATGGTGTCATTTGCCAAATACTTCATCGTGGATGGTGCAACTCTGAACACTACACAGGTTCTCAGAGACCTCCTAGGCATGTTAGGAGTACATTATTTAAGAATCTGGGGGCAATCTGCAAGTCCTTAGATAATTAAAAACAAAAAAATATTGGATCCTTCATGCTGTGCCTCTGCTCAATATCCTTTTGGCCCAATATCTCCAGCACAGTCATGCAGAAAATCTAACCATGGGCCTTCCTGCTTTGCATGTTAAAAACCTCAAATGTTTGTGTCGTATACAATCAAGACATATTTTAGCTCAGATGTAGACTAGTTCCAAATTACTGAGCATTCTAGTAGAAGGCAAACAAAATGACACTCAGCATCAACTCTTGATGGGTGCCACATTCTAGAGGGTGACTGGTAGACAGGTTTACTCCATCATGAACACAGAAAGATATGCTTGAGATAAAGTTTTGGAAGAATTGAGGGCTCCTCCCTCTAAATCCCCAGTGTGTAGAATTCACAGAATGCTCTACCTTGAAGTGGTGTCATAGGCCTTTTCTATGTCAAATAGTTCAGCTGCAAGGCCTCAAGACGAATAAGGAAGACATTTTTGTAGCTAAAGTATCAAAATGTTCCAGAGTTCACAAGTGTCTTCTGAACTCACGTTGGACTGCAGCGAGCAGATTTCTGCTCTCCAAGGTCCAGTCAAAACATTAATTTACCATGTATTCCAGCACTTTGCGTACACAACCATTAAGAGATACAGGTTGATAGCTTGAGAACAATAGATCTTTCCCTTCTTTTAGAGCTGGAATGGCGATGGCTTCTCATCATAGAGAAAGGATAGTGTACTCTTACCAGATTCTATTATAAAGCTGCAGTAGAAATTTGCATGGCCATTTCAGAAAGATGATGTAGCATTAGGTTGTGAGTTTCATCAAGACCTGAGCCACTTCTATTAGCAAGCGCGAGAGCAGAGATCATTTTAGAGGTGGAGAATGATATGTTATAATCTTCAGCTGCTCTGCTTGAAAAATCTGAAGCATTGTTCTCCATTTTCTCTTTAAACAAAAAGTCTAGAATGTTATTTGCCGAATTTGCCATTTTCTCATAGTGAGTGGCAAGTTCCTTTATAATGACATCTCGAGATGTAATGATCTCTCAATTCTTAAGTAGACCTGGCACTGTGTGTGGTGATGAGTATCCCTTAATTTGGCATATCTTCCTCCATACCTGACGTGGCACACGACAATTGAGTCAGGAAACTATACTCTCCATGATAAATTCTTGCTTTCTAAAATGCCTCTTTTCACCTTCACTCTGCACCTTTTCTTTTCAATTAGGTTTTTGCACAGAGGATAACATTTCAGTTTTGCCATTGATATTTACAGGCACTGACCACTCTAGAACACTCCATATTCCACCATGGGACAAAGGGGTGTTACAGTTTACCAGTTGGTTAGGAATTGCAGCGAAAGAAGCTAGGAGTGCAGCACTGAAATGTGTACTCTGTTCATATCATCCGAAGGACCATTTGAGAAGTTGACATTAGCTTCAAATGTCGACTACAATAGTTGTCCTATTTAAATGTTGACTAAAATAGTGCATTGCACGATCCGTTGAGAGGGTGAAGCAAACCCGCCGTGACCTAGGCGATCAATGTGGCTGACGTTATGAAAATGGTCACTTCCAAACAGGTCTTCTAAAATGGTCCACTATAGTGGTTGGAAGTGAAGAGCTACATAGGGCTAAGTTAATACAGATATGCTTGAAATCGTCAATATTGCCAAATGTTTATATTGACCAAACACCCACAGCCCCAAAATGGGCTATGGATGTTTACTTCAACCAAAAATTAAGAAGTGTGGTCAGTTGGTGTACCAGGTCCAAGAAGTACTGTGAGCGTGAGCAAATAGACGTAACCTGTACACACACACACACGCACACACCCACACGTTAGTCTGAATAGGTACTTCTGAAGATAGCAGAAAGTTGTGAATCAATGTAGCAACTCCACCAAACGTACAAAGGCCGTCGTCACTATCGACCATTTATAGGTTAAAACCACCAAAGGATAGGGGGCGTGGTGAAATTAGTTGGATCTCCAATTAACTAATTATGGAAGGCTTATAATGGAACAACAGTTTTAGTGCACCCCGTTGTAAGCAAAAACCAGTATGCTGCAGGATAGGACAGCCATATTGTGTACAGATATTGGGTCTTTTCCTTCTTATGTTTCCGCCATTGTTAAGGAGTGAATGTTCACCCTGGCTGAAGTTTCATCAGACGGGTTCTCCTAAGCACTGCTTGACAGGCTGCGTGATCACTCAAGGCACTCAGAGTCTCAAGAATTGGAGTAGATGATCAGGGCTTAGAAGAAAGATCAGTTGAAAGTGAGTCCGGGATGGATAGCTGTCAGGCATTGACCTTTGTGCAGGGCTGGCTGGAAATGGAGGCTTGATTGGCCTTCATCTGAGAAACTTCTTTGTCTACTTTTAATATTTGGTGGGAAATATTGTTACTGCTTGCAGGGGCGATGTCTCCTTGGGGAAGTCCACAAGGGGCAACTGGCAACAGAAGTACACCACTGGAGCCGCAACAGATAAAAGTTTGGCAGATCGCCAATTCTAAAGCACTAGACCATCTTGGTCATAGCACTGGAAAAGACAAAGAAGACATGCAAGTTTTCACCAGGTTCCAAAGTTTGGCTTCAGGAAAGGACACTTCGGCATCATGTATCTTCTCAATGCCCATCTCCTTCACAGAGGTAGGGTCCTAGGGGTTCTTCTTCTCAGTGAAGATGGTGGGATGATGCAGTGCAGGGTTCACCATTGTGCATTCATTTGCTGCACTGCAATATCGGGCTTTCCGCCATGAACCTTTGTTGCATATGACAGAACCTTCTGAAGCTTTTGAAACAATGCAACAACAGGTTAGGTGAGATTGTAAAAAGAGAGAGAGAACATTGGAAATTTCTGGAAGAGAAGGAATGAAGATCTCTCTCCCATGCTCCTTCCTCTTGATCCTGAACACCTCAATGAGGTCCTGATTTATGAAGTACAAGAGGAGTTCCTCAGTTTCTGATGCAAAATACTCATGGTTGACCTTTCTTTTAAAAAAGTTTAACATTAGGGCTGAATGTTAAGGGTAGGGTGAGAGGTCACTTCTATCTAGAGACTGGCGATCTGCTTAGTTTTTAGCATTTTCTCACTTTGCTAGTCAGTGCGTGGATCAAAGAGAATGGTACCATTCCTTTATCACACAACTGCTTGTGACTTCCCAAAAGAATCCTCTTTTTCTAAAAGGAATCTGGCTCATACCAGAAGGAAAATTCACACTTTTGGATCTTTCCTTCATCTGCCATAAACAAAAAACGTGGTTTCATCACTCTGTTCCCCTCTCGAAGAAAAAAAAAAAAAGGTATTGAAATCGACAGGTCATTCAAAATATCCCCTAGATAGAGAATAGAATAGAGGAGGCTGTAAGTTCCATATGATGGAAGTTGTTTTGTCTCCATGCTCCCCACCCACTACAGAATCCAACAAGAGGACTGGGGTACCAGGGTTGACATGGAGAGAAGTGGGGGAATGAAAAGAGCGCTTCCTCGCATTGGCTCCCACTAGAATTCAATTAAAGACCTAGTCCGAGCAGATTGATCAGGACTGGGTTAGCACCCGACTGCCTGTCTTGAAGAGGCTGAGGCAAAAGATAGTGAATTGGGACATGCAGTTCATACCTACATGCAGTCACTAACATTCGGCAGGGTTCAGCACAACATAGTGTCTAGCCCAAGGTTCCAGCATCAAGAAGCAACATGTGAGCACGCACAGATCCCCTCAACCCAGTCTCCATTCCCATCGAAATGAGTCACTATGCACGACAAATATATGGGTTCAGCATACAAAGAAGGCCAGCGAAGAAGAAAAAGGATGATAAAAGAATAATGATGACATATGAAATGGATAGCACGAGAACTGAAGATGGAACTAGTGGTGCTACAAAATGGCACAAATTTTTTCATAGTTAAGATTTCTAATTTCCTTGGTGTGGGCTAGCTTTACGGTCTTGCCCCATCCTCTTGCCAGCTGCCATCTATCGCCACACAAAATACATTTTTAGAAGTTTTCTCGATTTCTCGGTTTCCTAATGATAGATTCGAAACATTACTTTTACAATATCAAATTAGAAAACCTCAGCCTATATGTAAATTTTTGTTGAAAAATTTGGAGCCGTTTTTAAGAAAAAATTGTTTAAGCTCTATTGTAAATGCAAAATTTGAAGCTCTTTTTCACAGGAATCTTTTGAGTTTTTAAAAAACTTCATTTGAAGTACTTCCTCTCACAAAAGGAATAATGCATTTAAACTGCTGGAAATGTGCATTTTAATGCAGATTTTGAGAGATATTAAAAAAAAATTACTTTGTGTAATTTTTGAAAAATCAAAAGAATACAGCAAAACTAATTTTGTCATCTTAGTCAGTGCCTCTTAGTCAGTGTCAGTACTATCCGTACGAAAAGTTTGAAGAAAAAATTTAGAGCTATTTTTGAGCAAATATTGTTTAAGCATTTATGAAAATGCAGTTTGATCTCGTTGAGATTTTGAGAAAAATTTCTAAGACATCAGTTAAAGCACATGAACTCATAAATGCAATAATGTGAACAAATCGCCACTAATGTAAATACTGAAAGACAAGTAAAAAAATACATTTTTTAATATTTTTTAAGAAAAAATAATAGAGCAATATGATGTTTACCTCATCCTTTCGAGTACATTAAGCACTATCCCTTCCAAAATTTTAAAGAAAAAATTTGCTGCTGTTTTCGAGAAAATCTTGTTTTTGTTATTTTTTAATATTGCGCATCTTCATGCAATATTACGCAAAAACTACTAACATTTTCAAAAAAATGTACATGACCTTGTTGAAATACC
Organism: Teleogryllus occipitalis; assembly: GCA_011170035.1. Taxonomy (NCBI): domain Eukaryota; kingdom Metazoa; phylum Arthropoda; class Insecta; order Orthoptera; family Gryllidae; genus Teleogryllus; species Teleogryllus occipitalis. The sequence continues at coordinate 610,052 of BLKR01000075.1, read as the reverse complement.
TAACCACGGAGAAAAATTTTACTGGAAAGAAAAATCTCTAACACCAGTTTTGCAATAGTAGGAAAAAGCCAAAAATATTTCACTTTTGAAATATTCAAAAATTCAGAGTAAACAGTGAAAAATTGGACTATGCCATCCTTATAAGTGTATTTTATTCTATTGTTTGAAAATATTTAGGTGCCAGTGGTGTTGACAGAAGGACGTTTTGAAAAAAACACTTTTTCGGTATCAAGGACCCACAATACCTGAAAGTTGTCTACATAACGTGTTTGAGGGGGTAATTTACTACATTTTAGAAATGAATTTATCCATTTTTTCTGTACCAAGTAAAAACGTGCACATGAGAGCCTTCTCTGCATCCTCCATCAGGATGTAGACCAACCCACCTCCAGGGACAAAGTGACTGAATGATTTTCCTAAAAGAAAAATTTGATTGAGGAACCTAAACCATTAACTGTAAACTAATACACAGGGCAAGTCATTTCCAGTGAAAAAAAAAACAGTCTTCACCTCAATTATGTGATCAAATGTTTTTGATGTCATTTTGCTGAGAAATGCTTCATTTCTGCCCAGCAATTTTTTGATTTCTCATCTATAACGCATGAAAGATTGTGTGTAAAGCGAATCAAAGCACTACGGGACATTTCTAAGTATTACCGAAAATATTCTAGAGGGGGTGGGTGGATACAAATGATGAAACTGCCAACTACGTCACTGACAGAATAGTGTGCACCCTTTCTACAGCAATCTGTGCTTCTGAAGTCAAAACCAGGTAAGGAATTATTTACTGCTAATATTATAAGGAACAATACTATGATATTCCCCCTAAAATGACTCACTTTTCTTCAAAAACAATTTTCAACATCTTTCACATCTTTCTTTTCACACTCAAATTTGTTTTTATCACCAAAATATAAAATTAAAATAACAATGCGGCACCAATGTGTTTAACATTACGTGTTGCAGGGAAAATTTTATTATGCATGATCAATAGGATAAGACTGAATGCAATAACAATAAGAATATAAATGTATCTCTATACCTTGCCACAGCTTATCCACAATTCGAGCTGCCAAGTAACACACATTTGGTGCAATGTACTGTGATCCTCCTCCAGGTACTACAGGCAATGCTGCTTGTTCACCAATGAGAACATCAGCAGCAAGTAGATGTTCCATTAAAGTACCAAGGACTTCTGTCTGATAACGTGTTGTCTGAGCTCCACTAGCATTGTCTGGAGATGCCTACAATGTATTAAAAAGATTTATATTAAATATATTATTTAAATACAGCAATATATATGTTTTTATGTGCCACAAAAACTTTAGAACCACAGGAGCAATTGCTCCCAAATTTCGCACGAATACTTTTTAAGTGGCCACGAATCAAAAATTGTATATATGCAATGCAAAATGTTTTTTTAATATTCAGTTCAATGCAATCCTCAATACTTAAGGGCAATATTGTTGCTGGGCAAAATGGGGCAGGGCCAAGCATGTCTGGATGGAGCGTGCAAAGCTGGGGGGCTAGTGGGTGGGGGGAGGGGATGAAGAGTGAGGAGCAGGAGTAGCGGAAGGAAAGGGTGAAGCAGAATCAGGGCAGGAGTGAGAGAGCAGAGTGCACGCAGGCGGAGCAGTAGGAGGAGGTAGAGCGGAAGGAGGAGGGCAGAAGGAAATGGCTGTGTGGGAGGAGACAGAGCGAAAATGCAGGCCAAGCAGAAAGAATGAGTGGGCCAACATGGGCCTACACGTTATTTCATTCATCATCACCAAATTTTTCAAAAGGGAAAATAATTGTACACTGTTATTTCTGGATCCTAAGTTACTGTTTTTTTAGTTGTATCTAGATAACTTTTTGTGTTTCTCTGAGACACCCATGTTTCCTACTCCGCCTGATGCACACACAAAAAACATTTTCTGAAGTGTCCCACTCTGGCCTCCCTTGTTACTCTAGTCACCACTTTGGTGTGAGAGAGAGGAGGAGAGGAGAGAGAGGAGGAGAGGAGAGAGAGAGAGAGAGAGAAGAGGAGAGAGAGAAAGAGAGGAGAGGAGAGGAGAGAGAGAGTGGAGAGAGGGGAGAGGGGGAGGAGAGGGAGGGAGAGAGGGAGAGGGGGAGGGAGAGGGGGAGAGAGGGGGGAGAGGAGAGAGAAGGGGAGAGGGTGGGGAGAGGGGGAGAGAGAGGGGGAGAGACGGGAGAGAGGGGGAGAGAGGGGAGAGAGGGGGGGAGAGAGAGAGGGGGGGTACATACGTTGAGTCATCTATTCACCTTTTACTTAATTTTTATTTCAAGTTAATTTTTATTTGTTTATCGTTATTTAATTCATTTCTTTGTTATGTTTTAGTTTTGAATTAGGTTATCATGGTTAGTGATTAATAATTTTAATCAAAAAATAATTGTAACAAAACTAATTCAGATGTTTCTGAAGACTCCTTTAGAAGCAAAATTTACCTCCTGCAGTCTCCTCCATCTTTAGGTCTTAAACAACCATCTAAATAGATTAATAACCAACTGAACCAATAGTTAGGAGAAAAAAACTATTAGAACAGGCTGAACCATCATTTGCTATTGTTTTTCATAATTCATGTAGATATACAAGAGAACCAAAATTGGCATAGTAAAGCAATTTGAAATATTTAAAATAAACACAACATTCTTACATCTAAAACTAGATCTATTACTGGAGGTCCTTTCCCAGACACAGGAAGTGAAAGAGAGTCCACAACTATCACACGCAGAAAGTCCATTACAAATTTCCTTGCGGGATGATTACTAAGGCCAGCATCTTTCGAGGGAGAACGTACAAGAATTGCTGTTTCTGATCCAGGATACGTCTGAAAAAGAAATATATTCCATACATCTTTCAACTAGAAAATATTAAAAGGCTACTTTACTTGCAAAAGTACAAAATGTAGCAAATAGATACATACAATAAACTTCTTCAGAGCACTGTAATGCAACAGTAATTTTAAACATTTTTATTACTCAGTTAATAGTGTCACAGACAGGTGTTTAATTAAATCCAAGTAAAACCAAGTTAATGTGGATTAGCAACAGCTTCATAAAATTAGTTAGAGAGGCTACAAGAGCACCACAGCTGATTAACTTAAGACAATCAAGCCATGCGATTCATTTGATCTATAATTTGAGGTAGCAACACTGTGTAAGCGCCAAACTTCTGATTTGTGTTACTTAGAATTCAGCATAGACTTTAGCACCTGACAACAATCTGTCAACATTTTAATTCCATTCACAATGTATTTTAGTTACATTCAGAATTATGTATTAGGGAGTCTTTTCATGGAATTATGTATATAAATTATAGACAGTCAACTATTATCTTTTATTTACCCTGTATGCTTATTTATAATATTTATTATCTTAAAATAATGAACGTATATTAAAATGTTTTGATAATAATTTGAATTGAATCTAAAAGATGAAATATTTACTAGTTTGATATTTTAGCAATCTTTTAAGAGTGAAATGTTCAAACTTTTATCTTGTCCCCCAACAGAGATATTTCAGTTGAAAATTTGGAAAATATCCAAAATTTCAATTTTTAATAGGATGTAATTTTCAAGTGGTAAGCTACTTTGGTATTTTTCATAAAATAAGAACACTTATTGTAAAATCACAGAAAAAATTAAAGTTGTGATTCTATTCCATCTTTCAGAAATTTCTCTGAAAATCCAACTTTGTTCATTCCTGTATCAGTTTGATTGCAAACATAACCGGCATAAAAACAATATTAAATAGGTAAATAACGCCAATTTGTCGGCCAGAGAACATTAAATCCAATGCTTTTTATTATAAATTTTGACAACCCAGCGCTGAGTAATTTAGAAAATTGTTAATGTCTACAATTGCGAATAATAGCATGCAGCTCACAACTAAAATGACCATTTGTGAACCACATTCTATAAAAAAGCTTTTTAAGATGTTTGAACATACAAAAATATATGAGAATCTAGTATATTGAAATTAGGATTCTCTTCTGAGACAGTAAAACAACCAATTTACTTAATTCTGGACCACTTGAAATTGAACAGAAAAGTGCACTCTTTCAATGTTAGAGGCACTCCTAACTTTTTTTTTTGAGAAAATGGCATTTGAACTTTTCTGAAAATGCAAAATTTCAAGATCAGTTTCAGAGAAAACTTTTTGGTTTTGGTGTAACTTTATAATGCATCATTTAAAGCACATGTAATCATAAATACAATTTTGTACACATATTGCCGATAACGCAAATATTAAGGATGTGAGAAAGATGTCAAAAAAATTACATTTGTGTGCAAAATGACACTTTTGTCAACAGTTACAATGCTTTTAGTACTATTCCTATCCGAAGTTTAAAGAAATATATGGAGCCCTTTGAGAAATTCTTGTTTTTGTTACTTTTTAATATTACACATATTTCACTCAATATTGTGTGAAAGCTACTAAAATTTCAAAAAAAATTGTCATGACATTAATGAAAGAACTAATTATGGAGAACAAATTTCATTTGGAGGAAAAATTTCCATCTTCAAATTTGTAGTTATACGAAGACGCCAAAAAAATTTCAAACTTTTGTAATTTTTGAAAATTCAGAGTTAACTATGAAAATTGGACCTTTGCCACCTTTATTTTACTCTATTCTTACAAGAAATTTAAAGAAAAATGGAGCCATTTTGAGAAAATTTTGAAAATGTCATAGAGGTTTAATGTAAAGTACTTCCAAAATTAAAGGAGGTTTTTCAAAATTGCAGAGCTTCGGGTCAAACTAAAATGACATGAGAATATCCATTTTGAAAAATATCCTATGAATAGTTTAGGCATAAGTGTTGTTCACAGATGGACAGAGAAAAACTGACAGTATGTTTTGAAGAAAAAATAACAACACTTGTTTCATGTCACAAAACCCTAAAACGTTTATTTCAGTTGAAATTTCAAAATCGATTTTCTGCAGCATTATCTAACTTAATAAAACATTATATATTACTCTGTATATACATATGTATATGAGATATATAAATGTAACTTCATTTTCTGTGCACGTCTTCTAGAATTCAGTGGGAAATACAATTATTCAAATTATTGTTTCCATGTTGTCGCGGCAGGAAGTATTATTTCGAAGGACAACATGGATAAGAGCCAAAATTTATTGCTTATTTATCCTTGAAAATAGATTTTATTACATGGGAGGGTTGTTTGTTTGTTGTTGGTTGTTGTTTGTTGTTGTTGTTGTGTTTTTTATTATTATTATTATTATTATTTTATTTTATTTAAGTAGTATATGACTTAGTGTAGGGATCACAGAATTTTGAAAATGTGCACACAATTCATTTTTCCCCATAGCACGTCATACGCAGTTTGAACTGTTTTTTTGACGTAAAATAAATAAATAAATAAATAAATGAGAATGTAAAAACTGTAAATGTAAAATGTATTATTACAATAGTATAATTGAGCTTACTACAAATAAATTACTGTATTTGCTTGAATATAAGATTATATTTTTTCCTAAATATCTCTTTAGAAAAATAGATGGTAGTCATTTATTCACAGATTAAGCCTAGTCAATTGCTACTATCCCTAAGAATGAAAGTCGATGAAACAATATTTGCATAAGCAATAAATACCAAGCCTATCTATAATGCAATAATATTCACAGATGTTTATTCACTGCATATTTGGAGGGCAATTCAGACCAACAGTTTTGAATGGGTCAGTAAAGAGATCATCTCAAACAAATGCCTAAGCAATACATGAAGTGCAATGTGGAAATGAATAAATATCTTAGCTACAATTTTGTTACATGATTGATGAGGTTGCATGAACTTGACTCGATGCCTGACGAGAGGAAATCTGCATTTTGCAAGAAAATCGACACTAAAAATTAATCTTGATTCTACATTCAACCATAGAGATAGAACGATTTAAAAAAATATTTTCTGAGAAAAGAAATCCCAATTTTGGTAACTTTGCTTCCGTCTTCTGCGACATGAGGTTTAGAGATATATGAGTTCACAGTTCACAACTTGATATGTTAATTTTATACATGCAAAATTGAAGTTCATGATTATTAAATAACCAGAGACCATGAGCTACCTAGAAACATGCTATGCAAGAAAATCTAATAACAGGACAGAATGTTCTTAGGTGGTGTTGGATGAAAGACTTAAGAATGCAAATTCAATGCGCAAAACTTTCATGGTGGGGGAGGGGAGCTAAAAAGTCAAGAGGAAGATCACAAAGAAAGAAATAATGACACAAGAAGATGAAGGTAATGGCAACAAAAGTAACAAGGATGATTTTTAAGGAAGAAGACAATAGTAATAGCTCAAGCAAAATAATTAGACTTGCAAGACAATTTTCAAAACAATTTGTAATTACATGTAATTACATTTTGATTGAATAGCAAGAATTAGTTAAAAATGAAGGAAAAAAACAAACCAGGGGGGTCTCTTCAAAAGAGGGCCGCCTTATATTCACAGCCATCAATCAGCCTCTCATTCACAGCCATTCAATCAAATTCAAGAATTTAAAAACTTATACATAATCTACACTTAAGTTCATGCCCCCATGCAAGCTCAACACGCACTACATCAATGCACTCACATACTTCTTAAATTAAGAAAAAGACTATAATACACACACTAGAGGCAAAAAGAGTACAAACACAAAGAGTGAGGCAAAGGAAGTTGGTTTACTAGCCATAAATATTGTATTTACTCAAATATAGGACCATGTTTTTTCAAAAAAATTTCATTCGAAAAACAGGGAGTTGTCTTATGTTCATTAATTAAGCCAAGCCATTTAAGATTTGTTTTTACACTGCCTCTCGATGTCATGAAGCACTAAATGTTGGCATAACCATGTGCTCCAATGATAAAAACATCACATGTATCTATAATACATTATTACTTGATTACTACAAAAATGTATTGGCAAAATATTCTTGCGGCCACCATGCATCCACCCCAAATGTGCCGGATGATTCAGACCAATAATTTTAAATGGGCTTATAAAGAGAGAATCTCAAATGAACAGCATTGCATCAAGTGAAAAGTGGTGTGAAAACAAATAAAAATCATTGTCAAGACTTTTTTTACACAGTGCACTGATTGTCGAAGTTGCACAGACTATCAGTTCAATGCCCAGCAAGTGCAAATATCCGTTTTGTAAGAGATGGAAATGAAAAAAATCACATTGATAAATGTACAGTCCACATCCAACGACAGAAAATGGTTTCTTTAGCAAAAACTTCTCTAACTTGGAACTGTCTGCCCTGTTATCAGCAAAACAGAGGTGTATGAGTTGGCAGTTTACAACTCTTATCACACAAAAATTATACAATGCAAATTTTAAGTTCATTCTGAAAAAGAGTGAAAGAAATGCTAATGAATTAGAGGCCATGAACAAGAGAGGAATAGGAAGAAAATCTGGTAACACAGAAGGTAATGTTTTTCGCTATCGGTAAAAAGTCAGAGGACGCTGCCTTATGGGAGGATCAAAAAGAAAGAAGCATGATATATGTTAAGATGAAGAGGGTAGTGACAAAAATGATCATAATGATTTTAGAAGAGGGTGAATATAGGGATAGGAGTTATTTTTTAACCATTGTCTTTCACAAAACAATTTTCTAGTCAATTAGACAATTTGAAACTTTATTTTGACTATACTGTAAGAATTAGTTAAAAATTTTAAAAACTCTCAAGAGGCCTCAACAAAACTAAGAGGTCATCTAATATTCAGAGTTAACTTATATTCAGGTAAATACAGTAATTGCAGTAATAATAAATAAACACCAGAGTGAGAAGAGAGATCATATTTATGAGCATAGTAATTCAAGAGGCAAATACACGTACAGGTACATGAAAAATGTCAAAAACTTCAAGCCCAACTGAAGAATTTAACACTTTTCCCATTTATGTGATTAAGTACTAAAGGGTTAAATAATTATGTTAATTTACACGAGTACGGAATGAAATTACCTTCACTTCATCACTTGGAGTAGATGCGCCACTTCCAGCCTCACTACCTGACTGTCTAGGAAACAATGTTCCTGCTAAAGCACCAAGTACATCTCCTCCCATAAATGCAGGCATAAAATCAGCAACATTATGATAGAGGAAGAACAAGAATTGTATGATAGTGACTGGATAATCCCTCAGCCACTCAGGGAGACTGTCAGGGCTAAAACAAGAATGAGAAACATTTTCAAACAAAAAGAAATAATGAAAAGGAAATAAGAATGACCGAGCAAAATAAAGGAAAGAAGAAAAATAAGTCACAAAGAGAAGTAAATTCCAACAATAAAACTTCATCGTAGCATGATACTGAGTTATTTCTAAACAATACTTCTTAACATGCACAGAAAAGTACACATGAAAACAGTTAAAGAGTGACAGAGAAAAGGATTTAAGAACCCAATTTTCCCAAAATTTGATTTTTCGTGGCAAGAGATCAATTTACCATTGCCAATGGTCTCAGAAAAAATGCACATGTCAGAGTACCTGGTTGAAGAGTCCAGTAATACTGCTAAATAGCAACGGGAGTAACTCACTTTGCCCCTGGTAATCAAAAGGATGCAAGTGCCTCTGTAAATTTGCCAAGCATTTTGTGCTAATCTGTGTGTAGTATTGCAGTTTCATGAACTGATAATACGTATTTTGTAGTGTTAAGGAAAATTATGCATCCTAATAAATCTCCTAATAAAGTTTTACTGCCAGTTTCACCAAAAAGTTTTCTTGAATTTTAAAATTTGTTTTTTAGGATTTACGTTTGCAATGATGAAATTCTAACGATTCTAAAAGATTCCACTCGCGAATCTGGAGAGGGACCATTTGTTATTCCTTCATGTGACATGCTATTACTTCCATAATTCTACATTTATTTGTTTTATTTTAGTTATTTCATGTCTTGTAGTGCTTTTTTATTGTTGTTGCTTAGTTTATTTCAAGCATCAAGAAATATACTTCAGCTTCTGGGTCAATGATCTCCCTCCCAATCTTCTTCTTCTTTTTTTTCTTTCTTTTTTTCAAATATGTTTCCCTGATCCATTGAGCAAATGCTGTGATGGCCCCTTCTTTTGCATCTGGACATAAATGTACCTTCACTATTCAGATGTTTTGTCACGCTCTCCTTTTGTGAGTTGTGGTAGGAATAGAGTCAGGGGTATGGAATACAATTTCTTAGCAATACTAAAAAATCAAATCTATTGTTCATTTACCAATACAAATAAATAATCTGTAACTCAGGAGCAAAAATGCCTAGTTTTTAAATGTTGCCAACCTCACTTTGTTGAAACTTCCATTCATCATTCAACTATTTATGGTTAAAAAGTGGTCAAGAGATACTGGAGCTCAAGCTAAAGTGATATAGGATAAAGTGATATAGTTACTGCTATAGGGACTTTGAAACAATGACAAAAAAGAAACTGAGTTTACAAATGTATGGTACCCAAAGACATTCATAACATTGTGAAGATCGTAAGACTGCAAAGCCCGTTTTAAGGACATCATAAAAGAAGAAATGCATATTTTCTCTAGGGCCATTGCATATAATATCTTTTGTACACAGGTGCATTGCAAATAAGCAACATGACAAAGTTGCACAAGTAGATATAATATCTGCGCAACTTTTCTTAACTGATGGCTTGGAGAAATGCAGGTAGAATGGGAGTATTACTAGTTATGAAATCGATCACTGGATTTTACGAAGCAATGCCAATCTCTCGAATATCATCCATGCCTTAGCAACTTTTTCAATTATTTGCACTCTAACTTTCTCAGGAGTTTGAGATAACTCGTGATGGATCTGGACCTGCTTCGGCTATTTCTTCAGATTTTTGGAGCAAAACACGAACAGGAGTTCTTGTTTTCAATAGCAAATAGTTTTTTCTATGCGAATAAAGATGTTTTTGGCAAGATGTCATTGGCACTCGCTAGAAGTTTTTACTCTCACTAGTTTTATATGCCAGCGAGGAGGAAGGTATGTCATTGGTCAAGAAAAGTCACGCAGGTAATACCATGAATTAAAACAAAAACTTTCTTTAGAATAAACATTGA